>CM057101.1:975000-1410000 GCA_029959045.1 Taenioides sp. WSHXM2023
TGGTGTATTGTACAGAGTGATGCATATACTGTTCAAATGTACCAGTCTGTATACTATATACACAAGTGTGTATATAAACCAGTCTGCACTGGTGTATATGGAGACTGGATCAGGAGTACAGTGCAGAGGACCCACCTTCTGTGCTGTTTTTCATCTTGTTGACAATCCAAGCCACAATATCCTTCCCTGCACATACAGCCACAGCGTGTTAATGGTATTAAATTTTTACAGCTGTTACTTTTATACAATGTTTATGTTGCTTTTGTGGCCAGTGACCAATATTGCTGATATAGGAGTGAGGGTGTCAAAAGTATCGAAACTAGATACTCATTTGAGCAAGTACCAACACTAGAAAAGTCCCATTCGCAGGACAGAAATGAAGCTTTCTTGAATAGCTTGAATGATCTTGAGCTGTATCAGAACAAGTATAAGAGCACATAGACTAGTATACACCCATAGACCACTACGGAACCTACCTGGACCATTGAGGGAGTACACAAATATAAGGACACAATAGTATCTTATCAGCACTGAGTATGGAATAAATGAGTAAGGCATGAAACTGTAAAGCGACTTTGAGTGTCTGGGAAAGCACTCATGCATTAGCATTATATAGACTTTATATAGACCATAGAATGTGACACTGATTAAATGGTAGTACTTTCTTTTCTATTCCCATGTAGCCACAGCTTCCCTGGGGCAGACTAATGGAAGCAAAGCTGCCAATCTGCACCATCAGTGCCATTTTTATTATCATTGTGGTACTGGAATCCATATTGAGCATCAGATCTACTCCTTAGTACCAAAATCAAGTTTGAAATTTTAGTAACAGGAGTAGAAGAAGTGGTAGTTCAGTTTTATGTATTCTTGTGAAGATAAATGCATTGTTTGGTAAATGCTTCTAAATAAGAACAATTTTGAGACTACAAAATAAAAATATATTCTTTTTACAATTTACATAATATCTATTAGAGGACCACCTTTTTTTGTTTAATCTTAAACAACTGGGAAAAAACTGCCTGACACCATCCCAGACACTTGATTCTCCGTCATGGTACATTTTCAAGAGTAGCAAAAAAAAAGCTCATCACCACATTATACTATCCCGGTGTCATGGTGCAAAAAGCAGTGAGTGGGCAGGGCTAAAAGGTCAAACTATAACATGTTCCTGACTCATGGTTTGAGATAAAATATGATGCAGATTTGAGATAAAATATGATACATTAAAGATGCACTATGTAACCAGTGGGGGGTCTGCCACCATGGAAATGATAATGCCTGGAATGCTCCACAGTATGGTTTTAAACTCATCTAACAGGCATTTATTAAATTACAGGTGTTTTTATTTCTCAGACATGCTTGAAAAACATTCTTTCTGTGGGTGGGTTTTATGCAACAGTGTGGGACATTCCAGGCAAGATAATATCTTCATCGAGACAAGCAATGAGAAGGGGAAGCAAGTATAACATGGTTAAAAGTAAAATTTTGCAGAATAGGTCTGCTTTAAATTCTTGACAAAAGCTGACCAGCTGGAAAAATGAGAATCATGCAGTTATATCCAATTAAAAAGTTTACTAAAATAAAAAAATGTATTGTGGTAACTGTATAGCTCTGTTACCACACTGTTGTGTCTTTAAATGTATAATAATCTGTCTTATTTGATATGACTGTTCTACCTGCAACCCCACTCTGTGACAGTGCTTATGCTTGGAGCTGCTGAACTTTGACCTTTGACAGACTTTAAGCAGCGTTAATCCTATTGGTGCATTCTGTTTTTGTCCTTCAGCTTAGAGTGCAGCCTCACTGTACAGCACAGACTGGGACATAAACCTGCTCTGTGATAAGATTTAAGACACAGTTATGATAAATTAGGATGAATTATGATGAACACTGACATATCAAAAGCTTAACTACTGCAAGAATTTCATGCATTTCAGAACATAATTGTAGAGGTCTAAACTACAGGGTTAGCAGCTTTTACACAAAATAAGACTCCATGGAGACACGGGGAGGGCATTTAGACACACATATAGACATTTAATCACATTCAGTTTATTAAGGATGCCATACCACATTGAGCCTGGTTTGAACCTGGATGGGACACTTCTGTTAATCTAGTGCAAACTGTTGTGTCCTTAGGCATGGCACTTGGGTCGAAGGCATAGAATGGCAGCCTCACTTCAGTCACTCCAGGGCAGCTGTAGCTAACTACAGAAGGAGCTTATACAGTGATTTCGATTTTTAAATTATTATTATTACTGTGGGGGCCGTGCCAACTTTTCAGCCCTGTGTCCCCTATGTCCCATATGTCCCTGTGTCCCTATGTCCCCTGCTGTAGTAGAGGAGCCCTCTCACCTGTGAGGACATATGGGATGCTAGTCACATTCAGTTTCTGCTCAGAACCTTTCACTCCACTCTTAGGATCCTGCATCTCCAGAACCAGAGCCTCCATCTGAAACAAATCATACATTCATACATTAATAAACAAACACATTCATAATGAGAGAGAGAGAGAGAGAGCAAGAGAGAGAGAGAGAGCGAGAGAGAGAGAGAGCAAGAGAGAGAGCGAGAGAGAGAGAGAGAGAGAGAGCAAGAGCAAGAGAGAGAGAGAGAGCAAGAGAGAGAGAGAGAGCAAGAGAGAGAGAGAGCGAGAGAGAGAGAGCGTGAGAGAGAGAGAGCAAGAGAGAGAGAGAGCGAGAGAGAGAGAGCGTGAGAGAGAGGAGAGCGAGAGAGAGAGAGAGAGCGAGAGAGAGATCAAGAGAGAGAGAGAGCAAGAGAGAGAGAGCGAGAGAGAGAGAGAGAGAGAGAGCGCGAGAGAGAGAGAGAAGGTGAGTAGGTGCTGCAGGTCTGATTTGATGTGGTTGGTAAATTCAAGTCACTTAAAGCTTTTTCAGATGAAGTTCCAAATAATACCAAAATAATAGTATTTTCATAGATTTTAATTTACCAGTAAAGTAAACCAGTCATTCACAAACATTTTTGTCCTCAGTATAGGGCACTTAACTTAAATGTGTTTACTATAGCAGTATATATTCAAATATTGCTAATATTTTTTTTTTAGCATTAATGTTACTGATGCCCAATATCCTCTGAACTACTACTACTTTTTTTTTTTTTTCAGATACCGAAAATCATTCTAAGTAACCCCTGGTAAGTGCTCATGTACCCCCATGTACATGTTCTCCTTGAGGAAATAGTTTGTGTTTCTATGTTTGATTTTGTGTAACACAAACCTGCAGGGGGTCTGCAGAGGGAAATGAACCCATAATCTGTATTTATATTTGTCTAAATATTCTTCAGTATGCACTGTTCTTAAATAAACAAATGAGCAATTGAACATTCAAACTATAGTATTTTGCATTTGATTTGTTGATTTAACTGCAGATCTCAGTTTGATTTATGAGAGGAGAGCTGAGTGACTGAAAACAGGGCTATAATAGGATTAAAAAGGATTTATGGTGATCTGTGAAAGCCTCTGGCCACCTCTACATACATATGAGGAGTATCTGTGTGTACAGAGACTCCTCTGGCCATCTCCACAAATGTATGAGGACCATCTCTACATACATATGAGGAGCATTTGTGTGTACAGACATGCACTATACACTCTAAAGGGAAGGTATCTATAGAAACAAATAAATAAGTCAAATTGAGACTAGTTGTATTTTATCAAGATGCATTTGTTCATTCAAGTTGCTTTAGCAAATTGTCTGTTTGCATTCACAACATTGATTCAGATGGGCCAGAGCCTGTTTTTTAATAAAGCCACTGACAATTGTGCCTGTAGAACAGATTTTCTTTTTGTTTCTGAAAAAATGGGATGCTGTGGTATTAGTTTAACAGCACAAATCAGCTCTCATGTTGTAGTTCCAACTAAATCAGTTCTTTATGGTCAGATTGTGTTAAAACAAGTCTAACTTGAGAAACAGAGCTTCAGACAGAACAGTGTCTACAGTTAGCATCACCACTCCTAGGGAATGTTAATGACATTGATCCCTGGTTGTGTGTTATACACACATTAGCAAACACTGTTAAAAAGGAACCTCTGATCAATACTAACCTTGAAATGTTACTTGCTATAGCAACAGTTCTAACTTATCATTCTAAACCCCACAGAATGATTACGCTGTCAGACTGGACTGGTCTGAAAATACAGACCTGCTCTACAGAAACAGACAGAGCAGGCTGTACTTTCTCAGAAGGCTGAAGTCCTTTAATATCTGCCAGAAGCACCTGCTGATGCTATACCAGACAATCATCAAATGAACCTATCATCTATCTGCTTTTGAACAATATTCAACACATATTTTAACAAATCTGCTTTTTAACAATATTCATTTTATCTGCTTGTGTCTATATTAAAGGGTCCGTATTATGCTAGTTTCTGATCTATGTTATAATGTTGTTTCCTCATCAAAGTTGTGTTTTGTTCCATTCATGTATGTTTAGCATGAACCCTGTATATTTTCTCATACTGAAAACATTCTGTTCCACTTTGTGATGTCATGTGGTAATACAGGAAGTGCTCCACTGTGTTTTTAAAGTCCATACACCTTCACTGGAATTATTTGGATGATTTCAGCCCTGGAATTGCCAATCTCTACTGAACTGATATTATTGGCTTTTAGAATGTTGTGATGGCATTTAAAACCCACCTATTCTAAGAGGATATTTGAATTCCCTATTTATTACCTTAGGAGTAGCATTACACAATACATAGCCAACATACAAGCAGTGTATAAAACTTCAAACACAGTTTCAATACTAAGAAAAACCTGATGCTCAATATTTATGTGCATACTACAATTTTAATGAAAAACACTCTTACTTTAGACAATAGAATGTGATTTTCAACATTAAATGGTTTTCTTATATCTGTGTAATCCCTCAGTGCTCCTGTAGGTTCCATATTGGTCCATGGGTGTATACTCGTCTATGTGCTCTTATACTTGTTCTGAAACAGCTCAAGATCATTCTAAAGCTATTCAGAAAAGGTTCATTTCTGTCCTGTGACTTTTTTTAAGATTGATACCAGCTCAAATTAGTATCTAGTTTAAATGCAAGTTTTAGTATCTGATTTTTGATACTTTTGACAAATCTATATATTAGTAAAGCAGGGTTGTAGGTAGCTGGCCTCACCTTCTTGAGGCAGTGGATGCGGGGCCGGAAGTGCTGGTCGCGCTGGGGCCGTGCGGTGCGGATGGTCATGGTTGCTGGATGGGGCCCACTCTAAGGACAGTCACAGGTCAAAGCCACAGTCCAGAGTATGAGAGTGCTGGGAGCAGGAGGAGAGAGTGGTGCACAGGTGGACTCACTGCCCCACTCTGAGAGGATTGTGAAGGATATCCACTTAACAGATAGTTCCTGTAATACTAGAAGTGGTCAGCAGAGGACAATGACACACCAACTCCATTCTTCAGCAGAGAAACATTTATGTCAGATTTGGAGAAAAAGAAATTTCTAAAGACTTGATCTGTTTTTCTGTTAAAGTTATAATATAGATCAGAAATGAGAGTAATATGGGCCTTTTAACTGTGGAAAGGAAGTTGTAAAAATGCTAGTTATAATCTGAAGCCATTTGATTTTCAGTTGAGGAAATTAAAAAAGGACATTTAACTCACTTCAGTTGAATAAAATCAAATTGACCTGAAAAGAAAATCAGCTGTATGGATGACACACAAGTTGTACACAGACCATTTGCAGGAAATAGAATTTGCAACATTCTTCATGGAGATAGTTACGTCCATCCATCCATCCATTTTCTTCCATTTATCTGGGGCCTGTTGCCCCCGCAGCCCGCATCTAAGCAGGGACTCCCAGACTTCCTTCACCCTGGACACTTCCTCCAACTCCTCTGGGGGGACCCCAAGGTGTTCCCAGGCCAGGCGTTCCCATGTCCCAGGCGTTCCCATGTCCCAGGAGACATAGTCCCTCCAGCATGTCCTGGGTCTTCCCTGGGGCCTCCTCCCGGTGGGACATGCCTGGAACACCTCCCGAGGGAGGCGCCCAGGAGGCATCCGGAATAGATGCCCGAGCCACCTCAGCTGGCTCCTCTCAACGTGGAGGAGCAGCGGCTCTACTCCAAGCTCCTCCCGTGTGACTGAGCTCCTCACCGTATCTCTGCGGGCCCAGTCACTCTGTGGAGGAAACTCATTTCGGCCGCTTGTATCCGTGATCTTGTCCTTTCGGTCATTACCCAAAGCTCATGACCATAGGTGAGGGTAGGAACGTAGATTGACCGGTAAATTGAGAGCTTTGCCTTTTGTCTCAGCTCCCTCTTCACCACAATGGTCCAGTACAGCGCCCACATCACTGCCGATGCTGCACCAATCTGCCTGTCAATCTCACGCTCCATCCTCCCCTCACTCGTGAACAAGACCCTGAGATACTTAAACTCCTCCACTTGAGGGAGAGACTCTCCACCCACCTGGAGAGGGCAAGCCACTTTTTTCCGGTTGAGAACCATGGCCTCGGATTTGGAAGAGCTGATCCGCATCCCAGCCGCTTCACACTTGGCTGCAAATCGCCCCAGTACACGTTGGAGGTCCCGGTTCAAGGACAAGGACAACATCATCTGCAAACAGCAGAGATGAGATCCTGTGGTCCCCAAACCGGATCCCCTCCAGCCCCTGACTGCGCCTAGAAATTCTGTCCATAAATACAATGAACAGAACCGGTGACAAAGGACAGCCCTGGCGGAGTCCAACATGCACCAGGAACAGGTCCGACTTACTACCGGCAATGTGAACACAGCTCCTGCTCTGGACATACAGGGACCGAACAGCCCTTAACAAAGGGCCCCGGACTCCGTACTCCCAGAGCACCCCCCACAGGACCCCATGAGGGACACAGTCGAATGCTTTCTCCAGATCCACAAAACACATTTGGACTGGTTGGGCAAACTCCCATGAACCCTCGAACACCAGATGGAGAGTACAGGTCCAGTGTTCCGCGGCCAGGGCGAAAACCACACTGCTCCTCCTGGATCCGAGGTTTGACCATCGGTCGGATTCTCCTATCCATTACCCTGGAATAGACCTTACCGGGAAGGCTGAGGAGTGTGATTCCCCGGTAGTTGGGACACACCCTCCAGTCCCCCTTCTTAAACAGACCCACCCCCGGAGCCTTGCCACCGAGGAGCTTGCCAACCACCTCAGTGACTTCAGCCAGGGTGATGGACGAGTCCACCTCCGAGTCCCCAGCCTCTGCTTCCTCCTCAGAAGACGTGACGGTGGGATTGAGGAGATCCTCAAAGTATTCCTTCCACTGTCCAACAACATCCCCAGTCGAGGTCAACAGCTCTCCACCCGCACTCTAAACAGTGCTGGTGAAGCACTGCTTCCCCCTCCTGAGGTGCCGAACGGTTTGCCAGAATTTCTTTGAAGCCATCCGATAGTACTCCTCTATGGCCTCTCCGAACTCCTCCCAACCCCGAGTTTTTGCCTCTGCGACCGCCCGGGCTGCAGCACGCTAAGCCTGCTGATACCTGTCAGCTGCCTCAGGAGTCCTATAAGCCAACAAGGCCCAATAGGACTCCTTCTTCAGCCTGACAGCACCCCTTACTTCCCATGTCCACCACCGGGTTTGGGGATTGCCGCCGCGACAGGCATCACAGACCTTACGACCACAGCTACGAGCGGCCGCATCGACAATAGAGGCCAAGAACAAAGCCCACTCGGACTCCCTGTCCCCAGCCTCCCCCGGAATCTGGGAGAAGCTCTCCCGGAGGTGTGAGTTGAAGGTTCCCCTGACAGAGGGCTCTGCAGACGTTCCCAATAGACCCTTACTATACGCTTGGGCCTGCCAGGTCTTTCCAGCTTCCTCCCCTGCCAGCGGACCCAACTCACAACCAGGTGGTGATCAGTGACAAATCTGCCCCTCTCTTCATCCGAGTGTCCAAGACATCCGAGTGTCCAAGACATCGACTTTGTTGTCGTGTCATCTGACCTAGATGACACGACAACAAAGTCGATCATCGACCTCCAGCCTAGGGTGTCCTGGTGCCACGTGCACTGATGGACACCCTTGTGCTCGAACATGGAGTTTGTTATGGACAAACTGTTCGGCCCGTAGGCCGACACGACAGTGAGAAACCTGTCCCTGACCCAAAAGCGCAGGTATGCGACCCTCTCATTCACCGGGGTGAACTGCAACACACAGCGGCTGAGCTGTGGGGCCCACACCAGCTTGCCGCCACTCCCCGCGTGCAACGCCAGAGAAATGGAGAGTTCAGCCCCCCTCAAGGAGTTGGGTTCCAGAGCCCAAGCTAACATAAGGTTGACTATATCTAGTCGATAACGCTCAACCTCTCGCATGAGCTCGGGGTCCTTCCCCCCCAGTGAGGTGACATTCCATGTCCCCAGGGCTAGTCCCCATGTCCGGAGAATCGGTTGTCGAGGCCCCTGCCTCGACTGCCACCCAAATCTCCCTGCACTGGCCCCCTATGAATCCTCCTATGGGTGGTGGGTCCACTGGAGGACGGCCCCACGTTGCTCCTTCGGGCTGTGCCCTTTTAGGCTCCATGGGGGAAGGCCCGACCACGAGCTCCCACCCCAGGCCTGGCTGGGGCCCCGGTAACGCCAATCTGGGCAATGTAGCTGGTTCTAATACTCATCATAAGGGCTTCTGAACCGCTCTTAGTCTGACCCGTCCCCCAGGACCTGTTTGCCTTGGGTGACCCTACAACATAGCTCCCGGGATCATTCGGGCACTCAAACCCCTCCACCACGTTAAGGTGGCGGTTCAAGGAGGGGAGATAGTTACGTTTTATCCCATATTATGAAATATTATAGCTAAGGGAACAAAATTTCCATAAAAACAAGCTGGAGATAGCCCTCCCCCAGGCCAAATGAGTCAGGTGGAGATGCAAGCCCACTCCCACTAATAGAGTGTGTTTTTCAGACCCGTGAAGACAGCCAACATGAAAAAAAATTAATAAAAAATAAATAAATAAATAAAAATAATAATAACAATAACAAACAATAACAAAAAAACAAACAAACAAAAAGAACAACAAATAAACACACACACGTTTTATTTTAAATTGTGTGTTTCATTTTAAATCCATGGTGCTGAGGGGCCTGAGGAGCAGTGTCTGTTGTGCTTGCTGAGGGGTAGGGTCCACAGCAGGGGGCCCTAACCACTGGTCTGGGGCCCTAAACGGGACCACGGGCCATCTGGTATCGGACCTCACAGGAAAATGGTATATATCTTTAAAAGGGAATTTTATTTATTTTTTATAGTCTATTACCATATCTATGTGTTTTCTTCTGAAAATATAGTGCAAATTAACCTAGTAAACAGCAAACAGGAATATTTAAACGATTAAAAAAATAACAAAACCCCCCCGCCAAAAAACTGTTGCTTAAGAGTTTTATCCATTTTGCGCTGTTATTTCAAGCTCCACACTGGTCCTTGAGAAAAGCTTTATGTTTATGTAGACTGGAACATGTTCAGCAGCTCTTATGGAGATGACATCAATGGCCTGACCCACTGCATCACGGACTACATCAACTTCTGCGTGGAGAGCACTGTGCCAACCCGGAGGGTATGGTGCTTCTCCAACAACCACCCCTGGGTCACCCCTGAGCTCAAAGACCTCCTGAACCAGAAGAAGAGGGCTTTCAACTCAAGGGACAGAGAGGAGCAGAAGAGGGTCCAGCGGGAGCTTCAGTGGAGGATTTGTTGGGCCAAGAAGGATTATGGGAAGAAAATGGAGGAGCAGCTGGCCCAGAACAACGTGCGGGATGTGTGGAGAGGTCTGAAGAACATCTCAGGATTTGGTCAGAACACCAGAGGGACATCTGATGGAGATCAGCGCTGGGCGGATGAACTAAACGTTTATTTCAACCGTTTTGATTGTCCCCCCATCCTCTCTGCCTCTTTCTCGGATTCCCCCTCTCCACACACCCCCAGGCCACTGGACACACCCCCCCTTCCCGGACCGACTGCACCCACCCCCCGCCCCCCACCACCCACATCTCCAGCTCACTTCACACCGACTATTCCCAGCACCAGCCCCCCTCTGCCCCCCACCCCCGGCAGTCCACCCCAGTCCCCCCCTTACTCCTCCCTCTACATCACATCGGATCAGGTGAGGAGAGAGCTGAGGCGGCTGAAACAGAGAAAATCTGCAGGACCAGATGGCATCTGCCCCAGGCTGCTGAGGACCTGCGCGGACCAGCTCTGTGAGGTTCTCTGCTACATCTACAACCTCAGCCTCAGCCTGGAGAAGGTCCCTGTCCTGTGGAAGACCTCCTGTGTGGTACCAGTTCCAAAAACAACACATGCCAGGGAACCGGCCCACTTCAGACCAGTCGCCTTGACCTCTCACCTCATGAAGACCATGGAGAGGCTGATCCTCAGCTACCTCCGCTCCGTGGTGAGCTCCACTCTGGACCCACTGCAGTTTGCCTACAAGCCCAACATCGGAGTAGAGGACGCCGTCATCTACCTGCTGCAGCGGGCACTCACCCACCTGGAGACTACCGGGAGCGCTGTGAGAGTCATGTTCTTTGACTTCTCCAGCGCCTTCAACACCATCAGGCCGGCACTGCTGCGGGGGAAGCTGGAGGACGCCGGAGTGAACGGACATCTCGTCGCCTGGACCATCGACTACCTCACTGACCGGCCGCAGTATGTGAGGCTGCGCGGCTGTGAGTCAGAGGTGGTTGTCTGCAGCACTGGGGCCCCACAGGGAACTGTCCTTTCACCCTTCCTCTTCTCTATCTACACCTCGGACTTCACCTACAACACGGACACCTGCCATCTCCAGAAGTTCTCTGACGACTCGGCCCTTGTGGGCTGTGTGTCTGAGGGGAATGAGCTGGAGTACCGATCGGTCATCAGGGACTTTGTGGACTGGTGTGAGCACAACCACCTGTGCCTTAACACCAGTAAGACCAAGGAGATGGTGATCGACTTCGGGAGAAGGACACTACTTCCCTCACACTGTACAACTCCAGTGTGTAACACATGCAATAACCTGTGCATTAACCTGTGCAATAGCCCGTGCAATAACCTGTAACCATGTCACCTCATCAGTAACCGCCTCCACTGTCCTCAGATTATATATTTATATATTTGTGTATTTGTATTCTTTTACACACACACACACACACACACACACACACACACATATATATATATATATATATATATATATATATATATATATATATATATATATATATATATATATATATATATATATATATAATAAGAGATATGTTTTATTATATATTTACATTTCTTTCACTCCCTGTACATAAGAGCTACCTGATGTTGTAAATATGTTAATATTTATTGTGATTTTATTTTTTATTTACTTATTGTTCTGAGTGTTTGCACAATTTTTCACAACTTTTTGCACTATACTGTCCCCTGACTGTGAGCTACTGTCACGAGTGAATTTCTCCTCTGTGAGATCAATAAAGTCTTATCTTATCTTATCTTATCTTATCTTATCTTATCTTATCTTATCTTATTACTGGTTATTATGAGAAAAAAAGTTTGGGGACTGCTGGTCCACAGTGCTGAAGGGTACTGTCTGTGGTGCTGAGAGGTGCAGTCTGTGATGCTCAGGGGTGCTATCCACGGGGCTGAGGGGTACTTTCCACGGTGCTGAGGGCTGCTGAGGGGTGCTATCCACGGTGCTGAGGGGTGCTGTCCACGGTGCTGAGGGGTACTTTCCACGGTGCTGAGGGCTGCTGAGGGGTGCTATCCACGCTGCTGAGGGGTGCTATCCACGGTGGTGAGGGGTGCTGTCCACGGTGCTGAGGGATCCTGTCCATGGTGCTGAGGGGTACTGTCCACGGTGCTGAGGGCTGCTGAGGGGTGCTGTCCACGGTTCTGAAGGGTGCTGTCCACAGTGCTGAGGGGTGCTGTCCACGATGGTGAAGGGTGCTGTCCACGGTGCTGAGGGGTGCTGTCCATGGTGCTGAGGGGTGCTGTCCGTGCTGTCGTGATAAATTCTATTTCTAAGCGTCCCAGCCCCTCCTGAAGCCTCTCCAGTGAATGCTAAAGTCCTTATTTAATGTTTTTCTAGTTATTACTTGATTTAGTGGGATAGTAATCAAAGCTATTGAGCAATCAATACAAGTTTTGGCCTTTGTAAACATCATGGTTGCTGTGTAACGTGGAATTACCTGTACATATGTCATATCTGTGAATTGGTAGTCTAACCTGTCATTGGCACTTAAATGATAAGTTCATATGACAGGTTTTCATTTTCAATTATTACTTCATATGTGAGATATTACTGTAGTGTTGTTTATTTGTATTTGTCAACAAAACAAAACAAACTTGATCTATGCCATAATTCCCCAAATGATCCAAACAGGGAAATAAAAGTATTATTTCTAGTACAAACTTAAAAGTCCTGGACCTAACTTTTTTTTTATGTATTTGAGCAAAATGTGTCTTGCCTCAGTATTTTGTATAAGTAGCTTTTCACGTCAAAATATGTCTTATGTGTAGTGTCTGCACCAAAAAATATTTTCCAATAATCAGGAAGTGCACGCTATCATGCTAGTTGTAGAACATTACCATGCAAAACTTTTAAAATTAATTAGTTAGTTATTAGTCAAATTTTATAATAGTGCCTTAAATAAATTGTGTAATCTAATCTCTCATATAAACTTCAAACTATTTAAAATACCACTCATAAACACACAGTAACAACAATATTTTATTATAATAAATACAACCTAGTCCAGACCAGCATTGTGTACAAATCACAGAACATTTAAAGGTTCAATGGTAAGTGACAACATTCAAGTATGAGGAAAGGCTGTGTTCAGAGTGCATCCGAGAACAGAGCTGACAGCTCACTCGTACTCCCTACTGGACTCTGCCTTTCAGTACACCCCAATATCAGCTCTAGAGCAATGTTTTGTCAGGAATACTTTTATATAGCACATCTGAGGAGTTCCGAGGGTGGTCAGTCTAACTGTCATTAGACTCTGGGTTGAGAGGTTTGGCCATATCTCAGTTTAAAGTAGAACTAAGTAACATTTTTACCTTATTAAACATCTTTGTAAGTCCCTGTCCTCGTTAAATGTGTATTTTTTGAACATTTAAAGCACCTCTTATCTCCCCCTGTTGTCTCTGTCTTCTTTTTTTCTTATGTTTTTGTATGTGATTATTCTGCCTTTCAATAATTAAAAATAATAATAATAAATATGAATAATAATTCAATGTATTCTCATAAGAGAGCTGAAAGTTACTTAGTTCTGCTTTAATCAGTTGGAATTTTCTGAATGATTAAAGCAGTCTGACCCATTTTTTTGTTTGGGTTGGCTGTTTTTGTAAAAAAATTTATTTTATTTTATTTAGTATTTTTATTAGGAAAGTATCTGTTTTACTTTTTCCCCAGACCCCACATACTAGAAGGGGGTCTTTGTGAAAGCCTCAATATCTTGCCTCCATTTTATCATCATCACCCTTTCAATTCCTGTTCCAATGTTCTTGTCCTTCGTGTATAGCATGTGGCTAATTCATAAAGGACACATCACCTAGAACACTCCGCATACTTTGAACTGATTTTAAGACCTATTGTTGGCAAAATGAGGACTGTTATATTAGTGTTATACAAGTATGCAGTCTATGGGTATACACGCTGGGGTGAGGTGAATGAGGTACATGTGTCTATCCACTCCATCTGAAGCCCCCAACTGCCTCCTTTGGCCAGAGGAGGTGCTAGAGACAGGGCATAAAGCGGATTCAAGAATTTGCAAGGTCCAAACCAGGGTTGTCTGGTCAGTGTATTACTCATTGAGGTGTATTGTACTGTACAGAGTAATTCAGTCTGATGCTGCTTTGTTAGAGGCTTGATTTTCACTGGGGAAATCTTAGTTAACCAATTGGAGCATGGGGGGGGGGGGGGCATCATATACTTTTTCTCCTACACTGTTGTTTTAGAATGATACAACCCCAGTAATAATTGTTCTGCTCTCTTCACTTGTGTGACTCAACACATTCCACTGTTAATCCTTTCAACACTTTTTAAACAAGAAAGTAGCACAAGACTGGATTTCCATGAATGGAATACAATGACAAATTACATTCTGGGTGGCCACACAAACAAACAAATTTCATAGGGGTTTTGTCTTTGATTAATCTGTGCTCTATGTAGAGTGTACTTGTCAATAGTACAATATTTAAATAAAATCTCATCATAGATCTGATTTGGTCTTGGCAGACTGCAACATTATTACCTCCGCCAAGGAGGTTATGTTTTCGCCTGAGTTTGTTTGTTTGTGTGTTTGTTTGTGTGTTTGTTTGTGTGTTTGTTTGTGTGTTTGTGTGTTTGTGTGTTTGTGTGTTTGTGTGTTTGTTTGTTTGTTTGTTTGTTTGTTTGTTTGTTTGTTTGTTTGTTTGTTTGTTTGTAAGTAAGATAACTCAAAAAGTTATGGACGGATCTTGATGAAATTTTCAGGAAATGTTCCTAATGGTAAATCCTACAGATGATCCAGAAGAAATCCTGGATTTTGGATCACTTTGAAAACTGAGCTGCTTGGCGGAGGTCTGCGCTCTCTGAGTGCTTTTCTAGTTTTATTTAAGGCTCCTTAAAGGTCCTATATTAGGCAAATTAACTCTTGTGAGCTTTAAACCATGTTAGAATGTTGTTATCTCCTCAAAAACATACCTTGAGTTGTAAACTTAAATGGTCTTGTGTTAACGTGTGAATGAAACAAAACACAACTCCAGGAATGTTTTTGATGAGGAAATAACATTAGAAAATACTGTAATATGGTTTGATCATCCCTGGTTTGAACCAAGATCCCTGGTTTGAACCAAGACCCCTGGATCAGAGAGTCATGCATTGATCTATAAAGCTTCTGAAGTATGTCTATTTTCAAGTCAAACCAAAAGACCTCGACCACCAAAGAGCTGCACTGTGAGACACAAGTGTGCATGTGTATTTGGTGTTATCTCCAGTGTGGTGAGTGAGGTCTACAGTCCTGAGATGTTCACACCTGCTCACCTGTTCTCATCTGCTACTTCACCGCACCAGACCATGGCACACTGCACTGTGCTAATTGGTATTGCTGTGTACACACTTTGATGTCCAGTGTAGCTGGTGCTCAGAGATCACAGGTGGGTGCACAGAGGGCACACACATTGGAAGAGTCAGATTTAACTGTGCTACTTGAGCTCCTGAGAGCAGAGTACTTCAAACAGCAGCAGCACTCTTCTCAGGTTTGTCTTCAAGGGGCAGGTCCACATCCAGGAAGTCCAGCCTCTCACTCTCCTGGTCAGTCTGCTCCTCAGGCTCTCCAGAACATCTGCAGGACTTGATGGAGCCCACCAGAGCCAAGCATATGGCGCCCAGAGCCATGCCCACAGCGCAGAGAGCAAAGGCTGCGCCGTAGTTCTGCATCACATCCACCAGTTCCCCTGCAACACAAACACATGACTCGCTGTAGGTACCAAGCAGTGCAAACTTAAGGCTGCAAGATATGAGGAGATGCAATAGTCGATAACTATGATTTGTATTGTTATAACGATATTATTATTTTAATTTACATTTTGACACAGTAATTTCAGTCAAATGAAAAAATAAAAAAACACGTCTTCATTTACTAGTCAAACTGGGTCAAAATAAAACCTTAACAAGGACAAAACCAAGACCAACTCAAGTCTAATGTCAAGACTTACTAACTTTGTGTTGGAATATTGATACTTTGCAGCTAATGTCATCAACATTCCCTGGGAGTGTGAAACCAACTCTAAGCACTACTCTGTCTGAAGCGCTGTTACTCAAGTTAATCTGAGTTTTATTTTAATACAAGCTGACCCCAAGCATGATGTTGCAGCAAAGTATCAATATGTATTTTCTTGCAATAACTATTACTGCGATATGGATATTTTGGAGATATATTATGCAGCCTTACAATCTTGTAGTATGCATGAGTACAGGGTTGTACCTCCCAATGGTGGACCGGCCAGCCCAGCAAAGCTCTGGATGCAGATGTACACACCCACTGCTGAGGGCATCCTCTGCACACCCACCACATCCTCCTCTGCCAGCAGTGGGATGTGTGTGGAACCCACAGTTCCCATAAAGTACCCATAGATGGCGCAGCAGATCACCAGTGCCCAGAAGCCAGAGGCCAATGTGAAGGCCCCCAGAACCAGGCACATAGCCAGCACACAGGCCAGCAGAACCAGAGTCTTCCTGAAGGGCGTCCTCATGAGGATGAGTCCGATGGTGAGGCGGCCCACAATCTCTGCCACAGCCATCACAGACAGCATGTAGGAGGCCATGTGTGGCTCCACCCCTCGGCTTTTACTCAGCTCGATTACATAGAGCTGTGGAGCAAAGAAGCCCGCCGTGGCAAACAGTCCGAACAGACAGTAGCAGATGAACGCCCCGTCCCTCAGCACAGAGAAGTCCAGCAGCTTGACCCTGGACTCTGTCTTAGTATGTTCCCCCAGCTCTGTTCCAGCCTGCTCCTTCAGTTCTGCTCCAATCTGCTGTTTAAACTCTCCCTGTAAGGAGCTCAGGGAGGTCACCCCAGAGTCCTCAGAACACTGGGACTTTGAGGAGCCAATGGACGTACGAGTCTGCTCATTCTCAAGCTCAAATAAGACCTCCAGCTCCTTTTCACACAGGGCCTCCTCCTTGTCCGGCTCGGGCTGAATGCTGATTGGACAAAGGAGAAGACCGCAGCCAATCACACATGCCTGGATGGCCCCAATGAGCACCATGCAGTACCGCCAACCAATACTCTCCTTGAGTATAGTGAAGGCTAGGGAGAAAGAAAAGAGACTTTTATTTCAAATGCACCAGCTAAATACAGGCTTGCAGCCAGAATAACCATTGATGGTACCAGTACATACCGGGGGCAAAGGCAAACACGGCAAAGGACTCTCCGGAGGAAGCCAGAGACGTGACCAGAGCACGGCGTCTGGAGAAGTACTGTGCCAGCAGAGTGACCGTGGGCAGGAAGGCCAGACTGTAGCCCAAACCTATGGAGGAAAAATAAATTTAACCCAGACATGTGTATAGAGAGGGTGGTGTTGGTATAAGTGCTGCTGAGAGTGATTCGGCTCCACCAACTCTAATTCAGAACGGTGGCCCCTCTCTCTGTAACTGCTGCAGACTCATCATTTTCAGACTCATCATTTTGGTCTTGAAATGTATTAAGACATATTAATCCATTCCACATGATCCTGGTGCTTTTATTTCTCAATTCCATAATTAAAAAATATAAACATTAATAACAGACCAATCAGCTGCCCTCTTATCTCAAGGTCACTCTGGCTAAGGTTAGCAACACGTTGATTGACAGCCTGATTGCTAAGTGCCCAGCACCTGTCAAACCAGCAGTGCAGGTGAGAAGGAGCGAGTATCTTCACCAACCTCACTCCTGATTAGCTCTTTGGTTGCTATGATACTGTGGTCGGAATTCCAAAAATGTGTCCAAATAATTTCCCTTGTGGATCAATAAAGTGTGTCTAAGTAAGATATTGGCTCCAAATCTGCCCCTGCTGTAACTGCTATACTCGATTGGCTTCATTTGGCTGGAGCTATGGGTGATGTCACATTCTCTTAGTCTTTCTACAGTGTATGGTGGAGGCATACCTGTGATGACCCCGATGGTGAGGTACATGTCGTGAATGGAGTTGGTGAAGCCTGCGGTGATGGTTCCCAGGCTCATGAGGAAGCCGCCCATCATCACCACGGGCCGGTGTCCCAAATGGGTGCTCAGCAGAGTGGCCAGAGGTGCTGCAACACACCCACTGTTAGCTATGCACACAGGCCACCACAGTCACACAGCAGGATATAAAATAACTGCTACTTCAATACATTAAGGGCCCTATACCTGATTTTTTCCCCACATAACTGAGCAATATTTGTCTTGTCCCAGTACACATATATTGTATAAGCAGAGCTTAAGGTCAAAATAAGTCTACTGCATTCTGTCTGCATCTAAATATTATAAAGTGTTTTATTGTCAGAGAATCAATATGTGCGCATTACTTGTTGTTGGCTTTACCATGACTGTAAAATTCTGCTTTGGTCTCTAAGAGTTGTGATAAGTGCTTATAAACTCATTGTGGTGAATAATTAGGATTATCAGAAAGCAAAAGTAAGTGAGGAAGAACTTTGGACCACTGCAAACAATTTCAAATGAACTAGCTCTGTTTTTCCACATTTTTAAATCAGGTACAGTACAATAAATAAATAAATAAATAAATAAATAAATAAATAGTTTTATTATTTAATAAGCCTTAAGTGTGTGTGAACCTACTGTTGTAGTTAGCTGCTAAATTTGTGAAAAGTGCTTCTAAAGTTATCATGGTGAATAATTAGGATGCTCAGAATGCATGAGGTAAGTGACAGAAGAACTTCGGACCACTGCAAACCGTTGAAAGACCTCTTTTTCACGTTTTAAGGCAGCAAAAATCAGGTACAGCATCTTTAAGTAAAAGATTTTTACTCCTTCCGTGATAAAGCTGTGTCCCACCTGTGAAGGAGAACATGAAGATACAGATAGAGATGGCCCAGGACACTCGGCTGTTGCTCTCCCCAAACTCCAGCATGAGGTCGTGCAGGAACACGCCCAGTGTCTTGAGGGTCCCATAAGTGCACACCTCCACCACAAAGAAGGTCAGTGCCACAGCCCAGCCCCACCTGCCCTCTGGCACTGCGCTGTAGACTCGGGTCCCCAGGCAGCCCTCCATCACAGCACAGAGGAGGAGGGACTATGGGAGACAACAGGGACATGAGGACGGGTGCTAGGAAGCCAGAGGGTTAGTGTAGAACGCCCTCTAGTGGTGCTGGTTATTTAATGCATACTTAAGTTAAAGTACGCTGCAGTCTTAAAGAAATTGTAAGTAGTCTGTGCTCTGGACAAGCCATGCCTCATGTTAAAGCTCAGAACCTCCAGAATGATTGGGTGCAGGTGCTGGGGTTTAGGTAGTGCCAGATCTTAGAGAGTCCGTTTAAATTTGAACCAACTGGATTTCAGCTTTGTAATAATTTAAGATTATTTACAATATGTGTAATTGAAAACAAGCAAAAGTAAGATAGTAAGCCATAATCGATGTGCTTACAAAACGTCATTGTTGTTAGCAGATGTCACTTGTCAATTACTGTTAAAGCAAGAGATGCTTCATGAAGGTGAGCTCTGTGTCCACCTCGTGACATCAGCAGGTGAAACAGAGGGAGATGGACTAAATACCCACACATGAGTTGATGAGGAATTTCAAAAACATATCACACTCTTGGGTACCTAATAGAGCATATTTTGACATCTGCAACCTGAGAGTGCGACGCTGTGTTTGGAACATGAGTGCATTTGCTCCTGCAGCGACTCCTCAAGAGAGATTCTGGTGTGTTACTCTGTCTCCTGAGATGATTTGATGCTGAAACAATATAATATGGTTTAAACTGCTTTTGTTCTATTGTGCGTGCCTGCTCTGCATTTGTACTGCTTCACGAGGATAATTTACGATGTCGACTTGTCCACTGATCTAAGACCCACTCAGAGCTTATGTGATTTGAATCACATTTCATAAACACTTATATTGTATCAAAGAGATAATAAAGTCACTGGTTTAGTTTGAGAGCCTTTCTGTCACTCACGCACAGCATGACGGGACAGAACAATAGAAGTGAGTTTGTGAAAGAACAGCCCGGTGTCTGAGCACAAAGCACAACAGCCGTGTAATACTCACTGATAAGCAGAAATGATTTGTAATCATACATTTATACCGCAGAAAAAAACAGCATTGTATTTAAATTTATGTTTCATTGGTCAATGTAAAAATATACGACATATGCCTTCTCTGAGTGAAGTACGTAGACTACAACACTAAACTGGCACAGCGGTCAGCTCCGCAGTGCAGCGGGCTTCAGAGACCTGATGCCATACCGGGATTCTGTTCCTCTCTTCCGCAGTCGTGATCAGTGTTAGAGCGTTATTTAGGCAGCAGCGGTGGATAAAAAGTGAGCACAGTGACGTAGGCGAAATACTGAGAGAAACAAGCCAGTACAGCTGATAGGTGAGGAACGCACGGAGCATCCTACCCTGGGACTATACTCCAGCAGAGCGGAGCGACAATGTCTGCCCTCAGATACTCACCTCGGAGGAACTACACGTGGAGACGTGAGACCGTGATGTAGGCTACAGCCCCAGATGTTAGACCATCCTGTCCTGTATGACCGGCCCGTGTGCCCGCAGCCTCCTGCTCTACGCTCTGCGCTCTGCTACGGGCTGCTCATGTCTCTGTCTTTTCTGCCGTGTGGCCTGTTTTGGCAGCTCTTTACCGGCTTGAGCCGGTATTCAGGCGTGCCCGTATTGTGGGCGCGCACGCCTGAGATCCAGGAAGCTGACGCACAAAGAGACACGCTTGTCTCATGCGCACGTGCTAGATTCTTTCATTACTAGTAATGAACGCGCAACCTGCGCCGTGGTCCGTAGCTACAGACACATGCAGATAATATGGGCTATTAGGCTACAGTAGCATATAACCAGCCATTCAGCTTTTTGGTTACCGGATTACAGTGTGTTTAATTGCATAGTTTTGAAACATCATTAACTCTAACCTATGACTCCAGCTGTGTTACATGTGCCTATTATACATGTCCCAGCGTGAGTGTGAGAGGAGGCTCGTAAAGGTTTGATCGGAGCTGTACAGACAACAGAGGGACACTTTTCTTACACGTCAGAGCCCTGGTGCACAGGCCTGTGTAAGGAGACTGTACTGTACTGTACTGTACTGGTCAAACATCCATTCCCAGACACTTAGAGCGCAATCTGACTCCTGACTTGTTCCTTAAGTATAAACAGCTGTGCATTATGTGCTGAGGTGTTCTATGACTCTGAGCTGCAACAGCTCCCTGTTGGTCAGTGTTTAATTATATTGTATTTATTCATCAAAAGCCTTTCTGTAGCACCTGCTCTTAGCATCACCTGTTTCCATAGAGACGTGCAGGTTGGTTAAGGTTAATGCGGGGGTGTCTCATTTTGAACACTCTCTTTTTTGCTATTTGAAAATCTTTAGACCATTGGGTTTAAGCCATGTTATAATGCTGTAACCTCTTCAAAAACATACCTGGAGTTGTATTTTGTTTCATTCACACATGTTTCAGCATTCCTGGATTACTTGTCTTTTTATGTCTCCAAAGATCAAAATGTTTCACCTTGTGATGTCATTAAGTTATTGTTTTAAAGTTAACAGAGTGCACCAAGGAGTAAAGCAGTTTTAATAAAGCTAAAATGGCTGTCAAAATTAGGCAAATCCAAGGCTGAAATGATCCCAATGATTCTAGTGAAGGTGTATGGAGTTTACAAACACAGTGGACCACTTCCTGTATTACCACTTAATTACATTACAAGGAGTGTTTTCAGTTTGAGAGAAAAACACATGATTTGGTTGTTAAACATGTGTGAATGAAGGTATGTTCAGGTATGTTTGTGATGAAGATGATGTTTGTGGGAAATTATTATAACACAGATCTGAAAATAGTACAATATAAGCCCTTTAATCCTGAACATGTTTGCTTTCCTGGACTTGCATTACTTGTGGTTATTCTTCTTGTGGACTGTTTCAACTCTGTTCTTGTCTGCCACTGACATCATGCTATCTTATCAGCACTGCTCACATAACCGCTCCAGAAGGCAGATAAGCTGTTGTCTTTGACCCACAAGTATTATCTTTGCAATCAGAATAAGCTTTTATTGTCATTGTCAGTGAGCAAAATAAGGAATATGGAACTTGCTTCTGCATTATGGTGCAACATAAAACCAAGAATAACAAGGGCCTGTATTAAAATTGATATACAAATACATATTTGAGCAGGTATTGCTACCAAAAAGTCCCATTCACAGCACAGAAATTAACGTTTCCTGAATAGTTTTAGAATGATCTTGAGCTGTATGAGAACAAGTATAAGAGCACATATACTTGTATAGGTCATCATCGCGGTAGTTGAATCAGTATTGAGAATCGGGTCGAAATTAAGTCTGAAATGTTAGTATTGTGACAGCACTAATACAGAATGTGCAGAGTAACAGTGCATAAACTACCAGTGCAAGTGGGTTAAATTACAGTAGCTTAAAGTGACAGAAACTGGTCTTATAAAGTTATAAAGTTAATTTATGCACAAAAACAGACAAAACAGAGCTCCAAATCACCATGGCAACTGTACGCTGCTCCATCTTGGAACATCACTTATCAATGAGCTGACTTATGCAACCAGTCCCAAGTCCACTGCCCTGCTACTACTGCTGCTATTGTCATAGAATCTAATGAATCCCACAGGTGAAGCCAGGACTACTTGGGCATAGGCTGGGGCACAGGTCAACATGCAGTAACAACCAGTCAGAATCAGAGGTAGGTAGTACTCAGTTACATTTATTTTAAAGAAACTGTACTTTTCAGAATTCTTTTCTAGCAGCATACTTTTATTCCCATTTGAATAATCTTTTTTACTGAAGTAACAGTCATTTTCCTTGAGTAAAAGCTGTGGTTCTTCTTCCCACTGTGAGTAAGTCTACATGTGACAAAAGTTTTATGTTGACAATATGAAATGATTTATGTTGACAATATGAAATGATTTGAACATTTCATTTCTTGCAAAGCTCCTTCAGATATGATTTAGTTTGTCGAATTTTTGTGTCTATCCTTTGAAAATACCAGATTTTTAAGCAGAATTTATCATTTTGTTCTTCCACTTACAATAACTACACATTTGAGTAGTAGTTTTCCCAAATATTTTTTTCTCGTGCATAATTGTACTTGAGTAATGTTATTTTGATGTGTCTTTACTCTTACTTGAGTACAATTTTTGGCTACTGCTTTGGCTACTACCGCCTCTGGGCACTGGTCACCTGTGTCATTGTGGCGGAAGTTAATTCTGCATGATTTAGAAATTTGCCATTCTAAATCATGCAGAATTAACTTCCGCCTTTATGTCCTCTAAATCCTCAACTTGTATGTTAGACCCAATCCCAAGTAGACTTTTCAAAGAAATTCTCCCTCTAATTATTGATCCTATTCTTAATATAATAAATACTTCACTGGAAAGTGGTTACGTGCCTCAGTCTTTTAAATATGCGGTAATTAAGCCGCTCCTAAAAAAGCCTAATCTTGATCCTGACCTCTTAGCCAATTACAGACCTATTTCAAATCTTCCGTTTATTTCTAAAATTCTGGAGAGAATTGTAATTAAACAGCTTTGTCGTCATCTGCAGGAAAATAATTTATTTGAAAAATTTCAATCTGGATTCAGAACTCATCATAGCACTGAGACAGCCCTGGTTAAAGTAACAAATGATTTATTATTGGCTGCTGACAATGGTCAGGTCTCAATACTGGTTCTGTTGGACCTCAGCGCAGCTTTTGACACAATCGACCACAACATTCTACTGCAGAGGTTGGAATGTGATGTGGGCATCAGAGGAACTGCCCTCAACTGGTTTAAATCCTATTTATTCGATAGGTACCAGTTTGTAAATGTAAACCAGAGCTCCTCACAGTGCTCTAAAGTAGCCTACGGTGTGCCACAGGGTTCAGTTCTGGGTCCAGTTCTGTTTACCCTTTATATGCTACCGTTAGGTAATATCATCCAAAATCACGGTATCGATTTCCACTGTTATGCAGATGACACCCAGCTGTACCTATCAATGAAACCTGATCAGACTAATCAAATTGAAAGGCTTAGTGACTGTGTGAGGGACATAAAAACATGGATGACCTTTAATTATTTACTTCTTAACCCTGAAAAAACTGAAGTCATTCTATTAGGCCCTAAACACCTACGAGACTCTATTGTGGTTTTGTCCTGGCCTGCAGCTGGGCTCGATGTAAAGTTTGACTCTCTGAGCAGATAATCACATTGGACAATGTCAGTGTAGCCTCCAGCTCCACTGTAAGAAATCTTGGAGTCCTATTTGATCAAGAGCTCTCATTTAAAGCACACATAAGCCATGTCTGTAAAACGGCTTATTTTCATTTACGCAATATAGCCAAAATTAGAAATGTACTGCCAAAAAATGATGCTGAAAAACTTGTCCATGCTTTTGTCACTTCGAGGTTAGACTACTGTAACTCCCTGCTTGCAGCTTGCCCTAAAAGCTCTATAAAAATCCTTCAATTGGTTCAAAATGCAGCAGCAAGAGTACTAACAGGTACTAAAAAACGAGAGCACATTACTCCAGTATTAAAAAATCTTCATTGGCTTCCGGTTGAGTTTAGAGTAAAATTTAAAATTCTTCTTCTAACCTATAAAGCTGTAAATGACATGGCCCCTTCCTACATTAAAGATGAAATTGTACCTTATCATCCTAACCGTTCACTCCGCTCTCAAAATGCTGCACTATTGGTGGTTCCTAGAGTCGCTAAAAGTACTTTAGGAGGTAGAGCTTTTAGGTACCAAGCACCCTTGTTGTGGAATCAGCTCCCTGCTCATGTCAAAGAAGCTGACACAGTCTCTACATTCAAGATTAGGCTCAAAACGTTCCTCTTTGAATTAGCTTATGGTCAGGTCAGTTAGGAACAGAAACTAAACCCATAGGCCTAGTTAAGCTGCTCTAGGAGATATATTACTGGGGAAAGTATGGCAACTTGAGTATGGCAACTATCCTGGATTAACTGTCCTCGTCCTGCTAGATTAGTAGTTTCATCTGCCTGTCCGTCCTTAGGAGTAGGATCTCTCCTTCACTGTGGTTCTCCTCGAGGTTTCTCCGTTTTCCCATTGGGTTTTTTGGAGTTTTTCCTTGCCGAGAAGGAGGGTCTAAGGACAGGAGATGCTGGGACAATCATCCATTTGCCTGCTTGTTGTTGAACATTCTGTATTTTTGTTTTATGAATGTTTCTTCTGCTTTATTAATCAATAATTTTGTGAAGTCCGCCGAGATAACTCTTGTTGTGATTTTGGGCTATACAAAAATAAATTGAATTGAAATTGAATTGAATTGATCTCTAATATCATCAAAGCATGACAGGTGTGGACAGACAAGCAGAGATTGACACCATTTTTTCAACAAGACAAGCAGGATCGGGCAAACCTGTGTGCCCTGCGGGAACCTACGCTGCTGGATACATGATGGACGGTTGGGACAAGTGGCGAGTGTGTGTGTCTGTCAGCTCTTTCCGTGGAGGACATAGAGGAAATTTACTTATTCGGAACCATGATTACAGGACTTTGCTGATTGGATCTGGATCTTTTAGAAGAAATCTGAGTACTGCGGCAGCTGTTCAAAGCTCCACTTGGCTGTCCAGATTGATTGGTACGATGGGCAAGGCTGCTAATACTCAAACTGTGATGTGTGTAGAATCCCTCAGTCGTCAAGGTAGAATCCATGGCAAAAGGAGAAATTCAATTTGTCAACTGGACAAAGTTTATTTGGTCGAATACGTTTCGCAGCTCATCCAAGCTGCTTCTTCAGTTCTGGTCAGATGCTGGTGGACACTGCTTTATATCTATCTGAAGGGAGGAGCTAACTACAATGAAATTACTCTGAGACAACACATATTTGTTTACAGTTTCTGTTAGTTCGGTTGGTTCCTACAAGCACAGAGGGAAAGGAGAAAGAAGAACAACACGTGCAGAAAGCCCTCTCTGTTTGTGGATATCCTAAGTGGGCTTTCAATAAAACTAAGAGACACCCTGAGCACCTGAGAAAGTGGCAGCTGGGTACAATAGTATGAGTGAGCTACTGTATCCAAATGATTTCCCTTGTGGCTCAATAAAGTTTGTCTAAGTCTAAGTCTAAGATTGGTGTTAATGTGGAACGTGGGCTGGGGCAGAGATCAACAGGTAGTTACTCAATTGACATCCAATAACAGCCAGTCAGAAATGGTCCAAGTCCACTGGAACCTGTATAGACTGAATCTGGACCAGTCAATACCCACTCTGAACCGGTCCATACTCATTTTAGGCCAGTCCAAAGCAGGGATGCGGTTCTCATACCAATTTCTATACTGTAGCTTAAAGTATCTGCCGATACACAATATCAACCAATACCAGTGCAGAGACTGAAAACAGCATTTATTTCCTATAAACTAAAATAAAATAATACAAAACGGATTCAAATATGTTATGTGTATCTGTGACTTAACTTTCAAGTAACCATAGAACAAATCTGTGTAAATAAGTTAAAACTATAGTAGACTTTCTGGGTGAACTATGACTGGTACATAGTCTCATTACATAGGCTTAAATGTCAGGATATTGACTAAACCAATATTTAGGAGCCAACCAGCTCCCCAACTCCCCAACCTGAGATTGGGTACGAAGCCCCAATAAGTACAGTGGCATGATAATGTATCTGAACCTTTTGGAATTTCTCACATTTCTACATAAAATCAAAATGACACAGATGAAAAAACAGTGTCTGCTTTAACTAAAACCACCCAAACATTTATAGGTTGTCATATTTTTAATGAGGATAACATGCAAACAGTGACAGAAGAGGGAGGAATAAGTAAATGAACCTTCTGCCTAAGGAGACTTTGAGAGCAATTAATACCAATTTTTACTAAACAATTTAAGTCAGGGGTGTGTCCAATCACTGAGGAGTGGCTTAAAGCTGCCTTGCCCACTATAAAACACACACCTGGTAAGACTTGTGTCTTGATGAGAAGCATTGTCTGATGTGCACCATGGCTCGCTCAAAAGAGCTCTCTGAAGACCTGCGATCAAGAATTGCTGATTTGTATAAAGCTGGGAAAGGTTACAAAACCATCTCTAAAAGTCTGGATGTTCATTAATCCACAGTTAGAGAAACTGTCTACAAATGGAGAGAGTTTGGCACTGTTGTTTCTCTCCCAAGGAGTGGCCGTCCACCAAAAAATGACACCAAGAGGTCAGCGCAGAATACTCAGAGAGGTAAAAAAGAACCCTAGAGTGTCTGCTAAAGACTTACAGAAATCACTGGCACAGTCCAATATCTCTGTGCATACATCGACTATATGTAAAACACTGGCCAAGAATGGTGTTCATGGGAGGACTCCACGGAGGAAGTCACTGCTGTCTAAAAAAAAAGCATTGCTGCACGTTTAATGTTCACTAAAAGGCACTTGGACACTCCACAGAACTTCTGGCAAAATATTTTGTGGACTGATGAAACTAAAGTTGAATTGTTTGGGAGGAACACACAACATCATGTGTGGAGGAAAAATGGAACAGCTCACCAACATCAACACCTCATCCCCACCGTGAAGCATAGTGGAGGGAGCATCATGGTTTGGGGCTGTTTTGCTGCGTCAGGGCCTGGACAACTTGCAGTCATTAATGGAAAAATTTATTCAAAAGTTTATCAGGATGTTTTGCAGGAAAAGTTGAGGCCGTCTGTCAGACAGTTGAAACTAATGATCCAAAAACACAGAAGTAAATCAACTTCAGAATGGTTTGAGAAGAACAAAATACAGTCTGGAGTGGCCAAGTCAAAGTCCTGACTTGAACCCCATTGAGATGCTGTGGCATGACCTCAAGACAGCGATTCATGCCAGACATGCCAGGAATCTGACTGAACTGCAGCAGTTTTGTAAAGAGGAATGGTCCAAGATTGATCCTGATCGATGTGCCAGACGGATCTGCAACTACAGGAAGTGTCCGGTTGAAGTTATTGCTGCCAAAGGGGGGCAACCAGATATTAAATGTGATGGTTCAGTTACTTATTCCTCCCACTTTCGTCATTGTTTGCATGTTATCCTCATTAAAAATTTGAAAACCTATAAATGTTTGGGTGTTTTTTCATCTGTGATTTTGACAAAGATCAGATCACATTTAATGGTGATTTTATGCAAAAATGTGACCTGAAAGATAAGATCATGGCCCGAATGAACACAAGGCAGCCCCGACGCTAGTTACAGAGGCCAAGTGAAGTACCATCTGAAAGTCTCCTAGAAGATGTGAATGCAGCACTGAGAGCGATCCCTACCACAACCATCACTGAAACCAATAAGCTGATATACACTTCAGCACTACACTATGCACTGTCAGTTTGGTTGCACTGTCAGTTTGCACTGTTGTTCTGATGCTTCTGTATATACGAGACTATTTTTATTTTTTATTATATATCTTAATCTTTTTTTTTTTGCATGCTCTTACTTTATTTTTAAATAGTGATACTTAATAATAATAATAATAATAATAATATTATTATTATTATTATTATTATTATTATTATTATTATTATTATTATTATTATTCAGTATTCTATGTTGCACCTCATCACCAAAGCAAGCTCCTAGTCTGTGAATTTGTGTTCAATGACAATAGCAATAAAAGCTTTTCTGATTCTGAGCAACAGTGATCCTAGAGGTGCTGGGCTACAAGAGCAACCATGGGAGCCATGAGAGACAATACCCATCATGGAAAAGATGGTTAGAGGCTAAAATCAAGGAAGCGCGGAGAGAAGTGAGCCAATTGTCAGAGGCCAAGAATGGTGCAATGAAATAGCAAGTACTGAAGAGATACAGCCAGATGCCCATACCTGAAGCACTCGCCTAAAGAGGTACACGCAAGATAATTGTTTTATGAAATTACCCAGGTTCGCTGAAGGTGGTCACAACACAAAGACAGCACAGGGGCAGAGCTAGAATAAAATGTGTCCTTTTTACTCCCCGCTCTGGATGCCTCCCCTTTAACCAGACAGCACGGGGTCAGAGCTAGGATAGTCGTGTCACGCTATCCCCCGCTCGTGATGCCTCCCCTTTAACACTTCAACACTGGGACAGAGCTAGAATAGATGTGCCCCGCTATCCCCCGCTCTGGACACCTCCCCTTTAACAAGACAGCACGGAGACAGAGCTAGAATAGATATATCCCGCTATTCCCCGCTCTGGACACCTCTCCCTCAACATTACAACATCACAACATTACAACACGGAGACAAAGCTAGAATAAATGTGTCCTTTTTATTCCCCGCTCGTGACACCTCTCCTTCATCATCATCACATTGGTTCAAGCAAACATCAAGTTTCATCATCAATATCATCAAAGCTCTTACCGTTGACACTTGGGCTGGAGAGCCAACAACCCCGGCAGAGTGGCTTGAACCGGCTGGGCGTCCGTACGTAACCCGCAGCTGACTCTAACGGGGGTTTACCCTCCAGTCCTATTTATCTCTTTCCCTGGCACAAGGACCGCGGGGGGAACAGGGGGGCCCATCCCTGTTCCCAGCGTCCTGCTCGATTGTTTGCATTCCGTTCCCCCAAGTGCTGGGAACACTTGGGAGGACGGAGCACCTTGCCCTTCGGTGTCATGGCAACCAACAATAATAATCAACAAGCTACATAAGCATAATATTGCAGAGCATAATATTGCAGTACAGCCTTAAAGGTACAATATGCGGACATGTTATATGTCAATTGAATTGGGGCAACTTTTTACACATATTTTATCACATTCCACCTCTTGACACAATTCAATTAATAAAACCACATCCATCTTCCAAGTGGGAGTTATTTACCAACCACTCATTATAATTAGCAGGTTTATTACGAGCCATAAAATTTTGAGTAAAATGACATGCGAAATCTAACATATCTTCCCTTTCATCAAAAGGGAAGGTGTGTTGCCAAAAATTACCATGTGTCCATGAACATACATAAAAGATATGACCTGGGATTTGTGGGTCCACTTTAATATTAAATTGTTCCGTTCCATTAGGTCCGTCTACCATGTGCAAGCTCACTTTCATAATGTGTTAAATATTAAGCGCTGTAAATTCCCATAAACGCGTCTGATATACCAGCAGGTGCATAGGTTACATAGGGTTAGGCATATAATGATGCAGATTAAAACAAGCAAAGGCGGTGCCATTATCCTCCTGGCAGTGGGCGACCATCCACCAAAGATGTCATACCAGTGCCAGGCGGCGCTCGATTTTACCTTTTGCGCTACCGCTCGTACTTCTCCAGCCACTAACAGAGTGGTAACGTGCAACCGTGACATGTTATGCTGATGATTCTGTATTATGTGTTTTAGTTCCGTGGACCGATTCAGTGCGCACCTGAATCGATCCAGAGATATCCCAAGACGGGCATCATGGAGCGTATCCCATTGCAATTCTGTGAGTCTATGGCTCCATGTAAAGTTGGTTAACAAATAGGTTGCATTATGCCACTCCCAAACATGCACTCCAGTCAAACATCCAGAGAAGGGTGAGTAGGGGAGCTGGGGATGTGCATGAGTGGTGGCTACACACAATGTGTGGGGCCCCACTTGATACAAAATATCCCTAGGCTCCGATCTTGTCCAATCACACAAAGCGTTTTCCTCTTTCAAGCACGGGTGAGTAAAACCTGACTTAAGCATGCACACTAGTCCTTTGTTAGTATAGTCACAGTCTGTTAGGTCAAATGTCATGTTAGTTTTAGGATTCAGCCATTTGCCGTCCATATGTAAAGTCCAGTATGCGTCATGTGCTATGATCGGTAAGACATAGTATCTACACACTGGTTCTACATGAGACACATCATACTGAACCCAATATCCTTCACATACAGTATCATTACACATTGTATGTTGCGGTTGTATATGTAGCCATAGGGTATGCGATATATTCCAATGTTTTATCCATTCTTCATAGTTTTCCGGTGGTTTAAGATTCGTTGCATACGTTCACGCTGCTGTAGTGCGTGTAGGTGTTGTAGACTACATGTAGTCCAGTTCATCCAATCAGTCACATTCTGGAATACTTCATTCGTGGTATTCCATTGTTGGTATTGTAGTTGATAAGCGTCCATCCATAATTTAGCATTATCAACCTGTCCTTTAATTGCCATTGGCATCCACAAAACTGTTTTCTCAAGTCCATTATGTGTGTAGGCTCCTGTTTGACTTAATTTTTCCGGATGTTATTTGATTATCGACCAAATTACTTAGTCCCAGGAGGGAACCTGTTCCCCCCAGGACCGTATCATACCATTCACGTCGAGGTCGGTTGCATTTGGGTATGGAGGGGAAGATTACTCTCCAACGTATTTCTTCCCTTTGTTGTCCCATTGCCATGTTGACACATGATGGCACTATGGGAACTACATGAGCTATTTTGAGTTCTTCTTTTGGTACCACCCGAACCATGTATCCAAATCTGGTTCGGTTAGATATTTCCGTTGAATTACATATCCACACATCATTGGTTACAGTAATATTCCACTCAGTCCCGTTGTTACTTCCACAGGCAATAGTCGGTGATATTGCACTCACACATGGGGGCCTTAGCCCGGACTGTGATGGTGGTATTTACCAATACCACTGGTCCACGTCGAATTATCCCAAGCATAGTGTGTAGTTTAACCACCCCCGTTTTCTTCATCGACCATCCCGGTGTTATTGCCCCCACTGGACAGCAGAGGGCGATCACCGCCAGTACCGTCACACCAAGGACAGGGGCGGTAGCGCCCGAGGAGCCGACACCTCCAATCCTCCGGCCACCCCTGGTCCTCTCTCTCCCCTCGCCATAGCGCCGGGCACGATTCTTGGGTCATCCTACCAGATATCTCCAACCGATCATTCTGCAAACAAAATTATGCTTTTCAAACAAAAGAATTGCATTAGTTACGTCGCTGATAACATTTATTCACTGGCACATTTACCCAGCGATCCTCTCCAGGGTACATTACTGTGACTATTTTATCAGTGCCTTGTGCAATTATTTCGGCTGCTTTGGGTGGGCCGTTTTCTTGTCGTACCCATACTTTTGCTCCTGATTGGTCAGTAGATCCGAAACCCGCTGTCCCTCTCGCTGTCACATGCGAGGGGGCAGTCACCTCTGTTGGATTAGACATTTCACACGGTTTTATTACCAATTGGGCTATCTTATCCCATTTTTGCACAGTAAAAGGTTCAATTTTCATATTGACCAATATTACTCCTAATTCACCTTGGTAATCAGCATCAATTACTCCTCCAGCCACAGTAATTCCCTTTAAGGAGAGTCCTGATCGGGGTAATATATGCCCATAAGTGCCCTTTGGGCACTGTAGTCCCAACCCTGTTTTCACCACTGTGGGTGTATTCTGTACTAGAGTTAACGTCTCTAGCGCCTTTAAGTCTAGTCCGGCAGAGCCAGGCGTGGCTCTGAATGGTAGCTCAGCACCAGGGTCTATTTTCCACATTTTAATTGGTTCTTCATTTGGGGTTTCCACTATAGTGACCATTCTGTTCAGTGGAGTCTGTCCCTCTCCTAAGGGCCTATTATTAATTCGTTTCTGATTTCCACTTCCGCTTACCTGCCTTCCATTGAGCCGACCCGTCAGTGAACCAGGCATAGTCTCTTTGTTCTGGGGTCAAATCATTATACGACCCTCCTAACTTTACTGGAGACTCCTGCAGGGGTGTTATGTCGAAGGGGATTTCCCCCTCCATAACACTGATACACCCTTCTGTCCTGTTTTCACTCTTTCAGCAACATACCATTTCCATTTAATTATACTACTTTCTTGTGCTGTCCCTATCCTAAGGGCCTATTATTAATTCGTTTAAGCACTTCATACCAATTTTTCCTCCAATTATCTAGTGTCCCTTCTGGTGAGTGTTTCTTTAAAGCACTTTTCAAAATACCGTTCATTCTTCCTATCAATCCGGATGTTCCTTAGACCAGTCTCTTACCTGATTTCCTGTAAAATGTGTGCCATTATCTGTTTGTATTTGAATAGGTAATCCATAGTATTGTTCTATCAAATCTAAGCACTTTAGAGTAGAATTCTGGTTGGCATACTTACATGGATGCACTACTAACACCCCATATATCGCCGTCCCAATTATCAGGGTCCCAATCGTCACTTGTCACATTGGCTATAAACGCACGCACCTGCGGACGAGTTACGGGCCGTGGAGGCTTTCGCCTACGCTGCCTGTTGGTCCGGGACACATGCACTACAGCCTTCTCGGCTAGTTTGGACATTTCTTGCAAAGTGCTTTGCAGACGAGCGGCTTCCTCCCTCGCTGCCTTCTGTTGTTCAGTTAAAGTTGCTACTTTTCGTTCCAAATAACCCACATATGTGGACTGCTGTTTCCATGCAGTCGCACATATCCACATACGACGCTGCACGCCTTGCAGCGGCGCCTTTTTAGCCGGGACTACCCCTTTAAGAGTAGTTAACACATGCTCCACATCCCCATTTTGCACTCCGGGACTCCAGTCCCCCGGAGTCCCACCTTGTTCTGTTAAACATTTATGCACTTCAGCCCACGGCCCCGTCCAAACGGTCGCCGCGACTGCACCAATCTCAATTTCTGCATCAGGCTTAGTTTGTTTTGTAAACATCTTTAGTTTGTATTGTGAATCCTTCACTTCAAAATTATGATCCTGCCGACAACGCCAAAATGTTTTATGAAATTACCCAGGTTCGCTGAAGGTGGTCACAACACAAAGACAGCACAGGGGCAGAGCTAGAATAAAATGTGTCCTTTTTACTCCCCGCTCTGGATGCCTCCCCTTTAACCAGACAGCACGGGGTCAGAGCTAGGATAGTCGTGTCACGCTATCCCCCGCTCGTGATGCCTCCCCTTTAACACTTCAACACTGGGACAGAGCTAGAATAGATGTGCCCCGCTATCCCCCGCTCTGGACACCTCCCCTTTAACAAGACAGCACGGAGACAGAGCTAGAATAGATATATCCCGCTATTCCCCGCTCTGGACACCTCTCCCTCAACATTACAACATCACAACATTACAACACGGAGACAAAGCTAGAATAAATGTGTCCTTTTTATTCCCCGCTCGTGACACCTCTCCTTCATCATCATCACATTGGTTCAAGCAAACATCAAGTTTCATCATCAATATCATCAAAGCTCTTACCGTTGACACTTGGGCTGGAGAGCCAACAACCCCGGCAGAGTGGCTTGAACCGGCTGGGCGTCCGTACGTAACCCGCAGCTGACTCTAACGGGGGTTTACCCTCCAGTCCTATTTATCTCTTTCCCTGGCACAAGGACCGCGGGGGGAACAGGGGGGCCCATCCCTGTTCCCAGCGTCCTGCTCGATTGTTTGCATTCCGTTCCCCCAAGTGCTGGGAACACTTGGGAGGACGGAGCACCTTGCCCTTCGGTGTCATGGCAACCAACAATAATAATCAACAAGCTACATAAGCATAATATTGCAGAGCATAATATTGCAGTACAGCCTTAAAGGTACAATATGCGGACATGTTATATGTCAATTGAATTGGGGCAACTTTTTACACATATTTTATCACAATAATGAAGACGAATAAACCGCCTGTTCGCAACACAACCTGTGAAAGTGTATACTCAGTGGCAGGGGAATAACACCAGAGCAGACCCTGGAGACTGAAAGGTACTGGAAAGACACATGGGAGAGGGAGACATCACATAACACCTATGCACAGTGGATAGTGGCTCTGAGGGAAGACCACAGCAACCTCCCTGAACAAGATCCAGTCACTATCACAGTGGCAGACATTCAGGAAAGAGTCTCAGGCATGAAAAATTGGACAGCACCAGGCCCTGACATGATCCACGCATACTGGCTAAAGAAGCTCACTGCACTCCACGAGTGCCTGGCAGCACAAATGAACGAGCTGCTAAGGGATGGGACACACCCTGAATGGCTAACTCAAATGCGTACGATCCTGATCCTGAAGGATCCCTCAAAGGGTACAGCCCCATCCAACTACTGACCAATAACCTGTCTCTCCACAACATGGAAGCTCATGTCAGGCATCATCGCGGCTAAGATAAGCGGGAACATGGATCAATACATGAGCACAGCACAGAATGGCACGGGCAAAAACATAAGGGGAACCAAACACCAACAACTGGTTGGCCGAACAGTCGCATGCAACTGCAGAACCCATCAGACCAACCTTTGTACTGCCTGGATTGATTACAAGAAAGAACCTATGACTCAATGCCACACACATGGATCACTGAGTGCTTGGAGTTGTACAATATCAATAGAACTCTAAGGGCGTTCATTGCAAACTCGCACACAGTGTCCATCAAATGTGGCATAACATAACCCTAAACCTAACAGACATTGGAATGTCATTTGGGCTTGAGAAATGTAGTAGGATGGTGACAAAAAGAGGGAAGGTAGTCCACACAGAGGGGGGTCTCACTCCCAGAGGGAACAATAGCAGACACTGAGGACAGTTACAAGTACCTTGGTATCCCACAAGCAAATGGCAACCTTGAAGAGGCAACAAGGAAAGCGGCTACGGCCAAATACCTGCAACGAGTAAGGCAAGTCCTAAGAAGCCAGCTCAATGGCAAGAACAAGGCACAGGCAATAAACAGCTACGCCCTGCCAGTGATCAGATACCCAGCAGGAATCATAAGCTGGCCAAAGGAGGAGATACAGACCACAGACATTAAGACACGAAAGCTCCTGACCATGCATGGAGGGTTCCATCCCAAATCCAGCACCCTGAGACTGTATGCGAGCCAGAAGGAAGGAGGCCGAGGACTAGTGAGTGTGGGAACCACTGTCCAGGATGAAACATTCAAAATCCATAAGTACATCAAGGACAAGGCCCCAACAGATGATGTGCTCAGGGAATGCCTCAGACAGTGGAGCTCAGAGGAAGAGGTGCTGGAGGGACCATCATGGCAGGACAAGCCCCTACATGGGGCATACCACCGAAACATAACTGAAGTGGCTGATATCAAGAAATCCTACCAATGGCTGGAGAGGGCTGGTCTGAAGGACAGCACAGAGGCCCTCATCCTGGCTGCACAGGAGCAGGCCTTGAGCACCCGAGCAATAGAGGCCCAGAGCTACCACACCAGACAAGACCCAAAGTGTAGGCTGTGCAAAGAGGCTCCTGAGACAGTCCAGCACATAACTGCAGGGTGTAAGATGCTGGCAGGGAAAGCATACATGGAGCGACATAACCAAGTGACGGGCATAGTGTACAGAAACATTTATGTAGAGTACGGGCTGGAGACCCCAACGTCAAGATGGGAAACACCTCCGAAGGTTGCGAAGAATAAGCGAGCCAAGATCCTGTGGGACTTCCAGATACAGACTGACAGAATGGTGATGGCGAAACAACCAGACATAGTAGTGGTGGATAAGGAACAGGCATCAGTGGTGCCCGTGGTGATCCGAGTGTAGCATATGTGTAGATGCTGGCCAAAAGAAGAATGAAGGTTATTGTAGGCTAGTTCAGAAGGTAGGTATCGGCTTTTGGAGGTGCGTGACAGTAAAACACAGAGACAATGATTTTGATTTGTGGCTGGTGCCATATATTAACAGTGTTTAACGGTGAGACAAGACAAAAAAACAAAGTATATACAAATCTGCAGATTATTGAACTAAATGCGTTTCCCACAATATAGACAAGTTGAACAGGAAAAAGTACTTGACAGTAACAATATTTTATCAGTCCAGTGTAATCCCCAACAACAACAGTTACCACGAGTTTGCAATCCACGAGTAGTAGTGGAGTGAGAGTCCGGAGTAATAATTGAGGTTATGGATTGTCCTTAGAGCGCTTAACTGGGTTGTGGAATGCGAGTAGTGGCGTATGGTGGAGAGGTGTAGGGAGTGACTGGCTGCATCAAGCCTCCTACCAGACCGCAGAAGGGTAACGTTGAGATGAACAGTTCGGTGAGGTTCTGGGCTGTTCTAGCTCGCCATCAACATTGGTTTGTACCCGACTGGGCACACCTGGCCTGTATAGTGATAAACAGGATTTTCCATCAGTAACAAAAAAATAAGTCAGCTAGTTAACAATTCAGTTAATTAAATCTCTGTGTATACACAATAATTTACAATACTATTTACAACAGTGCAAGTAACCAAATAATACCCTTGTTTGAAAGGTACATTATAAATACAACGTAGAACAAATTGCACTTAAAACAATACGTTAACATAGGTGTGCACATTTGACAATCGATCAAAACATGTAAACAAGCGTAAAAATGCTAGCGGCAAGCTTGTTGCTAATGCTAACCACTTATTATATAAACAAACAGACTCACCAATCCCGCTTTATAATCCGCATGCAGCCAGAACTGTACTTCCGCGGCGGCAAGAGACTTCTAAAAGTGCAATGTATGGTTTTAGTTTTAGAGTGAACATTACTTTAGAGCGAGTATTAGCAATTTCTTACGACTAACCTGTACAGCAGCCCTGCGGCTCCTCTCCCCAACTCCCGAATACGGGAGCGCAGACATAGGAGGCTTGTATCAGGCGCTACGAGGAACGCTATTGGCTGACCGGCACGCTACGTTAGCGTACTGTGTACGTGCGTATTCACGTGACTTGACGTAGGAGTACAATTTTCATCTCACGCAGTTTAGACGCATTTTCTAACCTGGGTTACAAGAGCATTCGGAGCTGTAACCCCCAAACTGGAGGAGTGGCTACAGCAGATACCAGGAAAAACATCAGACATCTCAGTTCAGAAAAGTGCAGTACTAGGAACAGCAAAGATACTGCGCAGAACTCTCAAGCTCCCAGGCCTCTGGTAGAGGGCCCGAGCTGATGAGGGTGAGAGAGACCAACCACCGTGGAAGGTGAGGAACACACACACACACACACATATATATATATATATATATATATATATATATATATATATATATATATATATATATATATATATATATATATATATATATATATATATACACACACACACACACACACACACACACACACACACACACATATATATATAGACAGATAGACAGATTGTCCTTGTTTTTATCTTACATTCTGTCAATGAGATTCATTCAGATGCCAAAAAATCTTAATTTATTTCCAGTATTTCATGGGTCAGAATATGGCTTATGTAGGCTCTAAAGTTATGGGCATTACACAGAGTCACCAGTAGATGGTGTTGTAGGTGCGTCCAAGATTTATGTGGAAAATGAATGAACAAACCTTAACTTACTTTTCAGCATGTTTATTTGAATCAAATGTTCTCAATTGTGTGGTATTTGCTGAGTCTGCCATGCATCTGCCATGTTAAGGCCCTGATTACATCATAATAACATTCATGCATTATGGACAGTTTTTTTTGCTTAAATTTGCTTTTTACAATTCAATTCTTTTGTGTCTACAGATTCTGGAAATAAATACAGTACATTTATCACACAGTTAAAAACTTTTTTGAGAACTATGTTTAGTACCTAGCATACTCAAACTCTCCTTTGGGCTAACTGAAGATCCCCATCTTTTTTTAATAAATAAGCTATTTCGAGTTTTTCAAAAACAAAAGCCAGTGGAAAAAATAATCAAACGATTGGAAAGGATTGGAGAATTTGTCCCACAATGGGAAAATTCCAAGTTACAAGACACAGTTTGAGCAGAGCAAGAGAATAGAAAAGGCACTCAAATCACTTTGAAGCTATAATAATAATAAAAAAAAAAAAAAGTAATCTTGTTTAATTTGTGCTGCAGTTTTAGTTTCATGTGGGCAGGCTAAATAATTACATAGATAACCACCACAAACCTGGAAAAAAACATCTGCATTTTGATAGAGAGTAAATTTCACCATAAAATTCTAACCCATCTAAATTTAAGTATGGGCAGTTTAAAAAGGCAGTCTTTACCATGACTCAGTTAGCATACCAAAGGCCTCAAACAGTATGCAACTTTTTAGCCCAAAAATAGACTTAAACTCATGGGTTTTTTTTTCTAATTGGAAAATAAAAATACCATCTTATTATGAGCGGGCTTGCATCTCCATAAACCTGACTCTTATTTTACCTGAAAGAAGGCCTCCTTCTGCTTCTTTCCATGGAAACGTTGTTCCCTTGGCTATAGTCTTTCAAAGCAGAAACTATGCCTATGGAGAATGTTCTGAAGTATGGTTTTTATCTTCTTATTTCAGTGGAATCATGAAGGTGATGTGCCACCTCCAGAAGGTTATATACTGTGCCTTTAACCAAAATGTTTCTGCTCCTAAAACTAACCCTGATATATGGCAAAAAAAAGGAGAAAATTTAATTTGTCAACTGGACATAGTTTATTTGGTTGAATACGTTGTTGTTAACAGTTTCTGTTAGTCATGACTAACAGAAACTGTTAACAACTCCATATTGAATCACCTGACCAACTGAAACTGTATTTAAATATGTGTTGTCTCAGAGTAATTTTCATTGTAATTAGCTCCTCCCTTCAGGCAGTTATAAAGCAATGTCCGCCAGCATCTGACCAGAACTGAGGAAGCAGCTTGGATGAGCTGCGAAACGTATTCAACCAAATAAACTATGTCCAGTTGACAAATTAAATTTTCTCCTTTTTTTGCCATGGATTCTACCTGGACGACTGAGGGATTTTACATAACCCTGATATAGAAATAACATTTAGACAAACGTAAACATTTGATAGCATAGTCACAAATGCAAAGAGGCTGTATATGTAGAATAACATTTAGCTTTACAGTGTTATGAGGTAATACTGATGTCACATGAACCCAACCTTTTGTTACCTCATGGTCGCTCTACAGAAACCGCAGACTGTTCGTGATGTTCTACAAGCCTGCAGTCCCTCACTCAGCTGGAGGAGGTCTGAGCCTGCGTGGGGGCTTTATGTGCTTTGTTCACGCTGATGCACACTGTCCTACTTTTGCACTTCTGCACTTTATATCTGTGTGCTCAGGGGCATGGGAGTCTGTATGGAACAAACACAACACCCAAGCAACATCACCCATCAACATCCCATCAGCACAGTTCACCACCAAAGCCCACAACAGCAGCTAGACTGTTCATCCTCTCGTTAAAAGGTTGCCAGTTCAAATCATGTTCCCAGTGTAAACATTATTGGTAAAGCAAGGTAAGGCAAGTTTATTTGTATAGCACAATTTGTAGAGAATGCAATCGTGCTTTACAGAATAAGAAAGACATCAAAATCACAAAACAAACAAATCAAAACATAAATAATAATAATTGGGATTCCCTATAGTGTTTGCCACACTAGGGTTATTTACAGATCAGGGAACAAGCCATTATCAATCAAGACTGATAAAGACTCATAAAGACTGAGAATGAGTCCGTTTTAGATCAGCAGAACTGGACCAGAGGTACAACGTGCGGGTTTATTTACATTAGGATTAACACTTGTTTAACAGAGCGTCACATTTGGACATAATCTGAACTTAATATCTGTTTTGTAGAAAAATCACTTTCAACAACGTATAGTACAGCTGTATTTACCAATAATTAGCTCCGTGGAGTAGTTTTGGGGGTGTACTGAATTGGAGTCCCTGCAGCGTTAGCTTCATGCTTTTGCCCAAACACATGATGGAGAATACGCGAGACATTTCCACAGACATTTTGCCAAAGAAAACCATTAACCGGAAGTTCCACAACTCTACAGGGCAGCACTTCCGGCCATTGTGAAAAAGGTCTATGGTGCCTAGAAGTGACGCATTATTTATTTTTTGTTTATTTACTAGAGACAATGCTCATAAACAACAATGACCTAGACCAAATGGTAATATATTTGTACAAGGTTATAGCAAAATTGCTAATTTCTACCTTCAGTCCCTGGACAGGTTGATATCATAAATGGTGTACATGCCAATAAAGTGTAGAATCTGGAGACTGCTCTGAGGTGACCCTCTGTGACTGGTTGCCAAGTGGGTTGAAGGTGCATGGTGTAACTTTTCTGGTGCGGGGCCCGTCATTGTGTAAATGCTATTGTTTGGATTCCGTGGTTGCCATGGGCATGGTTGGCTACTCTTGTGGCTGACTGGCTCGCACACTGAGAATTTTTTTTTTTTTTTTTTTTTTTTTTATAAGAACAAAATTGTGTTACATATTTAAATGTGTGTAGAATCCCTCAGTCGTCCAGGTAGAATCCATGGCAAAAAGGAGAAATTTTATTTGTCAATTGGACAGAGTTTATTTGGTCGAATACGTTATGCTAACCATGGTTATGCTAACTACACCCCCACTCCCACTCCATATTGAATAGACCCACCTAACTAACAGAAACTGTAAACAAATATGTCTTGTCTCAGAGTAATTTCATTGTAATTAGCTCCTCCCTTCAGGCAGATATAAAGCAGTGTCCACCAGCATCTGACCAGAACTGAAGAAGCAACTTGGATGAGCTGCGAAACGTATTTGACCAAATAAACTCTGTCCAGTTGACAAATTAAATTTCTCCTTTTTGCCATACATATTTAAATTGATATTTTGGGATTTTGACCAACTATGTCCAACATGTGCAGTTTAAAGGACAGAAGTTAGGGACTACTTTAGAGACCTTACTTACCCTTGTCCTCCTCATCTTCATCCTCCTCTCCGTCAGCGCTGAGGGCGGGGCCTGCGCTGCCGCTCCCACAAAGGATCTTTGCTTGAGTGAGGTCTCACTCTGATGCAGAACAGCGCGACACGGCTCTCACAAGCTCCTGTACAGAATCACTTCAGATTTGGATCAGTGCCACTATAAACTCATGTGCTTTACACTCAAGCATGTGGAGAGCAGGCACCTGGCCTTTTTACATTACAAGCTATAGTTAGTTTTAAGTTTAATTAAGGGCATATACAAACAGACTCAATCATGTAAAAATAATGGCAAAAAAAAAGGAGAAAATTTAATTTGTCAACTGGACATAGTTTATTTGGTTGAATACGTTTCGCAGCTCATCCAAGCTGCTTCCTCAGTTCTGGTCAGATGCTGGCGGACACTGCTTTATATCTGCCTGAAGGGAGGAGCTTAATTACAATGTAAATTACTCTGAGACAACACATATTTAAATACAGTTTCAGTTGGTCAGGTGATACAATATGGAGTTCATAACAGTTTCTGTTAGTCATGTGAGTCTATTCAATATGGAGTGGGAGTGGGGGAGTAGTTAGCATATCCATTCAGGGCCATGATGGGCGTTTTCACACCTTTGGACCTGACCTGGCTAGTCCCATTGTTTTCCCAGTTTGTTTTGATTTAGGTTTGAGGATAGAGTTATAGATGGGAGACAAATGATGTCTGAGACCCCCATTTCTGTTCAAGGAAGGATTCTCTTTCTTGACAAAAATAGCTTCTTTAACTCCCCTCTCAAACCAGTTCTTTTCTCTGGCCAAGATCTGGACCTCGCTGTCCTCAAAGGAGTGGCCTGTGGCTTTTAGGTGGAGATGTACGGCAGATTGCGGCCCACCCTGGTTTTCCCGTCTGTGTTGATATATCCTTTTGTGAAGTGGCTGTTTTGTGAAGTGGCTGTTTAGTTTCTCAATCTAAAATAATAAATTATTATTTAAAAAATTAAATAGATACATTAAAAAGATAAAAAATAACATGACTGCTAAACGAAACTAATTATTAAAGAGGGGGTATTTTGTCGACTTTTTGGATCTTTCTACCATTCCCTCATCAAAAACATGCTTTGAAGAGGTTATAGACGTCATCCATGCATGTTTGAGCCCAGTTGGGCCCAAATTGAACCCTCTTTACAGTTAACAGTACAATCCTGTCCAAGGCTCTGCCTACATCACCCATGCTCCCACCGGATATTTCTCCAAAAATATACAAAAACATGATACAAAACAACGAACTTCAACCTCACAAACCTGATGCGATGTACAGTAGTTTCATTAGTGGGATGCATGCTGATTGTGTTGTGATGTCACTCTGAAGAGGGAGTGACTAAGCAAAGAGAGCAAGGAGGGAGGAAATGTCAAAAACGAAAGTTGTTTTGGCAGAATATAGCACAGTTAAAGGTAACATGATGATCTAACTATGTTATGTGTTAGCAGTTCAAGGATTAGGCTATGGCGTATATGGCTTCATCATAATCATCATTCATCATAAGCAGGAGCCTGACCATGCAGGGCCCTAAAGGTCAGGACCAAGAAATGTATATGAAAAAGAATAAGATAAGATAAGATAAGATAAGATAAGATAAGATAATATAAGATAAGATATGCCTTTATTATTATTATTATTGAGCTCTCCTGCTGTTGGCAGAGTTTTGGACCATCTTATCTGTCAAACTTATCTTCATGGCAATAAGCAGGTGACGCCACAATGGGCCAAGTCACAGGTCCAAACAGATTTTTAGCAATAGAAAAACCTACTTGAATATGTAAGATAGATGAGTTTAATGTCATATAAAACAATACATATCTCTCTTTCCTACAGCCCTGTCTGCCCTCCTCTTATCACTTCTCTGTTCTCAGCTCCACTTTAAAGCATCCCCTGAGGTCTGCACTGGGACCTTTGTGTCTTATGTTAAAACAGTGAATGAGTGTCTGTGAAGCCAGTACATTTATTTGTGTCATGTACTGAGCCTTTCTTGACCAATATAAGGTATAATGAATATGTATGTACATGCAATGCATGGGATAATTGGAGGTTACATGGTATTTTGTTTGATTCATTTTCTATTTGCCAATCATCTTTATTTTCAGGTTATTGTAAATGAGAGATATTCAGGACAGATATTTTCATAAAATAACTTTTATTTACTGATTTATTTGGAAAATGCTACAAGTATAAGAAAAATAAATTTTTTTGTCCTTCTCTGCTGCTCAAACCCTGATCCACCTTGAGGGTCTACACCTTCATCACCTCCAGGATCCACGCCTTATCACCTCCACATTAGATTAATAACATTCTCTATAGCACACCCTCCAAAACACTCAATAATTTACAGTACATCCAAATCTCTGCTGCCTGCCTCCTCACTCGGTCCCACAAACACATCACCCCTTTCCTTCAGAACCTTCACTGGCTCCTGTCCTCCAGAACCTCAACTGGCTCCTGTCCTCGAGAACCTCCACTGGCTCCCCATCTCAAAGCCCTCCACAACCCCGTCCACCCTCTCAGACCTGCTACACCCCCACACTCCAGCCTCTGCCAACCTGCTGTCCTTCTCCTGCTCCTATCCCTGCTGTCTCTACTCCTGTCTCTGCTCCTGTCCCTCCCCTGTAGGATGAAGCTCTGAACCTGTGGAGACAGAGCCTTCTCCATTGCTGCCACCACCCTCTGGAACTCCCTACCTCAAGAAATCTATGACTGCACTGACCTCACTACCTTCAAGAACAATCTCAAGACCCATCTATTTAGAATAGCTCTTAATTTTGAACTTCTCTCAATATGATTCACTGTTTTAATCTCACAAACCTGATGTGATGTGCAGTAGTAAGAAAGTAAAGAGTAAAGTAAAGAAAGTAAGAACCATTTTCCATTCCAGATACTTAAAGACGAAGAAGTATCAATATCTGTATTGGAACTGAAAAAGGGACGCACCGAACTGGATCCCTGACCACTAGACTGAGCCACCAGACCTTTATTGTGCTGTAAAAAGTACTACGTAAGGTAATATGAGCCAGTTCCCCTTCTGACTCCATATCAAACATGGAGGATTCAAGAGTGTCACAAAACCAATCTGCATTTTTAATTATCTGATCTCTATTACTTGTTATTAAGCTGTTTTAGATCACTAATGCAGTTTACAATTAAAATAATGATAGTGTTGGGAAGTAGGCCTAACAGAACACATGTAGGCTACTAAAAATATGTATTCTGAGTACTGTTTTTGAGTAACTGTACTGTATTCCGGTAACTGTACTGTATTCCAGTACAGTTACTTTTTCATTTGGTGGTAATCAGAATACAGTTACTTTTCTGAACTGAAAGGAATACATAGTCGTGTAATTACACATTCGACATTACATTTGAGTTACACGTGTAATCATCGTGTAATTACACATGTGACTCGAATTAGACATAAATAACTGCATAACAGACGATGCAACAAAAATAAATATAAAACTGTTTGAAATGATATATGCAACTTGGTGTAAAAGTATTCAGAGTATTCAGAATACAGTACTCTGATTCGACTATGCATCGGGATATGTTACAAAATACTTTTTAATTTGGGTATTCAGTATTCTGTAACTAAACACATTTTCAAAGTATTTTTCCCATCGCCGGATACAGCTTACATGTGTTATAACGTTGTAGTGGTTGTAGTAGAGCAGAATACGCGTTTCCCTCTTTGCCATTGAGCAGATTCGCTCCTCTGGTGAGAGTGAGACCTCCTGTCACAAAACCTATCCTCTCCGCTCCAGTCCGCTCCGGTCTGTGCAGTGGTGTGCGCATCCTGAAGCCAGCCGTGCCGCTCCGGGTTTGATCCACGCTGCTGACCGCGGCACCAGGGCGGTACCAGAGCGGTACCAGAAAGGCGGAGGAGCGGGGGACAGTGGAGGGCAAGAGCGGGCATTGCGCGCTGTGGATCCGGGCTGACACTGTGCGCTGCGCCGGGAGCCACCGCAGAGGGCTTGGTGAACGCCAGGCAAGTACCCCACATGTATCCGCTCCCCCTGCCCTTCGCCACACGCATCGCAAACACAAACACACACATGCACGGAGATGGCGGGCCTGAACGTGACCCGCGCCCCACCCTCACACCCGGCTCTCCTCACGCACCCTGAGACCAGCTCTGTCCAGGCGCGTGTAGGAGCAGGGCTGTCCCTGTGCGTGTCCCCGTGCGTATTGTGCGTCCCTGTCTGCGGATGCGTCCTGACCGTGTAACAGTCTCCCCGCTTTTTGCCTGGTGATAACTTGTGCTTGTGCCAGTACATAAACCCTAGTCCAGAATATATATCAAGGTTTGATTCACTTGGCTTAAGGTGTGCTCGCGCCCGTGTGACACCCCTCTCTCCCCACACACGCACGCCAAAGGCTACAGGTGCAGACTACTGTACGGGGGCTGGAGACATGATGTGCTCACAGAGAGGCGCTTGTCAGCCGTAACTTGTGCTCAGGTGAAGCGGAATGACACTGCTCATCCTCAGACTGAAATGTGCTGGGATTGGCTGATCAGATTTTGGCAGCTGCCTCAGGGCCTGTCCTTTCTATTGTTTTAGCCTATGCGTTAGTCAAGCTTTCCCAGTGCTTTTGGACATTTTACAGCCAGACGTCATGCGTGTGTATGTGTGTGGGAATATGTTAAAGCACCTTAGCGTTGTGCAAAATGTGTAAAAATACAACTGTTGCCACAGCCACGGCAGGAGGCGCTAGGAGCTACTGGGGCACTTAGGAGGGCAGAAGTTATATTGGACATCAAAACTGTGCATAAGATAAGTCATAATATAATGTCATAGATACAATAAATACATACAAAGATACAGTATTAATTCTGCAACAATGGTATCCACTGCTTGCAATGAAGAGACAAAAAATGTATATTTCTTAAAGGAACTGTATGTAGCCTGTGCTCTTACTGTTTTAAGGTACATGCCTAAGCTAAGCCTGAATCAGTGCCTTAACCTGCACAGGAGTGGCTAGCACTCACGCCTCACAGCAAGTTCAATTCCCGGGTCACCCAGGCCTGTCTCTATGGGGTTTGCATGTTCTCCCTGTGTCTGTGTGGAGTTTGCATGTTCTCCCTTTGTCTAAGCTCTCTGAGCTGACCCTCGGGAAAGGCGGATCATCATCATCATCATCATCATCATCATCATCATCATCATCATCATCATCATCATCATAATATTTGAATCTGATTGGTCAAAGCATCACAACAGCAGAACAAATACACAAAGCGCTCATCTTTTGCACATTTTTTACAAACTAAATAGTCTGTATTTTCACTAAAATAGGCTGAAGTAGGCTACATCTGTCGGCATTGCCATGTTTGTTTTGGTTCACTTGGGCGCTTTGCCTTCCACACAAACCTCAGTGCTGCTCTGTGATTGGTGCCGAGGTTTAGGTAGTGACCATTCAGGTCAGAGAGAGGCATTTTAGGTTTAACTGGCAACTGGATTTCAGCACTGAAACTGGCAACCCAAATGAGAGAGTCATATGAGGCTCATTCAGCTCTCTGATAGGATGGTTTTGAGAACCAAAACACCAAATTATAACACATATAAATGGAGTATCTTGTCCAGGGTTTTTATATTTGGGAATAAATCAGCATTAGTTCAGTGTGTCCAGAGGAGATTAGTGGCCAAAAATGTCGTCCAGTGTGACCGTTACCTAAAAGCTACCATCAGTAAATTTATTTATTTATTTTTTATTTTTTTTACCTAACAGTAGATGTCAGATATGAAACCTGTTTCCTCCCCTCTCACTTGGCCTTTGTTCAGGCTCACCTGTGCCCTCTGGTCTTCTTCTGTCAGGCCAAAGTTAGCACACAGCAGACAGCAGTAACATAAGTAGCATCTAGTCGTGACATGTGAGAATACAGCTGGGCAGGGTCAGCCAATCTAATTACAGATGATAGCTTTAAAATGGGTGGTAATAATGCATAAAATAATGGAACAGAGTAAAAGTAGTGCACCCATTTGAAGATGAGGCACAAGAAACCCTTATATTAAAATTATTTAGTCCAGCACTTTTACTCAAGCAAGAGTGCTATTACGAGAATAAGTAGAGGTAAATAAGAGTAAAAGTAGATTGGCAGGTACAGTGTCCATCAGTGTCCTCTGTTGTAAGGCCTGCTCAGAGGCTGGACTGTTACATCACAGAGCTGTGATGTCCCATTTTTAGTATTTTGGTGAGATCAGACGCATTATTCTGTCCCTGCTCATCCCTCACTGCTGTTATATTTAGAAGCTTTGTTTTTGGCAAGACCCAAAATAAGCAGCACAGTAAAGCTCCCAGCACATTAAAAGGAAAAACTGACTTCACATAAGATACTCCTTTGTTGTCTCCCATGGGTAAACTTTGTCTTGGGACAGGAGGTCACATGCTTCAGCACAAAGAAAAAACACATTATAACATGTTATAATGCTTTCCCCTCATAATGAGCTTACGCACTGTTGTTATTGGATTTATTCAGGCATGTCTGATCCTGTCCTGCATTTGAAAATATCAGTGCTGACAAAATGTATGTTTTCACTGACCCGCTATCCCCACCCACATCTCAGCACTTACATGTGATTATTCATGCAGTTAGGCTTTTTAAAATGGTGGCATAGATTTTTTTTTTTCTTTTCTAAAATTAACCAAACTAAAAATCACTGCTTGCTACTGTAAATACCACTGTGAAGGGGTGGGGCCTCTCAGGAATTCAGTGATCTCATTTCTATCACTAAGTGGTTATAATTCAATAATGAATTCAATAGTGTTCAATAATGAAGAGAATGTAGTTGACTGGAATTGATGAATGCAATGGATGACGTCACACTCCCTGAGTCCACTTCTTTATACAGTCTATAAATGGTGGAATGGTGGAATACTATTCCACCATAGTATTCTGACCTGTGCTCCACCTCTATTTCAAATTATGGACAGTGAGGTGATGTCATGTGATGCGTCACATGAGTTCTGTTGATGAGCATGGTGTCAAATCATAGTCATGTGTTATGTTTCCATACAATGAATCTCCTGCATTTCCCAGGCATTTGTATGGCGTATTCTCTCGCTGATAGAAAAGCTAGAACAAATGAGATGACATAACGGTTTGTCATATCGGCCACTTGTTTTGGGGGCGGGGGCTGAGCTCAGTCTTGCATGTGATTGGATGGTTGCCCCCAGCCTTTCTCTCCTACTCCTCTGGAGCAGCACTAAGTTGTCCTCAAGTCCCTAAAGCCCCAGTATGTAAGCCAAAAATTTTCCTCTTTTTTCATTTTAGTTGTTTTATTGCACTGAAAAATATGCATGCTTACTCTGAGTGTGCTTTGTGTAGAATCTCTCAGTTGTCCAGGTAGAATCCATGGCAAAAGGAGAAATTCAATTTGTCAGCTGGACAAAAGTTTATTTGGTTGAATACGTTTCGCAGTTCATCTTCTGAAGAAGCAGCTTATAGATAAAGTGTTACCTTCAGAAAGTTACATAGTGTTGCTTTAAAGAGGACATCTTATGGGAAATTAACTTTTATGAGCTGTTAACCATTTTATAACAGTGTTCCCTCATCATTAAAATACCTACCACTCCCCTGTACTTACTAATAACAAATAAAAGGGTGAAATGCTATTATAGGAGGGTGTGGCCTATCAGCTCTGCAGTTTTTAACATGCCTGTTTCTATTAGTAAGCCCATTTAGATATATTTCTGTTTACCTAATATAAAATGATGGTCTGCATATGTTAGAGTGCTAAATCTACTCCCCAAAAAGCATGTCATATTTAAAAGTGGACACAGGTAAACTTTTTGTAAACGGCCCACCTGCTTGTCTCTGTTATTGCTTTGCCTGAATGTTGCAAAGTATAGTTTTAAGCTTTTTTATTACCATGGAGACAGGTCAGGTATGTGAAGAGGCATCTCAGGGGACCTTGTTTATAGAATGCAATTATTCAAGATGTTTTTGACCAATAGAAAAAAAAAAAAAATGATTGAAATGAATAAATAAAACAAAGATAGGTTTAATGCCATATGTGGAACATTTCAGACAAAGCAATGACATCCCCATGGAGATAAGCAGGCGGTGAAACCTCCACAAGAAGTTATATAGCACACCTCATCACACAGAACTTTTGCTTTTTTGAGCTTTTAAGATAAGCTAACAACACAATGGTGTTGTCTACTCACCCAGAGCAGTGTGGTGGACACAGCTGTCATTACTTATACATGCATTCTATAGGCTTAGCCCACCCTCTTAACATTGTTTTACAACATTTTCTGCAAGCATTTTAGATTATATTTTTACATAACTTCCAGCCCCCAAACTAAGCTTTCCACCAGAATTAAACCAGGTTTAAACTAGGACCTAAATCAGGTCTAAACCAGGTCTTAACAAGGTCTATAGCAGGTCTACACTATCTGTGACTGTCTGTGGCTGGTGTCTTTTATTTCTCCAAATATTTACAAAAAAGATCTGCTTGTGATGACAGACTTTTTATTGTCAGATTGTGGTCCATCCTGCCTTAGACTAAGACCCCATACTGACCCCCGGTGGACAAAATTGTGATTACTTTCTCAGCTCATTCAACCTATAGCAGGGGTCTCCAATCTGTAGCTCGGGAGCTACCAGTGGCTCTCCAGCCCCTTTCAAGTGGCTCACAAAGGGATTTCTGAATTACTGATTATTTACATGACTATTACCACTGGTGCCTAACTCTGTGGAATAATGGTTTATGTTTTATAGCCGGGGGTGGGCAATTATTTTTCCCATGGGGCCACATGAAAAACAGAAAATATTGTGGCGGGCCCGGCCAAAATGCTTAACTCAATTCTGCATAATCTTAACTGTATTCCTTTATAAAAAGCAGTAAATAGCATTGTTTTGACGCGCTGGTAAGACTAGTAAGAGTATATGTTATGACTAAGCAATGAAAAAGTGAGGCTGCCTTACAAAAAAATGTCATTTAAAAAAACACCTCTAAAATAAAAGCAATACAGTCAACTAAAGGGCCATATGTGGCCCGGGAACGGTACAATGCTCAGGTCTGTTTTATAGCCTTCTAACTGTACCCCATCTAGGGCTTGCCCTCGTTCTTATATACATGTTTTGCTACCTCTAAAATTTGTAGCTTTCTGGCATATTCGTTTTGTAAAAGCAGCTCACTGGAGGAAAAAGGCTGGAGACCCTTGACCTATAGGCATAGACTGCCCTCTAGTGGGTGTACATGTTCATGAGTAGCACTAGACTTAAAGGAACTATATGTAAGATTTAATTTTAAATTTCATAAACTTGACCTATCTGTGTCCCCAGATAGAGAGAGAGAGAGAGATACTTTATTGATCCCAAGGGAAATTCAAGTTTTGCTGCAGTAAACTGTTGCGGATTTGCTGCAACATTTACACAGTGCTTCTCAGTGTCCTTTGTGTCTCAGTCAAAGGTCTCAATGCAGTTTAACAGGACAACTGGTCAGGTAGGGTCAGCAGATCTGTGTCAGGGCAGTTTGAGGAGAGGAAGAGCCAAAAGTGTCTTTCCTCTGTGCCCTGCAGCATCACAGCAGTGTCCAGGGAGGACCAGGTGAACACAACAGGAAAGGCATCTGGTGTTTGGGTTGGTGATGAAATGGTTCAGTCCCTCAAAGTATTTCCTTTGGAAAGTCTTGGAGTATTTTTTTTAAATCCCATGTTATGACTCAGCTCAAAAAAACTAAAAGTTTCAAAAACTGCTCAGCGTGTAAGATGGGTAACCACAAAAACAGCCAACCACTCCATGCCATGAGAATGTCCAATCGAATATAACTTTTACTAATTTATTCTTGATTACAAAATCATTGGGCATGATGTGCCATTTATTTTTGTTATAGTTTAGTCAGAAAGCAGAATGAGCCTCATGTGAGTCTCTCATTTGGGTTGTCAGTTTCAATGCTGAAATCCAGTGTGTTTAAACCTAATATGTCTCTCTCTGAGTTGAATGGTCACTACCTAAACTTCAGCACCTGCAGCCATGTCATGAATCAGTGCTAGTGCAGCCTCTGCAGCTCAGTGAGTGAATTCGGGAGGTTCTGAGCTTTCACATCAGGCATGGCCTGTCCATATACTGAAAACAAAAAAAAACAAAACAAAAAAAAACTGTGATGGACATTTTTAAAACTGCAAGAGCACAGATTATATATACTTCCTTTAAACCAGAAATAAACCAGGTCCAGACCAAGTCTACCAGGTCTAGAGCAGGTCTAGAGCAGGTCTACTGAACTCAGTCTGCTTTTTCATAGAAAGGTTTTGCAGCTCCAAACACAAATAATGGAAAATATGCACATGCTGCTACAGGTTTAACACTGACCAAACTTCATCCCTTCTTCCTCTCCAGTGCTTCTCCTGCGTTTCTCTCCACTTCCTCTCCTTCTCTCTGCCCCTCCAGGAGTTTTTATGCTGATATTGGTGATTTTACATATTTTACTCTGCATTAGAACAGTTGTAGTACTAGTGTCATGACATGATATGGCTATAACAGGCTCGTAATGTAAGTGACAAATGACAATATTATTTCAAGAGATCAAAAAAAAAAAAAAAAAAGAAAACAGAAAATGGCAAAAAAAAAAAGGAGAAAATTTAATTTGTCAACTGGACATAGTTTATTTGGTTGAATACGTTTCGCAGCTCATCCAAGCTGCTTCCTCAGTTCTGGTCAGATGCTGGCGGACACTGCTTTATATCTGCCTGAAGGGAGGAGCTTAATTACAATGAAAATTACTCTGAGACAACACATATTTAAATACAGTTTCAGTTGGTCAGGTGATACAATATGGAGTTGTTAACAGTTTCTGTTAGTCATGGAGTGGGATATGGAGTGGGAGTGGGGGTGGGGGAGTAGTTAGCATATCCATTCAGGGCCATGATGGGTGTTTTCACACCTCTGGACCTGACCTGGCTAGTCCCATTGTTTTCCCAGTTTGTTTTGATTTAGGTTTGAGGATAGAGTTATAGATGGGAGACAAATGATGTCTGAGACCCCCATTTCTGTTCAAGGAAGGATTCTCTTTCTTGACAAAAATAGCTTCTTTAACTCCCCTCTCAAACCAGTTCTTTTCTCTGGCCAAGATCTGGACCTCGCTGTCCTCAAAGGAGTGGCCTGTGGCTTTTAGGTGGAGATGTACGGCAGATTGCGGCCCACCCTGGTTTTCCTGTCTGTGTTGATACATCCTTTTGTGAAGTGGCTGTTTTGTTTCTCCAATGTAGCGCTCACTGCAGTCTTCACTACACTGAATGGAGTAGACCACATTGCTTTGTTTGTGGCTCGGAGTTTTGTCCTTAGGATGGACCAGTTTTTGTCTTAAAGTGTTTGTGGGTTTGAAATAGACTGGGATTTCATGTTGTCTGAAGATCCTCTGTAGTTTTTCGGAAACGCCAGCCAGGTAAGGAATAGTTACACCCCTTCTCCTGGGCTCTGGTTCTCTGTTGTCCTGTTTCTTTGTTCTCTTCGTTTTATTGAAAGCCCATTTAGGATATCCACAAACGGAGAGGGCTTTCTCCACGAGAAGACCGGCGACTCCAGGTAGAGGTCTTCAGGAAGCCCACACACACCGACCAATATCTGCTTTTTGATTCACACCACCCACTGCAGCACAAACTGAGAGTCATTCGGACATTACATCACAGGGCCCAAGTGGTTCCTACAAGCGCAGAGGGAAAGGAGAAAGAAGAACAACACGTGGAGAAAGCCCTCTCCGTTTGTGGATATCCTAAATGGGCTTTCAATAAAACGAAGAGAACAAAGAAACAGGACAACAGAGAACCAGAGCCCAGGAGAAGGGGTGTAACTATTCCTTACCTGGCTGGCGTTTCCGAAAAACTACAGAGGATCTTCAGACAACATGAAATCCCAGTCTATTTCAAACCCACAAACACTTTAAGACAAAAACTGGTCCATCCTAAGGACAAAACTCCGAGCCACAAACAAAGCAATGTGGTCTACTCCATTCAGTGTAGTGAAGACTGCAGTGAGCGCAACATTGGAGAAACAAAACAGCCACTTCACAAAAGGATGTATCAACACAGACGGGAAAACCAGGGTGGGCCGCAATCTGCCGTACATCTCCACCTAAAAGCCACAGGCCACTCCTTTGAGGACAGCGAGGTCCAGATCTTGGCCAGAGAAAAGAACTGGTTTGAGAGGGGAGTTAAAGAAGCTATTTTTGTCAAGAAAGAGAATCCTTCCTTGAACAGAAATGGGGGTCTCAGACATCATTTGTCTCCCATCTATAACTCTATCCTCAAACCTAAATCAAAACAAACTGGGAAAACAATGGGACTAGCCAGGTCAGGTCCAGAGGTGTGAAAACACCCATCATGGCCCTGAATGGATATGCTAACTACTCCCCCACTCCCACTCCATATTGAATAGACTCACATGACTAACAGAAACTGTTAACAACTCCATATTGTATCACCTGACCAACTGAAACTGTATTTAAATATGTGTTGTCTCAGAGTAATTTTCATTGTAATTAAGCTCCTCCCTTCAGGCAGATATAAAGCAGTGTCCGCCAGCATCTGACCAGAACTGAGGAAGCAGCTTGGATGAGCTGCGAAACGTATTCAACCAAATAAACTATGTCCAGTTGACAAATTAAATTTTCTCCTTTTTTTTTGCCATGGATTCTACCTGGACGACTGAGGGATTTTACATACAAAACAGAAAATGAAACCTTTAATTATTTTGGAAGTTACCTGGGGGAGTTTGAATCTGTGTGAAGTTTACATGTTTCCCCTGTTTCTGTGCAGAGTTTGCATGTTCTCTCTCTGTCTGGATGGGTTTCCTTCAGGCACTCTGCTTTCCCCATCAACCCAAAAAACAGGCACCATAGGTCAAATCCTCTAGCGAAGGTAGTCCTGACCAAGCCTAGTAACAAGATCACAGAGATGGGTCCCACGGCACGCCACATGCTGCCCACTGCTCCTGATGTTTTGTGTGTATGTTTTAAAATACCAGATTTGGTGCTTTATTTATGTTGTTTATGTTTTGTCCTTCCAATTACATTCACTTCAAATTATAAATCATATTACATCCCAACAGTTACTCTCACTTGAGTAATAGTTTCCCAACTTGAGTAATTTCTTGAACCACTGCTTTGTACTTGAGTAATATCATTTTGATGTAACCTTACTCTTACTTAAGTACAATTTTTGGCTACTCTACCCTCTGATTTTAGATAGATAAATTAAACATTTTCCAGCCCCAACACTATGCTGTCCTGTGTGTGCAGGTCCAGGACACACACTCTGCTCCAACATGATGTCCATGTCCAGTAAGTATGTCTCTTCTACTGTCCTCTTCTGCTGCTACTGCTACTACTATTTCTACTACTACTGCTAACACAAGGGGTTTTAGCACTACCATGACTACTGCTGCTACTGCTATTACTACTACTGCTGCTGCTACTACGGCTTTCCTAGGAGATAATCTATGTGTGCACAGTTATTGGGCTTCTATTAATGTGCAGAATTATTATGCAGCTAAATGAAAAATTAACATTTTCCATTCTCACTTGTTTATTTTCATGTGCCAGAATAGTAAACAACTCAAATTTTACAAATAAACAAATCTGTGACTAATATAGCCACCCTTCTTCTCAAAAATGGTCCTAAGCATTCCATTCATTGAGTCTGTCAGTTTCTTGATCTGTTGACGATCAACTTTTTGCGCAGCAGCAACCACACCCTCCCAGACACTTTTCAGAGAGGTGTACTGTTTTCTTTCACAGTAAATATCCCGTTTAAGAAGGGCCCACAAGTTCTCAATAAGGTTTAGGTACAGCTTTTACTGGCGAGCCAAAATTAATGGTCCTCTTGAAAAATGCAAACTTTTTCTTGTACCACTGCTTGAAGAAAGTGCTTTCTGAAAACTGGCAGTAGGTTTTAGAGTTCATTTGAAGTCCATCTTCAACCTGAAAAGGTTGATGTTCTGTGATCACTACTGATCCAGCCAGGCAGCTATCCATCTGGTCCCTCTCACCTCATCAGTTCATAAAACCTGAAAAACCTTGAAAAATATATCTTGACGTATGAGCTTATGTTTCATGTTCAGTGGTGGTCAGATTTCAGCCTTCCTTACCTTGCCCATGTCTCTGAATTTCTCCTATGGGAGACAAATAAATGAACTAACTAACTAACTAACACCATCTATCTATAAATACTTTATTGATCCCGAAGGAAATTCAATAAATAAAATAATAATAAATACATAAATAAAGAAATACAATTGAATAAATATAATACAGTTTAAATAAAATATGTTTTTTCAAAAGACAGACTTTTAATTAGGAGGATTGGCAGCTGGCCTCACAATTAAAAATCCCCAAACTGATCACAGAGTATTTGGAAAAACTACACAGCACATCTCTAATATCTACCACAGGAAGTACATGAACTATTAGGTTGTTACAAAGTGTCCTACATTGCACTAGTTAAGCTAAGTCAATCATGTAGTGTAAATAAAAATTGTCCTCCAGCTCTGCTCTTGTGTGCAGTGGTGGACACAGACAGCGTGGCCAAAGTGACCGAGTGGCAGCAGACGTACTACACCTCAGACTCGGGCATCCAGTCAGGGGCCACCACACTCCAGGATGAGGAGAGCAGCCAGCCCCAGCCTACAAGCACCTCAGCAGGGTCAGCGGGGTCAGCCTGCTCCAGTGACGCTGAACCAGCCGGGGCCACGGACAAGCTCACAGGTCAGGGATGTGGGTCTGCCAATAAAGTTCTTAAAGTAGGACTGAAGACTAAGGGCATATTTATGAGAGCAAAAACTGATTGGTTGTAAAATTTCCGTGGACAATGGACAGTTCTAGTTGTTAAGTAAAAGTGCATGAGTCTACACTTGCTAAGTCACAGTTAAAAATGTGTTGTTTTGAAGGCAGCCTTAGTGTAATAAAATTACACACTTTATCTGTGGCATCTTTGTCCCTCATAACTCACAAAAAGCTGTAACTGCCCTGCCCATCAAACTGGGCTTTCATCACTTGTCTGTCTCTTGTCCTAAAGACCTAACCACACACTGTGTAAGGGTGGAGGCACCAGCATCTTCATCCACTGAGGGAGGGATGTAAACTCCAGTGAAGAGAACAGAAGTAAATTCTCTTGGTAAATAATATGGACGCATTCCCAAAGCCAAAAGTTCAATGTCCGGTGAACAGATATGCTCCTTCACAGTAATATGGCCAGGATTACACCACCTTTCGTTCACCAAAACAGCAATCCCACCGTTTTTCTTATCGCTAAGGAGAGTGTCTCTACCAACCTGCAAACTCTTAAAAAGCTTGGAACAGATGCACTGTTGTCTGGCAAGTTTGTATGAAGTCAGGTCTCCGTGAAGCACATGATACTGCTGACAGCCTACTCCCTCTGGGTCTGAACAGGCGCACACAGTTTGTCCATCTTATTTCCCAATGACCTTACATTCCCCATCAGGACTGACAGAACTGCAGGCTCAAATTTTCTTTGTTGCCGTTTCCCTTTTGCCCCAGCGTGACATCCTCTGCACGTCCTCCTCCGTAGTTCCACAGGAATGTCAGGCTTCACTCCAAACTGCACTGGGGACTTGGACAGTAAGACTGGGTATCGTTGTGAAGTTGCTGATACGATATATACCTCGACACATAGGCCACGATACGATACTACCTCAATACGGTTCAGTAACAAATAAAGGCTAAAACATGGCTTTGATACTAAAAGTCTTTGTTAAACCACTTTTTGTGCAAAGTTAATATGAAACACACCCATTTTAATAATCAAAACAGTAAAAATGTCAGATGTGTGGTATAAATGAGTTTCTTAACTCTAAACAAGCAACAAAACTGTACTGTAACAAAATAATTTAGTAAAATATACCAAAAAATACTCAACGACTTGACGATATATTGATACAGCAGCCCACTATATTCATACTGTATCATCACATTAAACGATATGATCGATATTTCAATATTTTTACACACCCCTATTGGACAGTGAAAGAAGATGCTCTCTGGAATACAATAGGCCGTCTGCTCTGCTGGGCCACACAGCCAAGAACAGAGGCCAGCCAAAAAGAACAAAAAAAGACAAAAATGCCCTAAAAATATGGTGAGTGTTTAACTGGATGGATGAAGTAAAAATAAAAAAAAGAAAGAAACAAGAATAACTTAAAGCCACTTGTGGCTATAGTGGCCCTCACCCCAGCGCGCACCCCCCCACGCGACCACCGGGGACTCGCGGCCGGCCCGGCGTGCCACTCTCTCTTCCCGACAGCCGTCCAGGCTGACAGCTCCTCCACCAGAAAAATTACATAGTGTACTAGTGTTTAATTGGCCCTAGGGCCAATTAAAGCCGCACGCGACAATGGTGGCCCTTGCCCCAGTGCGCATGCCCCCTCCACACAACCGCTGAGGACTCGCGTGGTATTTCAGCACGATCGGACTAAGCATGTGCATGTACATTTCATGTCTATGGTAGGGGGCACTATAGTCTTCACTTTTCATATACTTAATATTGTATTATAATCAGGTTGAAATCAAGCATTAGTGATTAAAATTTCAGTGCAATAGGACAAAGCATGTGCATGTAATATATTTGAAAATACTTTTGGGGGTAGTCTGTGCGCTCCTACTGGCCAAACATGAAAAATGCCCCATGTCTGAAATATATATTTTTTGCTTGTAATCATGCATAGAATTTAATCCCTGAATTTGGTCCAAATCCGATAATGCTGACAAAGTGCAGATGGTTCATATGGCACTAACATGTCACAGATGTACTTTGGTGCTAGGCCATAAAGAGACTTGTACACAAACAGAACCACTTTAAAGTCTATTCTCTGAGCCACAGGAGGCAGAGCTGAGCACAGGACTCATGTGCTCGTACTTCCTGGTTCAAGTTAGGATCAGAGTAGCAGAGTTCCAGATGTACTGCAGCTGTCTTACAGTGAGCAGGCCATTACAACAATCTAACCTATTGAAGGCAAACACATGCATAAGTCTCTCCAAATATAGACAGTATACCTTAGATTTTTTAGTTTTTAGATGGTAAAAAGCTGCAGATGTTCTTAATTTGATCTGGCTGTTAAAGTCCATTATTAGCCTTAGGTTTGTAGCCTGATTTGAAGGTTTTAGAGAGAAAGACTCTGTGAGCTCTCTTCGTTTCTGTGGGCCAAAGACCATGACTTCAGTCTTGTCTGAGTTTAGCTGGAGAAAGTAGTTTTGCATCCACACACTGAAATGATGGATGCGTGGCAGAGTGAATCCACTGGTCCATATTCACCCTCTGCAGTGAGATATAGCTCTGAGTGCCATCTGCAGAGTTGGGGCAGAACACATTAAGGGCTCTCTACTGTTCCTATTGCCTTTTTGTAGTTCTAGTACAATCTAGGTTAATTTGCTTTTGCACTTTTCCCTTTAGTGCTCCAGACCCCACCCCCACACTCTCCCCTTAAGCTCCCAACGCGCCCCCTCTTCCCCTCTTAGATGACAGAGTTTATAGGAATGATAGGGATTTTGGATCTGATTTCGTGATTTGTATTCTTAATCCTTCAGACCCTCAGCTCTCTTTGACCCGAGCACAAAGGGTCCGAGCGGCCATGTTTCCAGAGACACTCGTGCCCGAAGAGGGGGTCCCAGAGGGGCCCCAGAGCCACGTGCAGCGCCTGGCTGAGCCCTCACAGCTGCTGAAGAACGCCATTGTGCACCTGATCCACTACCAAGACGACGCAGAGCTAGCCACCCGTGCTGTGCCCGAGCTCACCAAACTGCTGTCGGATGATGACCCGGTTAGCACCTCCACCACAAACACAACCACTCCTCTGTGTGCAGATAAAACATTTGAACTGTAATTTTATGAGCAGTAATAATGCACTAGTTGCACATAATGCCACTGTCTTCTCTGGTGATGAGGTCAATAGCGTAACCCAAATGTTCTGGTTATTGAACCAAGGGAAGTTTTATGTTTATATATACATATACTAAACTAAAAGGCTGTAACTTTTCTGCTGGTACCACCACCAAACTTCCTTGTCAAAGCCAGATCTCGTCAGATGTCAGAAGCTGGGAATGTCAGGTGCCACAGTGGGGCGGCAGTGGCAAAAAACTAACACAACACCCACCTTGCCTAGCATGAAAGTGGTGCTTGTGTGAGTTGGTCTGTGCAAAGGCAGTTGTGGCTACATTAGTAGTTCACCACCGAGTGTGGAGTGAATGAGACTAATGCATTATTATTCTCCATGGCAAGGTATTGTTTACCTGTGAAATTCCACAGTATAGCATTAAATCATTGGAGACAGCTGTATTTTAGTAACTGTAAGTATTTTTCTACAAGTCTTATTGTGGAACATGCCAAGCAATTAAATAACATCACCATATAGAGACAAGCAGATCCTCAACCAAAGAAGTTACATTATGTACTTTTAACGAAATAGCATTTTTATATACTGTTCATGACTCCAGGTGGTGGTGAACAAAGCAGCTCTGATAGTGAACCAGCTGACCAGAAAAGAGGCGAGCCGGCGCGTCCTGGTGCAATCTCCTGTCCTGATGGAGGCGCTAGTGCAGGCTATGACAACAGCAGTGGATGTGGAGACGACCCGGTGCGCCTGCAGTGTGCTCCACAGTCTGTCCCACCAGAGAGAAGGACTGGAGATCATCTTCAAGTCAGGAGTCATCCCCGCTCTGGTCCACATGCTCAGGTCATTCATCTCAAATAGAAATACTGAGCTGCCGTACATCACATTAGGAGGTTCTGCATGTATGTATATGGGCGGAATGTTCAGCAGTTACCCCGGTGACACAATGCACACATCAGATACGTTTTTTAAATGGTCCTGTAATCAATACGAGTGTTCATGGTCCTGTTTAGGTGTTTGATTTTCAACAAAAAGTGAGAGTGACTGACTGAAAAAACATTGCTAGATATATCTATGACAGTAATATTATTTGAAGGAGACAACTTTTGTAGTTCCAGCTAAATCAGTTCTTTCTAGTCATATTGTGTTGAAATAAAAGCCTAGTCTAAGAGATCCATGCTTATGACTGTGTTAACTTTAAACAACTGCAATCCCTTTTTATTTTGAGGTGTGTCATCACTAAAAAAATGAGGAAATCATAACATTGTTTTCAATCAGCTGGAGAGAGAGAGAGAGAGAGAGAGAGAGAGAGAGAGACTTTATTGATCTTGAGGTTTTGCTGCAGCAAATTGTTGCAGTTTTGGTCCATTCTGTTTTTAAACTCCATACACCTTTACTAGAATCATTTGGATGATTATAAGTCTGGAATTGCCAATCTCTACTGAACAAAAAGCTGACTTGAAAACTACGACTTCATGACATCATAGGGTGGAACAGGGCATTTTGAGCTTTGGAGACTAATAATGATAATAAATATAGCTGCAAGTGGCAAATGCCATGCGCCGCAAACACCACGTACCGCAAATGCCATGCACCTCAAGCGCCACGCATCACAAGAGCCGTGCCACACAAATGCTGCACCATGCAAATACCACGCCCCGCAAATGCCACCTAACCCTAATCATAATCCTAACCATATCCCCAACCCCAACTCTAACCCTAGCCCTTACACTAACACTAACTCCTAACCTAACCATGCCATCTTTAAAAATTTTTGCATGTGTTTATATATATATATATAAAAAAAACAACAAGATAGCGGACTTCCGGTTTGTAAAGGGCCGTGGTCACAATAAAATTTTTGTTCCCATTGCCATGATGCATCTGGATACCAGATTTGGTTTTACACAGTTTGTGTAAAGATGTCCCATTGGCAAGGACAGAATTTTAGCTTGTCACCATGGCAATACAAAGTAAATGCGGTGTGGGCGTCACTGAGTTTTTTAATCGAGATCACGTCACAAATCTGCGTACTAAATTTTGTATATCTATGACATATAAAACGTTACTGTTCCATACAAATTGCCTAGGGGCACTATTGCACCCATTTTTGTATTTTCTTATATCAATCAAACTTATATAAATAAAACCCAAAATTAAAATTTGAGTGAAATCGGCCATTCAATTTTATTTCAGTCTATTTTCAATTCAATTTTTTCACATTCAGTAGCTTTAGGCCAGGGAATTTAACAACTGTTTAAAATTTCATCAAAATCTAAGTTTGTTTGTGCAAATGGGAGCAATTTGGAAAAATTCTAAATTTCCAAAATTCTGGACAATTTTTGTTGCTTAACTGTTCAGAGACCATAAGACATGTGTGAAAAATTTGGATAACTTTTGATGTCCCACCCCTTGAGAGTAAGTATGACGTTTACAAAAAATGGTGAGCCATGCTTAGCCAACTTTAATCCAATACTGCTGATCCCTGGTGCGGCAGATGGTGTTGGAGTAATAGTATTTTTTCCTTGTCTTGTCATGATCTATTTCTGTGTCAAATTTCATGATTCTACGTGGATTTTTTTTTTTTTTGCCCTCACTCGTATACTCTAATGCATTTTTGAGTTGTTTGGGGGCGCTGACATGCCATTTTATTTATTTTTGGAAAATGGAAATAGCTAAAAGTTAGAGAAGCACGAGTTTTAACAGTTGGCAAAATTTCATGAATTTTCGTCATTGTTCACTGGGTGAAAAATGGGTGAGTTGGTTAGGAAAGAAATAATAAGAAGAAAGAAAGAAGATTGAAGCTGCACTCAGTTGACCCGCCACTCCCTCGAGATGTCTCCGTGTTATTTTATTTATTTTTGTCTTATTTGTCTTATTTGGGCTGTAATTGTCACTAAAAACAAAAAGTCAGCACACATTAGAGATGCTGTTGTGCTAACATACACAGACATGAACAATTTGGGACATTGCCATGGCAACACTGCAAAATACGACTTTTGATCGGGGTGACCTGAAAAATCACTGTGCCAAATGTCACATTCTTCAGTGAAACAAAGAAGTTGTTTTATCACTTTGAAATGTAAGAAAATGTAGAAATTTTGCCATTAGGAGAACAAGGGCGCTGTCGAGCATCGACATGGCAACCCAGTGAAATATACCATATGGTTGTCTTTGGCTTTTTTGTTCGGGATGACATGAAGAGTCATTGTTCCAAATTTCACAAAATTCCATGATAGTAACATTTTTATATCATGAATGGGAATTTTTGGGATCTCTCCCATTAGGATAATATTGGCACTTTTGCGCATCATCATGGCAACGGGGTTAAAAATAGCATATGGTTTACATAGACTTTTTTGATTAAGATGACCCAAAGTAATTTTCTGCCAAATTTTGTATATTTTCTAAAAAGTAAAATTTTGACCCTCCATGCAAAATTTTGCTGTGTTCTGTAGAGGGCGCTATCACACCATTTTTGTTTGTGTCACAATTAGTAGGTTTTGGCCAGAAAGTGATTCAAACTTGAGCCAAATTGGACTTTGTATGTGCATATTTTGACATTTGTACATTTAAAAAAATCAGATTGAAATTTGCGGCTTCGCCACACGTAAACCATGACAGTTATCAAAATTAATTGGCTAACTTTTGATGCCCCACTTCTCTAGATTATGTACGGAGATTATCAGCCCTGTCGGTGAAGTGCCTTTAGAGGAGTGCGTTAAAATGTGACGTGAGCAAAACTGCTGACTCAGCATTTTGAAAATTTAAATCCAAGATGGCCGACTTCCGGTTTGTCAGGGGGGCCTGGCCATAATAATATTTTTTGTTTGTCTTCACATGACTAACGTGTGTACAGAATTTAGTGGCTCTACGATAAACTTTACATCGGGACGGCTCCCATAGGCACAATGCATTTTGAATTTTGTAGGTGGCACTGTCGCGACATTTTTTCATGTTGTTTTTCAGTTTTTCAGCACTTCTGAATTTCTCTCTCTCAGACTTCCTTCACCCGGGACACTTCCTCCAGCTCCTCCGGGGGGACCCCAAGGCATTCCCAGGCCAGCCGAGAGACATAGTCCCTCCAGCGTGTCCTGGGTCTTCCCTGGGGCCTCCTCCCGGTGAGACCTGCATGGAACACCTCCCGAGGGAGGTGTCCAGGACGCATCCAGAAAAGATGCCTGAGCCACCTCAGCTGGCTCCTCTCGACGTGGAGGAGCAGCTACTCCGAGCTCCTCTCATGTGACTGAGCTCCTAACCCTATCCCTAAGGGAGCACCCAGCCACTCTGCGGAGGAAACACATTTCGGCCGCTTGTATCCACGATCTTGTCCTTTCGGTCATTACCCAAAGCTCATGACCATAGGTGAGGGTAGGAACGTAGATTGACCGCTAAATCGAGAGCTTTGCCTTTCGGCTCAGCTCCCTCTTCACCACAACGGTCTGATACAGAGACCACATCACTGCTAACGCTGCACCGATCCGCCTGTCAATCTCATGCTCCATCCTCCCCTCTCTCGTGAACAAGACCCTGAGATACTTGAACTCCTCCACTTGAGGTAAGGACTCCCCACCCACCTGGAGAGGGCAAGCCACCGCTTTCCAGTCAAGAACTATAGCCTCGGATTTGGAGGGGCTGATTCTCATCCCAGCCGCTTCACACTTGGCTGCAAACCATCCCAGTGCACGTTGTAGGTCCCGGTCCGATGAAGCCATCAGGACAACATCATCCGCAAGCAGCAGAGATGAGATCCTGTGGTCCCCAAACTGGATCCCCTCCGGCCCTTGACTGCGCCTAGAAATTCTGTCCATAAATACATTGAACAGAACCGGTGACAAAGGGCAGCCCTGGCGGAGTCCAACATGCACCGGAAACAGGTCTGACTTACTAACAGCAATGTGAACGCAGCTCCTGCTCCGGTCATACAGGGACTGGACAGCCCTTAGCAAAGAGCCCTGGACCCCATACTCCCAGAGCACTCCCCACAGGACCCCACGAGGGACATGGTCGAATGCCTTCTCCAGATCCACAACGCATATGTGGACTGGTTGGGCAAACTCCCATGAACCCTCGAGCACCTGATGGAGAGTATAGAGTTGGTCCAGTGTTCCACGGCCAGGACGAAAACCACACTGCTCCTCCTGAATCTGAGGTTCGACCATCGGTCGAATTCTCCTCTCCAGTACCTTGGAATAGACCTTACCGGGGAGGCTGAGGAGTGTGATTCCCCGGTAGTTGGAACACACCCTCCGGTCCCATTTCTTAAACAGAGGAACACCAACCCGGTCTGCTAGCCCAGAGGTACTGTCTCCGACCGCCACGCGATGCTGCAGAGACTTGTCAGCCAAAACAGCCCCACAACATCCAGACACTTAAGATACTCAGGACGAATCTCATCCACTCCCGGAGCCTTGCCACCGAGGAGCTTGCCAACCACCTCAGTGACTTCAGCCAGGATGATGGACGAGTCCACCTCCGTGTCCCCAGCCTCTGCTTCCTCCTCAGAAGACATGACGTTGGGATTGAGGAGATCCTCAAAGTATTCCTTCCACCGTCCGACAACATCCTCAGTCGAGGTCAACAGCTCTCCACCCGCACTGTAAACAGTGTTGGTGAAGCACTGCTTCCCCCTCCTGAGGCGTCGCACGGTTTGCCAGAATTTCTTTGCGCCTGTCCGATAGTCCTCCTCCATGGCCTTTCCGAAATTCTCCAATCCCAAGTTTTTGCCTCTGCAACCACCCGGGCTGCAGCATGCTTGGCCCGCCAGTACCTGTCAGCTGCCTCAGGAGTCCCAGCCTGACTGCATCCCTTACTTCCGGGGTCCACCACTGGGTTCAGGGATTGCCGCCGCAACAGGCACCGCAGACCTTACGACCACAGCTACAAACTGTCACATCGACAGTAGAGGCCAAGAACAAAGCCCACTCGGACTCCATGTCTCCAGCCTCCCCCGGAAGCTGGGAGAAGCTCTCCAGGAGGTGTGAGTTGAAGGTCCCCCTGACACAGGGCTCTGCCAGACGTTCCCAACAGACCTTCACTATACGCTTGGGCCTGCCAGGTCTTTCCGGCGGACCCAACTCACAACCAGGTGGTGATCAGTTGACAGCTTTGCCCTTCTCTTCACCTGAGTGTCCAAGACATGCGGCCGGAGGTCAGATGACACAACAACAAAGTCGATCATTGACCTCCAGCCTAGGGTGTCCTGGTGCCACTTGCACTGATGGACACCCACCATTCCATGTCCCCAGAGCTAGTCCCCATGTCCGGAGATCCGGTTATCGAGGCCCCTGCCTTCGACTGCCACCCAAATCTCCCTGCACTGGCCCCTATGAATCCTCCTGCGGGTGGTTTGTCCACGGGAGGATGGCCCCAAGTCGCTCCTTCGGGCTGTGCCCGGGTGGGCCCCATGGGGGAAGGCCCAGCCACCAGACCCTCGCTGTCAAGCACCCACCCCAGGCCTGTCCCCAGGGTGGGGCCCCGGTAATGCCAATCCAGGCAACATCATCGGCGTTGTGAGTTTCTGAATATGTTTAGGGGGTGAAATTATAGCTCAAAGAGCATAATAATAATAATAATAATAATAATAATTAAAGCCGCTTGTGGCTATGGTGGTCTTCGCCCTGTCGCGCACGCCCCCCCACGCAACCGCCGGGGACCCGCGGCCATCCCAGCACGCCACTCTCTCTTCCCGACAGCCACACAGGCCAACAGCTTGTCCACCAGTAAAATTACATAGTGTACCTTTAAAATTGGATAACATGACTGATTCCAGAGGCAGACTATAGAAAATAGGACACAGGTCACGTGACTTTTTTGATCAAGAGCACTAAGACTGTGCATGAAAACAGACCCTCCACCAGAAAAGTTACATAGTGCACCAAATTCTAAAAAGTGAATTATTCTAACCCAAGTCAAAACGGCGGCAAATTTTTGATCCAATACGGCAGACTTCCTGTTCGTCATAGGGACATGCTCCAGTTCATCTTTGCATTTCTTTCTTTGTGTACGATGTCAAGTGCACCTTATGTTTTGGGGTGAACAATTACAATTTGGCCGCTATTGCGGCCATGGGCAGTGCCACCGTGCCATGTTAGCAGGGACCAGTCATTGACATGAGTGCCACTATGTTTGGAAGTGGGAGAGCGCTTCGTGCTCTGTTTGCGTGCGCTGCGCTTCGCTTCGCACTGCTGAACAATCACAACAGGCCCTACACCACCCTCAGTGCTCGGGCCTAATAAGAAAAAACAGAACAATAACAATATAGGGCCACCTATGGTGGCACATATATATGTCATTGGAAAGTACTCGCGTCCAGTAACGCACCCGTGGGGTCCATTGTCATTGATCTCATCGGTTACTCACATGCCCAAGGCACATTTTGGGAATTTACCAGGGTTAACAATTACAATTGTGTCGTTATCGGGGTAACGGGCAATGCCAGTCTGTACTATTGGATGCCATGAGTGTCACTATTGAATGGCATTGAGTGTTTGATAAGGGGAGAGCGATTCGCGCGCTGTTTTTGCTTGCGCACTTGACATCGTGCACAAGTGCGCCCTATGTTTTGGGATGAACAATTACAATTGGGCAGTGCCACCATGCTGTGTCAGCAGACACCAGTCATTGACATAATGTTTGGAAAGGGGAGAGCGCTTCGCACTACTGAACAATCACAATAGGCCCTACACCACCTTTGGCACTCAGGCCTACTACTACTACTACTACTACTACTACTACTACTACTACTACTAATAATAATAATAATAATAATAATAATAAAGGGTTACTCAAACGTGTGAAAGGAACAAAACACAACTCCAGGTATGTTTTTGAGGAGGTAACAACAATCCAATATGACTAAAAGATCACATGAGTCAATTTTGTGTAATATAGGACTTTTAATAGTTACTACTGACCAGTGTTGGGCAGTAACGCGTTACTAAGTTACGTAGTTACTTAGTTACTTAATGCGTTATATTTTTCGCTGTAATAATTAGATTATAGTTAGATTTTCGAGTAACTATCCGTTACCACTGCGTTACCAATAAAATTAAGTGTTTTATGATCTTGATTTTCAAAATAGAAATAATAATTCACAATAGGCTATGCGCGACGTCATCTATGTGAGACCTACTTTGACTGCATGCGACACCGGATTAAACAAAAACAAAATGGAAAGTGAGAAGTACGCGTTCAGTAGCTGGAAATATAACCACTACTTTCAATTCATTTCGGTTAGAGGCAAAAACATTACAGTGAGTTGTACGTTATGTGGGGGAAAGAAACCATTGTCAACATCAAAAAACTCAACATCAAATTTATTAAAACACCTGAAAGGGCAGCACAGCGCAGTCAAATTAGTGGAGAAAGCGACCAACGTGACTGTTGAGCCCAGTGCCAGTGCCACTACATGCACTCCTACCAAGCAACAAAGGCTGGATTTTTCCCGTCAGATACCAACTACAAGTGGAGAAGCCCTGAACAAACTTGTCGCTGGGTATATTGTGGACAAAATGCTACCGATTTCCACTGTGGATTCCCCTTCCTTTCGTCGCATAATTGAGAGAATACCCGTACAAAGCAACGTTTGCCTACCACGCAGAAAAACGTTTGCTGCCTACCTGGATAAAGAGTACGCAAAAATGGAAGCTAATTTAAAGGCTTCACTGGAAACGGTACAGTATGTTTCCACAACTGCCGACATATGGACAGGGAACAACAAAAGCTATATGGGTGTAACACTTCACCGGATCAACAGAGACACTTTTTATTTCATGGAATTTGCTGAAATACTTTTGTTTTGAGTTACAAGGCTTATTTGGTTTGTAAGTATACACCTTATAATAAAGTGCATTTGAGCTGACTAAAGGTTTTTTTTATGAGGTGGGGAAGTAACTAGTAATCTAACTTATAATGTAACTAATTACTTTTGAAATAAAGTAATCACTCTAGTAATTTGATTTCTTTAAAAATGATCAGTCAGTAATCAGTAATTTAATTACATTTTTAGAGTAACTTGCCCAACACTGCTACTGACTTTATTTTTTTATGTAGACTGTATGTATTTCTGTCCTGCAGCTCGCCAGTTGAGTCAGTGCTATTCTATGCCATCACCACACTCCACAACCTCCTTCTGCACCAGGAGGGATCCAAGATGGCAGTGCGGCTGGCCGATGGTCTGCAGAGGATGGTGCCGCTTCTGAAAAAGAACAATCCCAAGTTTCTGGCCATCACTACAGACTGTCTGCAGCTGCTGTCCTACGCCAACCAGGAGAGCAAGGTAAACCTGGAGAGCAGGGTAAGCACTCACAAAACTGTGTTGGTTGCTGAGATACATCTGGCAAACTTTGGAGAATGGATGATGTCTGTTAGCTAGCCAGTTGCCTTTGGACTCAGAGTAGTCTGACAACAACACCTTTCTACACACTTGTTTATTTCAAACCTGCATATGACCAAATTCACATGAAACATTCACAGCAACCACAGAACAGGTGCCCCCTCTCTAAGAAAATAAAAGTTCTAGGTAAATACAATGACAATCCACTTTGTAATGTCCTCTTTAAGGACAGAAGTACTCTATGTAAGGTTTTCTCAAACTGGGGTGGCATGGCACCCTCTGTAGTTTTAGACCATGTTAAGCTTTAATTTAGGCTTTCTAGAAGTTTTAGCAGTTGCCATGGGTGCAGCCATTGTCATTGGGGTTGTAATATTGTAATGAATGGAATTCCCACTGGTAGTGCCACCACAAAGAAAGTGCAGTTTAGTAGCATTTAGAGGGTTGAGTGGAATAAGGTTGATACTCAGAATGAAAAGATTCAGAACCACTGCTCTTTGCTCTTTGGCACACAGCTGCTGACAGTTGCTTATAGTATTTTAACAAACTTTAAACCTTAAACTGTGATTTTAACAAATTTCAAAATCATTCAAAATCACTTTATTTGTCCCTAAAGGGCAATTTAAGCCCACTGAGCAGTAAAATAGAATAATATTAGAAAGCACTAGTCATCAGATCTATTTCATGGCAGTTGGAGTGTAGTTTAAATTCCAATGCAGCTTCTCACCTGCTGTGTGGTTCTTGTGCCGAGGAGGAGATGTCAAGAATCATTCAAAAAGACAGACGCTCTGATAGTGCAATACTATTTATTACAAAAACAGAGTATAGCCAATTAACAGACATAAGGTCTGGGAGATCACCTCTTGCCAATCTGGTATCGCCCCGAATGGATACTGACATCACATTATATAGATTTCTATGAGATGTCCCCATTGCACTCTCTGTCCGAAGACTTGAGCATCTCCAGATGTGTCCCTTTACATTACATATAAACATTTGGAAAGTGAACATTCCAAACTCAGCAACTCAGCACCTCTTAGCCTGAAGACCTTATAAGGAACTATAGGGTCCCAAGCTTCAGACGATGAACACCAGATACCACATATTCCCCCCTTCGAGACTAAAGTCTCGGTATTAATGACAAATCAATTAATTTCCTAGCTATAAACGTGAGAGCGAAAAACCAGTAGCAGCTAAATCTGTTATCAAATTCATACTACTTAATCACTGGAAAACTCTCTCACGGGTCCCGCTGCTAGCGACCATACTATCTTATAGCTAAGTGGGACGTCCCTTTCTAGTATAATATAATAGTCATATTTTAATAAATATAAACAAAAATTAGAAACAACAATTGTATAAATGAACAGATGAACTGTTGAAAACACAAAGTAATACAAAAACTTATACAAGGTAGTGATATATATGTTGATTATACAAAAACCCCATATTGAAAGTCCTCTTTTCCTCCGGCATTACAGCTCTTTCATAATGCCTCAACTTTCCACTGTCCATCCGAGCTTTGTTTCGCTCAAAGCTCCATCCATGTCCATTCCATTGTCCATTATCCATTCCAACATCACTCCCCATTGGTGTCCTGAAAGAACAAAAACACCGAGTATCTTGCAAACCAAACATAATCAAACACTTTAACATTATATAGGCATAAATGTAGAATATAGATGTGAAGTATAAAATATGTAATACATATGAATATATTAACCGTGAAAGTAAATATAATTGAATATACTAAATGTGAAAATAAATGTGAAAACTTATGTGCAATATGTGTGAAGTATATGAATTCTGTGAAATGTGAAATTTGAGTAGTCCCCCCTTGCACCGAAATTACACCAGTCAGGAATTTCGTTGCAAAGGTCAGTCTGGTAAAGTCAGATACGTATCAACCAACTCAAAATCTGTACCCACTCTCTCTTCATTAACATGCAAGTTGTCTTCCCGCAGTAATGGCAGTTGAGTTTGGTCCGATGGCAGAACAATTCCAACCCATCGCAATATCATAGCTTTAGCAAAAGACAACAATATGGTACAAAAACACAGCATAATCCCTAATATTGCAAGTATTCCCATCACAGCCCAGATTATGGCAGCTCCTAATGCTCCAAATTTCTCTCGTAGCCAATCATTAGCCGACCAACCTGAACCTTCTGATGGCCCAAATGCATCTCTAATCTTCTTTAATGCATCGATTACATCAGTCATATTATCAGAACTATCAGGAATTAGAGTATAGCAAGCATCACCCGTCAAGTTTTTTTTTTTTTTTTATAACTTTCTTTATTAACATTTTCAGTTTAGAACAAATATTATACAGCCAAGAAAACAGAAACAAAAAAGAGGGGACAAGCTTATTGTTGGTGTCAAGTAATCTATAAAATATCCAATAAACATCACATACAGTAAAAGCAATTAATATAAATTAAATAAATAAAAATTAATCAATAAATAACTTACTTAAAGTCCTCTGTAAGTAAAGAAATTAAATACTAATAATAAAATAACATAAAATAAAAATAAATAAATAAATAAAAATATATGTACACATATAGATATGTAATTAATATAAGAAAAAAAAAAATATATACATACATACATACACATACACACACAAACATATGTACACATGCATACATACAGTCACACATATGTACATACATACACACGCATACATACCCATACACATAAACATATATACACACTTACATATGCATACAAAGTAAAAAAAAAATAAATAAATAATAATAATAAATAAAGATAGTAATAAAATAAAACACACACAATGGGGTATAGCTACACAAAATAAAAGTACAGAGTATAATTGTCCATAATTACATCATTTGACAACATTGTTACATTCTTTTTTCAGGGGTCTACTACTACAAATTCAAATGCTCTAGAATGGGTTTCCATACCTTCTGAAATTTTTGAGGATTGCCCGACACCTCATACCTCAATCTCTCAATATGCAGCACTCCCATTAATTCCCTGAGCCAGGCTTCAAACTGAGGCGGAGAATCCGATTTCCACAATTTCAAAATGCATCTCTTAGCTATCACCATGCCGTAAGTCACAACTATAGTGACATCATGACCCATGTTTTCCAAAGTACTAGAGAAACCAAAAAGAGCAGTTTCAGGGTCAGGGTCTATAGTTATCTTAAGTGCTTGGGAATACCATTTAAATATTGAACACCAGAAACCTTGAAGCTTCGGGCATAACCAGAATTGGTGTGCAAGTGTACCATTAATTGTCTTGCATCTATCACAGAGAGGTGATGTTTGAGGAAAGAATTTATTTAACTTTACTTTTGAATAATGCAGCCTATGTACGACTTTAAATTGTATCAGCTGCAGTCTGGCATTAACAGAACAATGATGAACATCACTTAATGCTCGTTTCCATATGTCATCTTTGATTTCAATATTAAGATCCTCCTCCCATTTGTGTTTAATTGTCATTGCAGGTTGAGCAATATTATGTAGAAAAAGTTTAACTAATGATGAAATTATACTCTTAACTTCTGGTGGGCCCAATAAAATCTTGAACAGAGGATTTTCTGCAGGAAGGGAGTCGAAAGCCGGGATATTTTGTCTAACATAATTCCTCAACTGTAAGAATCTAAAAAAAATGTGTTTTAGGTAATATACACTTCATTTGTAACTGATCGAATGAACAAAATTGTTTGTTTATATACAGATCTTTTATGGTTTTCACACCCTTACGACTCCATTCCCTAAAAACACCGTCTGTGAATGAGGGCTGGAAGGCATGGTTATGCCATATAGGAGCATGTACTGAGGTGTTTGGAAGCCCACAAAACCTTCTTATCTGTGACCAGATTTTCTGAGAGTTTAATAGGATAAAATGTTCTCCTCTTTGAGAGGCCATTGGTCTTGGTGATGAGAAAAGAATTGCCCTCAGGGACGTTTGTGAGACTAGACTATGTTCAATTGTTAACCAAGAAGGAATTTCATTTGCTGGCCCCTGATCTTGAGCTAATTGCCAGTATATCATTACCCTCACATTGGCAGCCCAATAATAGTGCAAGAAACAAGGCAAGCCAAGACCACCGTATTCCTTTGGTTTTTGAAGATGTTGTTTTGATATCCTGTGCGCCTTGTAACCCCAGATAAAGGGCAAGACGACAGCATCAATAAGTTTGAAGTATGATTTAGGAATATAAACTGGAATATTCTGAAATAAATAGAGAAATCTTGGCAGAGAGACCATTTTAATTGTATTTACCCGGCCAATCAGCGACAGAGGCAATGTCCTCCAATTTTCTATATTCTGTTTTAGGGCAGTTAATCTCTCAGTAAAATTACATTTAAAAAGAGAGTGTGGATTTTTAGTGATCTTAATACCCAGATATTTAACAGTGTCTGAGATTTTAAACTGGGTTGACGCTACAAATGCAGGGTCTAAGTCAGCTGTAAGTGTCATAAGATCGCTTTTCTGCCAATTTATGGTGTATCCTGACACAACGCCAAAAGCATTTATTAATTCCAGTAAATGAGGGATGGATAACTCTGGGTCTGACACGAAAACGGCAATATCGTCCACGTAGAGTGATAACTTATGATCGACTCCACCAATTGTTATAGGTCTGATCAGAGGACTTTCTCTAATGCTGATTGCTAACGGCTCGATGGCTAATGCAAATAACAATGGTGAGAGGGGACACCCTTGACAAGTGCCCCTTTCAAGTTCAATAGGATGTGACCTGTCCTGATTAGTAACCACTGAAGCTGTAGGTTTGTGATATGCCAAACGCACCCAAGAGACAAAGGAATCACCCAGACCAAACCTATCCATGACCTTAAACAAATATACCCACTTCACTTGGTCAAAAGCCTTTTCAGCGTCCAAATATAAAATTGCTTGTTTTGAACCTGCAGCAAACTTAAAATATGTAATGTTTAACACCCTTCTAGTATTATGAAAAGAATACCTGTTAGGGATAAACCCAGACTGATCCTTATGCACGAGGGATTCGATACAATCATTTAACCTGTTAGCAAGTATTTTAGTAAAAATCTTACAGTCAAGGTTTAGCATAGATATTGGACGATATGATGCTGGATTGGAATCATCTCTATCAGGTTTTAATAGAAGGGCAATGTTTGCATTATATAATGTGGGAGGAAGCATTTTTGCTTCAATGGAGTGAGACAACATTCTAAGCAAGAGTGGGGATATTTGCCCAGCGAACTTTTTATAAAATTCTGCACCAAAGCCATCTGGCCCAGGCGTCTTCCCATTAGTAAGTGACTTAATTGAGCCCAGCACCTCGTTTATGGTTATTGGCTTATTCAAGGCCTCACGTGAGGCATCATTCAGTCTTGGGATGGGGACATCATTAAGCCAGGAATCCACATCACCTCCTACTTTTGAGCTATACAACTCCTTATAAAAATCCATAAAACATTTATTTATTGTCTTAGGAAGAGTGACAAGTTCTCCAGTGTTGGACTTAATCCTGTGTATCGCTCTACTATTCTGTTGTCCCCGAAGTTGGCGGGCCAGTAGTGTATGTGGCTTGTCCCCAAGCTCAAAGTAGCGCAAACGGAGACGAGACATCTGGTCACTTACTTGTTTGGTTAAAATAGTATTGTATTCATACTTAAAATTAAGTATCTCCTGTAGAGTTTGATTGTTACTGTTCTGACGATAAAGTATTTCTAACTGTGATAGCTTATCGTCAATTTCCCTCAATCGCGCGTTTCTCAGTTTCCTTTGCGAGGCTTCATATGATATAGCGTGTCCTCTCATAACCACCTTAAAAGTTTCCCATAAAATGGAGTCTGACGTGTCTGACGTATCATTAGTAAGTAAGAATTCTTCCAGTTTACAAGCTAAATATTTGCAGAAATCAGCATCATTAAGTAAGTATGGCCGCAGCCTCCAGGTAGTGTTTTGTTTTGGTAGATTAAAATCAAGGACAATACTAGTTGGGGCGTGATCTGAAATTACAATATTATGATATTTACAATCAATCACATTGGGTAGTAGTTTAGCGTCTAATAAAAAGAAATCAATTCGTGAGTAAAAATTATGTAGTTTGGAGAAAAAAGAATACTCTCTATCTGTTGGATGTTGTAAGCGCCAGATGTCTACTAAATTGGTAGAAGATATAAGACTATTCAAGGTTACCATAGCATTTGATGGCGCGGATTGTTTCCTGGAGGATCTGTCTAAATGCCAGTCCAGAACCACATTATAATCTCCAGCCATAATAAGAGTAGTATTTGTGAGATCTGATAATTTGTCAAAAATTTTGCGAAAAAAACCCGCATCATCAACATTCGGACCGTAAATGTTGACCAGGGTAACGTGCATAGAATACAATCTACCAATTACGATCAAAAATCTGCCATTAACATCGCTTATTGTGTTAATATGATCAAAAGGAATATGTTTTTTTATAACAATGGCTACTCCGCGTGCTTTGCTAGAAAAAGTTGATTGAAATATTTGCCCTGCCCAGCTGCACTTTAAACGTGCCTGATCAACTGGTCTAATGTGAGTTTCTTGTAAAAAAAGACACATCTGAGCTTAAGGATTTCAAATGAGCAAAGACCTTAGCCCGTTTTATATGATGACCCATACCCCTCACATTCCAACTGCCCTTATTACTAACCGTTGCCATGATGAAAAACTGTGATCATAATACCCTGATAAGTGGACAAAAGAGATACCCCACAAACATACACAAAAAAAGAAAAAGAACAGATGTACAGAACGTGTACAAAACCCTTCCCTACCCCCATCCCCACTTTCCCAAACAAAGTAGGGGAAATAAACCCACCTAGCATACTCCTAAAGGGGGATTTCAACATTCTACCTAGCAAACTATTATAAAAAAAAAAAGGGAGAGACTAAAACCACTAACCATACTGTGCTCCCTCCGATAAGGTTAAGTTTCAGCTAAAACACCAATTTACCACAGATGTTAACCATTAGGTGCTAGAAAACCAACAGGGAATTATGTAAATTGAACAGAACAGAAAAGGCACCTTAAAGCATTACCTGAGTCTCCTGTAATAGTTAGCCCTGTGAGCTATCAGAGACTGAACCGCCAGCACCCAATACTAAAGTCCTCTTCAGTCTTCCACACATGGCACTAGGTTGTCCACAAAGAGTCTCGCCTCCTCTGGTGTGTCAAACGTGGTTGTCACGTTGCCACGGGTAACCCGCAGGCGAGCTGGGTAGATGAATCCCGTACGATGGCCGGCCGCTTTCAGCTTTTTCCGTGTGTCCTCGAACATTTGACGACGTCTCACAATTTCGGCTGGAAAATCCGGGAAAATGTGGACTCGTTGTCCCTGGTACATCAAAGGAGAGTGTTCCATTGCCAGTCGCATTATCAGCTCTTTAGTACGGTTGCTGTGGATTCTAGCAATCAGGATGCGAGGCCTGTTAGCAATGTTAGCCGGCTGGCTACCTAGCCTGTGTGCTCGGTCTACTTCTATGTTTTTAGGGAAATGTTCTCGGCCAAAGAGAGCAAGCATCAAGTCCGACACGAATTCAGCAGGCCGTCCGGCTTCAACATTTTCAGGCAGACCAACTATCTTTATGTTTTGGCGTCTGGAGCGGGCCTCTAGATCAATGACTTTGTCCTTGTAAGGTCTTATTGGCAGCCTCCAGCCACTTAGCTTGTTGCTCCAACTTGGCTAGCTTAGCATCATGGTTAGTGCTCATATCTTCCACCGCAGAAATACGGCCCTCATGCTCAGTCAAAATGGCCTGACTTTCTTTCAGAGACGTATCCAGAGAGTTGAATCTGTCATCCATTTTCCGACTCATCTCCCTAATAGCAGCGAGAACGGCCACAGTATCTTCCGAGGGGCTATACGGCCCTCATGCTCAGTCAAAATGGCCTGACTTTCTTTCAGAGACGTATCCAGAGAGTTGAATCTGTCATCCATTTTCCGACTCATCTCCCTAATAGCAGCGAGAACGGCCACAGTATCTTCCGAGGGGCTAGCATCCAGTCCAGCTAGCATGTCACTCACGTGTGTCCTCCGCAGCATCTTCGGTCAATTTTTTCATTGACACTTGCTTCTTTGGTGCCATTTTCAGTTATAAATAATAGCCAGTCCCCCAAACTATAGTCTTCAATCGATGCCGTTTCAATAAAGGTGTTTTTTAGTCATAAAACTCGATTATCGGGTGAGAGCCCTACTAACACACGTCTAGTCTCTCATGTGCGCCGACACGCCCCCCATCACCCGTCAAGTTTAAAGCTACACATAACCCACTAAAACCCCTTATGGTCTCATTAGCGAACCCTTGGAGAGTATACGTTATATTATCTATATGATCTGCCAAATATGTCAGTCCGTACCAAGGAAAAAACCCAATTCCCCATTTCTCACCAAGACTAATTCTCCAATGATATGATTCCAAATTGTTAAACTGTGCCAGCTCCCTCTTCTGTCTATCATGTGGGACAATCACTGGTTGACTGTCAATAGATGATCCCTGACCTTTCCGAACTACCAAAACATCATATGGGAGTTTTAACATAGCCATGTAACAACATCCAGTCCATCCGTATGGTAAAAATATATATGCTTTATTATCACAGACCCACCACCCTGATAACATGACGACGTCATGCCAACGTTGGGCCAACGTATGTGTATACGTTGGGCCAACGTTGGCAGTTGACGTTGGGCCGACGTCATTTTGCTCATTGGCAAGTGGTTGGGCCAACGTCATCAAAAGACGGTTGGCTAGACGTTGGTCCAACGCCTTGCCAACATTCAATAGGTCAGTTTCAGACGTTGGCCCTACGTCGGGCCAACGTATGTGTGGACGTTGGGCCAACGTATGTGTATACGTTGGGCCAACGTTAGCAGTTGACGTTGGGCCGACGTCATTTTGCTCATTGGCAAGTGGTTGGGCCAACGTCATCAAAAGACGGTTGGATAGACGTTGGCCCAACGTCTACCCAACTATTAATTAGGCTTTTTATATACTGTATATATTGTACTACTAAATTGCATACTTTATGGAAAGTAATCACAGGTGAACAGTGCATGTAGGTTTTGTTGCAGTATTGCAACATTTATTGATAATACTTGAATTCATGTACACACATATTATCAAAATATAATGTTCAAGGGTGGTTCTTAATTACAATGTACAAAAAATGTTACCAAAATATATTGCTGAAGGCTGATTTACAACAGAAAAAGTTAACTACATTTCAAATGCATTAAAATGCACTACAAGTTTCTGTGTACCTATATAAGTAGATGGAAATAAATGTAATGAGATCAACTTCTGAATGTAAAAATAAAATACTACCAACATGTCAAAACATACCTGAACAATCATGAGAAATCATAGCACCAAAACATAGCATATTTTCATACTTTTATCAACTAAACACACCCTAACTATGCATACACCGTGCGTGTGCCAGCACTGGATGGAATTACTAACAAAATAACAACCAAAATTACGAACCCAAATCTTAGACAATATATCTAAAGTGAATTTCAAATACAAGCCGATAAACCACGTGGGACAAGATCCAGTTGGAAAATGGATAATTAGTCAATATTCAGTGAGTAATCTAGCACTTTTCACGGGTGACGGCACATACTTGAAAACCGATGGGATGTAGTCAGGTGAAAGCGGGTTGTCACTCTTTTTACCTAGGACACAAAATAAGTAACGTTAAGTAAAGAAACCACTAAGATTACACTGAGAAAAAATATTCACTATTCAATGATACAGGCAGTTTAAAATGTTGTGATGTCACATGAATGCAATCCATTAGCTAATACGTTTTTAGGTCTGGACATTAACCACCGTAGTGAGGTTTATATCGCCAACTAGACTGGGTTGGTAGATTAGGTTGAGGACGTTTCGGCTTGTCCGACTGAAATACAATCCACCCAGTTTAGTCGGTGATATTTATTGTCCAAAACAATAACTATCAGCACCATTTAAGATAATATGAAATGTATAATGTTTACGTGAAATTACCTGATATGAAATGGTCACTGCACAAGCGAAATCCATTAGGTGACGGGTTCCAACGCTCGGTTTTCTTCAGCGCGCTTCTTGCCCGTTTTATCGCAGAAATCCATTTTCCCCTCCGAGCTGGATCTTTGGGAATGCGATAAAAGGCTTTATCTTTAACTTGTCCTCGGTGGTTTGTACATCCAGGGGCACAGCATGAGTCTACCATCGTTGTAAGCTGGAAGTTTTGTAGGCTAGTTAGTTAGTTTGTTTACAATAATTCCTGCCAAGATGGCGCCCGGTGGTGCATGCTGGGATAGCGTGACGTCATCTCCCGGAGCTCTATTGAAACGAATTGTCATTACAAACGTCGGCTCGACGGTCGCGCCAACGTCGTTAACCTGTGTCAGATATGACGGAATACCGAAAAATCGCGAACTTCAAACAACGTCGGTTCGACGTTGCGTAATGTTCGTTGGCTGCACGACGTCGTGTAGACGTCGGCTTGACGTCTAAGATTATACGTCGGCAACGCCGACGTCGGCAGGACGGATCAATGTTTTCAGGGCACATATCTTTTAAAGTTCCCACAGTTTTATTCCCAAGATTCGTCACATTAGCCACTATTAGTCTCCTATTCTTGCCATTTGGTAAACGAAATATCACAAATTGGTTATCTCCAAGTTTTCCGTGAGGAACCTTACCAAACTGCATTCCATAATGGTCGCATTCTGATATCCCTAGAAACACCCCTGGCCCTCCATGGGCGTCATTAGAACATATACAGTGTGGTGCCCGTACAGGTCTTACCTCCATTGGGTCAGGTGACGTTAACTTACCCTCTTTGTCAAGAAGGTTTACGTAGGGGAGAGCTCTTAACCATGCACATTCCTATGTAGGTCTGAACATTCCAGACCAAATTACTCGAACTTCTTCAGTTGCCTCTTGGTTAAAGAACAACCAAGACATAACCATAGATTGACACTTGACACTCAAAGGCTGAGGCAAAGTTTCCATTATAGACTGCCAGGTGCTAGGAGATGGAATCCTAACCATACATGGTTCATCCTCATGAACAGTTGCTCTAACAGCATGCGTTATCTGTTGAAACCAAAGATTTCTCCCAGCGAAAAGGTCAGCAATGTGCAATGCCGAAGAATCAAACCCAAATGCTTTCCACTTCTCTACAGCTTCTCTATTATATAATGCTCGATACGATTCTGTCATGTCTTCCGGTGTCTCGTCGATGTCAGTCCAGTCATATTCTTCAACTCGCATAGTATCAGTTGTCATTGTCATAGTCTGAATAATCCTCGTCTCAGTTGATGTTTCAGTCATGGTGGTCATACGTGCAGCATAATCGCCAAAATGGATTTCACATGTAACATAGCTGTCCAAATAGATTTCACATAGAGTACAGTTGTCGACATAATATTCAATGTTTCATTTGACGATGAATGTTCCAATATCGTTGTCTTTGTACTATTAGTAAAATTCTCTATAGGAGACACCATTACCTTAGTAGTTGCCTCCTTAGTAACTCCCTTTGAGGTCACTGCTTTTGGAGTAACCACTATATTAGCCAAAGTAGTATTCAACTTATTCTCTATCGCTTTAGTGCCAGATATTATCGCTAGTTTACTTGTCGTTGTTGTGATTGTCGGCGTCGTAGTCACAAGTGTAGTTCTAATTGTTGTAGTCGCAGAAGTCATAGTAGTCATTGTTGTAGTTGTTAATGTTGTTGTAGGTGTGGTAGTGGTTATGGTTAAGGCTGTTGTAGTAGGTGTAGGGAGAAGTGTAGCATTATTCGATTTTGGGGTATTCTCTCCTCGGCCTGAAACAGTAGGGATTACCTTCACAGTATCACGATCAGTATTTTCAGGTAACCGCCCTAGGGCAGGCAACAGATCAGAAACCTCATCATTCACAAGTAAAGTTATTTTATGTGTTTTGTACCCCATTATCCAACGATCACTCTCTGGCACAAATGTATGCTGTTTTTTTAAATGTTTGTAAATGTAATCTCCTTGATCTTCCCGTGAAATATTTCTTACCACCAATGAACATTCGCCCACAACTGGAGTTGGTTTCAGATCATTATATAAAACATACTTCCTCAGGCCCTTAGAAGACTCCCTTATTTCAGGCCTGGATAATACTATAATTTCACCCAAATTATCAATCCATTCGAGTTTATCTCCACGAGACCAATTAGAACACTGGCATTTGAGAAATGCTGTCATACCTGCCAAATCTCTAACTACAGAAACAGTATCAAACAAAATAGTGGTCTGAGGGTTAATGGTGGTTAAGTGTGATTTACCTGTCTCGACCTTAATTTTCAAAGGTGGAGCAGTAGGTTTCTCACTAATGTCTCCTGCTGGTGTGGTTTCTTCTCCCATCACCACCAAGATTACAACTTTTGTTCTAAAGATTGAACCTGACCATTCACCACGCTCTTTCTTATCAGCCAACTGTGGATCATAGTACAAACACTTATATCATCCTTGGTCTTCCTTTTGTGATTTGTGTATATAAAGACTACAATCTCCAGCTATTTTAAGTCTTCTTTTATCATTCAACAGCACATATTTCCCTATTCCGATTGTCCTTGACAAGTCCAGAGTTTTCCCAAAATGGTCTTCCCATTGCGGTCGAAAACGTTCTTCATTAGTATTCTCATCAGTACACAGACATGGAAGCACAGCTGCTTTTCCCAAGTTTACTTCCACTTTAGTCTCTATACCGACTAGGTTTTCTTCTTTCTCGTACTGGTCTTGACTAGCTTGGTCCAGCCAGCTCTCTGAGTTTGTCTGGAGTGGCGCTGCGGCCTTCAAGTCCATCATTTCCTTTGACCGATTCTGTTGTTCCTGGGGCATCGCATAAATCAACATTTCCAAATCATCCTTGTCCATTGTCTGGAGAGTCCCCTGGGAGAGCATCAGCAGTGGGCAAAAGATCCCCAAGATTAGCCAAAGTCTCTTCTGTTGGCCTTTCTGCTCCTGCCAGCTCACTGTGGCCGTCCCCATTTTGGCCTTGAACGCGTGGTTCCCCCCTTGGAACTTTGACACAGTGTGACAAATGATACCACGTAGGAGAGCCTTTAACTTGAACCGCTGTTCCTGTACTACGTACAACTTCAAACGGTCCGTCACGACGCTCGTTATACCATTTTCTTCTAAACACCTTGACAAACACCTGGACACCAGGCTGCACTATTTCTTTTCTTTGCTCAGTCTCCTGAACTTTCTCCTGTTTTTGCTTATCTGAAACATATGTAGATAATTTCTTATGTAATTCAGCCATATATTTCACATAAGCTTGCATTTCACTGTCTAACAAGTTCAAACTTGGACCTTTACCGCTAGTACGCAAACGCGGAGTTGGCATTTGTCTTCCCGTAAGTAATTCAATTCAATTCAAACCTGTATGCTGACAGATCTTTGCAACGCCATTCATTCTTTCGCAAATCCCCTGACTTTGTGGGTGATAAACTGATCCGAGACGTTGTTTAATTCCTAATTTTTGCAAAATTAGTCGAACCGTTTTATCCACAAATTCTTTCCCATTGTCAGATGAAATTCTATCGGGAAGTCCCCATCGCGTGACAACTTCTCGACACAAAAAGTTGGCAACAGAGTGTGTATCCTTTCGTTTGGTTGGACAGGCTTCTGTCCACCTTGAAAATCTGTCAACGACCACTAGCATATACCTTTTACCTCCTATTGGTCTAATCATATCAACAAAATCAATTACCAACTCCCGCATAGGGCCTGTCGGAGTTGGAATGTAGCCAGGAGATACAGGCACTCCTCTTCTAATGTTGTTCTTTAAACAGATGACACATTTACCAATAAAATAGTCAATTTGTTCAAGCAAATAAGGTGCCCAAAAACCATATTCTTAGTGATTTTTCTCTTGACCTCCCCTCTTGCCACATGTGCCATGCCATGTGCTTCTTGAATCATCAGAACTAACAGGTCTGGTGGTGCCACAATCAGTCCCTCATGATTTCGCCACAGGCCTGCACTGTCCTGGATGGCTCCTCGGTCTTGCCAGAGCTGCTTATCCAATGTGGATGCATTGAAATCACATCTCTAAGAGTAACCTTATCTTCCAAATCCACCTCATGTGTGACCAAAAAGACTTCACCTACTTTATTTGCCCCTGTTACTGCTTTTGCTGCTTCATCAGCTGCTTTGTTACCTCTGGTTACTCTAGATGCATCCATTTTGTGTGCTGCACATTTAGCGATATTTATGTTTCATTACAGCCTGTAATAATTTCATTATCTGAGCATGGTGTTGTATGGGAGACCCATCTGTTTTTTTAAATCCCCGATTTTTCCATACTGATGCATACAAATGACAAACATGTGCATAAGCAGAGTCAGTATATATTGTTACACGTTTTCCCTCTGCCAACAAACATGCTTCAGTTAACCCCACAAGTTCAGCCAACTGGGCTGATGCAGGCTATGGTACTATTTCAGCCTTTACTACCTCAAAATCATTCCCCTTGGCTCTCACCACCGCATATTCCGCTCTCAAATCGTCTCCAATACGATAGCAGGACCCATCAGTCCAAAACTCTAGTTCAGGTTCTCTCAAGGGGAGAGCCTGTAGATCTGACCTCAGTTTGGTATATCTCTCTACTTCCTGAACGCAGTCATGTGGCTCCCCATCTGCTAACGTTGGTAAAGTTTCAGCAGGGTTCACCGTAGAACATCTTGTCAATGTAACATCTTCCTGTTCTAAAAGTCTATGATAGTCTCTGAGTCTAGACATGGTCAATGTATGTTTACCATAATTCAAGAGATTTCTGAGGCTATGATGGGTAAGGATCGTTACAGGATAACCCATCGTTATAGCTGAGGCCTTCTCATACATCAACTGAACCCCCACCATCGCTCTATAACAGAGTGGAAAGCCTAACTCTACCTCTGAAAAAGCTGTGGAATAATAAGAAATCGGCTGAGGTTTTACTCCAGTCCCTGTTGGCTGGCAGAGAACTGCGCATGCATATTTGCCCCCCACGGAGTTTTTAGAATAGTCTGGAAGTGCCAAAGCTGGCGTCTCCTGCAGTCTCTGTTTTACAGTCTCAAATGAAACAAGTCCATCATGTGTCCAGGTAAGATTTTCATGGAGCTTTATACTTCCCGTCTCTTTAATCATCGATCTTAAAGGTCCTATGAGACTCGCATAGTCCTCAATCCATGCAGATGAATATCCAGCAATTCCCAAAAACGTCATCATTTCTCTTACTGTCCTTGGTTTTGGGGCCTTGCGAATAGCCTCCAGATGACTGTCTGCTATGCTTCTCTGTCTTTTAGATATTGCTTGGCCCAAGTAAACAACTTTCTCTTGGCAATATTGCAACTTCTTTTGTGAAACTTTGTGTCCTTTTTCAGCCAGAATTTGTATTAGCTTTATAGAGTCTTTGTGACATGTTTCCTTGTCTGGTGCACAGAGCACAATATCGTCCGCATATTGAATCACCGTGCTGTTCAATTGTTGTTCAATTCCAGCCAAATCATTCTTCAAGATGCGATTGAAAAAGTGTGGGGAGTGCTTGTATCCTTGTGGCAGACGTTTGTAGATGTAGTGCTGGTCTTTGAATGTAAATCCAAATAGACCTTGACTCTCGACGCTTAGCGGTATACTAAAGAATGCACCACAGAGGTCTATAGTTGTAAAATGTGAAGCTTCTGGAGGAATTTGCGAGAGAATGGTGTGGGTATCTGGGACTTCTGCTGGAATGTCGACCACCACCTCATTAAGTGCCCTTAAGTCATGTACCAGTCGATAAGTTTCATCCCCTTTTATCAGAGGCAGTAATGGTGTATTACTCTGAGGATTGTCTGTTACTTCAAGAACGCCGGCTTGCACCAGTTCCTCTATTTGTGATTCAATGCCTCTGATTGCTTCTTCCTTCAGTGGGTATTGGTTTATCCAAGGAGGTCTTGCTCCTGGTCGAAGTTCAACAGTTACTGGCTGAGCTGATTTGACCAGTCCGATATCAGTGCTGTGTTTTGACCACAGACATTCAGGAACTTGTTGTAGCATTTCTTCTTTCAAGTGCTGTGAGTCAGAAATATTAAGCACCGATTCATTTGTTATTGTGACAGTTTGAGGTACCCCATAGCCTTGTGTGAAGATCATAATCTTTAAAAATCGTTGGTCATCGCTTCTCCAGATTTTAGTATTTTCCTGTAGTGGAGCAAATTTTGCTCTCTCTGCTTCCTCCATCATGGCTCCTATATGTTTCGGTTCATAGTCTTCAGCTGTCAGCAAAGTCACATGTGGAACACTGTTTTTCAAGTCAAACTGTTCTTTCAAGTAGTCACTAATATCCATTTTCATAGCTGCTAATTGGGGTCCCACGATAATGTAACTTGAGCTGAGTTGAACTTGTTCTGGTTGCTGACTCGGCCATTCTTCTGGCTTTGCTTGACTTGTCTCTTTGAAATACTTCAACGTGCAATGTGGCTGGTATTCAGGAGTTTTTGCATTAGATAGATTGGCGATGATAAATTTTTCCCATAATTTAGCTGGCTCCAGCAATTCTGGGCTAAGATTTCCAACCCAGTACACGGTCGAGGTCTCCATCTCTGAAGTCAGCAATAATTGATGTTGAACTTCTTCTGGTACATCCACTAGACAGCCGTCTGGAGTGCAGTAAATAGTACATCTCATTTTACACAAAGCATCTCTTCCCAAGAGCGATACTGGTGTTTTTTCTGATACGAGTATTGGTATTGTGATACATTGATTTTTATAGCGGAGCTGTATTGGTTTTGTGAGAGGAACCAGCTGTTTGACACTCTCAAACCTGATTGTCCGTACAAAATGTTCAGACATGGGGAGATTTATAGCATCTTTAGGCCGTAGACAAGTGAAGGCAGCTCCGGAGTCGATCATCAGGTTCAATGGCCGATCATTTACCTCCACCGTTATCATTGGATCTGTTTCCGGTTGTGATGCTACCAGCTGACACCTCCCTGTCGGGTTCTCCGGGCACCCCTAGAATCCAGGTTCTGGACCAGCGTAAGGATTCACTGGTCCTGAAGCCTGAGGTGGAGGAGGTGGTCCCATGAAGCCTCCTCTAAAACCTCCTTTGTAACCTGATCTTGGATGGTTACATTCACGAGCAAAGTGACCCAATTGTCCACAATTGTAGCAAACCTCTGGAGAATTTTGTTGGTTTTGATTAAAGTTATTTCCTCTTCCTCTATTGCCATTTCTCCGTCCTCTTCCTCTCCAATTTTGAAACTGATTGAGAATAGTTGGGACGAACGATGGAAATGGAGCAGGTGGTTGTTGTACTGGTTGATTTACTTGCGGCTGACTTTGTATAACCAGAGCTTGTGTTTTGTCCTTTCGCTTATTGTCTGCCAGTTGGATCTGATTCAGCTTTCTAAGAATCTCTTGGTCTTGCTCTTTCCGGTCTTGCTCCTTCTTTCGATACAGTTCCACTTGGTGGGCAATGTGATCTGTGTAAACGCCCTTTGTCATGTTTCCGAGGCCAACCACTTCAGCTAGTTTACTTCTTACTGGCAATGGTAATCCCATCTCTATTTTGTTTCGCAGAATTGATTGCTCCATTCGATTGGCATCAGGATCCTGGCCTGTGATATTTCGCCAGATTTGAAATGCTCTTGAAATATATGCTCTCTGGTTTTCTTGTGGTCCCAGTGGTTCTATAAGAATGCTGTCTGGATGGAGGTTTGTTCGGTAGGTATCTCTCATTGACCTCCACATACGTCCTCTACAACCAGCAAAGAGTTCTGCATCATTTACTCCTGTGTTGATATATCGATCCAATCCAGCCCTCTGTAAAATTTCATTCATGGTACCAACTCCCACTAGAGCTGCTAACAGTCTCTTAATATCACCGACGGCGGGTTGCGTCCCAATGAGCATTTCTTCCAATTTAGCTATCCACGGATGCGCCCCGTCTTGAAGAACTGGCAATTTCTCCAAGATGTCGGACATGTCTGTAGTCTGCCATGGTCTATATTCCAAGTCTTGTCCTTTCACAACTATGGGACACATCTTACCCGCTGACTTTTCTTTCCTTGAACGTAATCTCAGGGCCATAGTGGGTGGCGCTTCACTCTCAGTTTCGTCACTCTCTGGCTCCTTCCTACGGCGTCTAGTTGCAGAAGCCAAGGAATATCTGCATTCTTCTTCCAGTTCTTCTTCCGGTTCTTCGTTATCAGTTTCACTTTCCTCAGAGTCTTGTTTTTGGTATTCTATTTTCTTTGATGCTCTACTTCCTTTCTTTTCTGTGCTTTCAAGCATTTTCTTGATCTTGGGGTCATAGCCACCCATGGCCTCCTCCATCCTATGTTGTTCATCTTCTTTCATTTCCATTCTCCTAAACTTTTGACCCAGTCCTTTCAAAGTCAGCTTCTTCTTCTTGCTTTTCAGACATGGGTATAATTCCATTGTAGTTACTGCTTGGCCTGCTTCAACTATTTGTTGGTCATTATCTTTTAGTTGGTAAGCGCCTTCTGTTCTCACCAGCGGAAGTTGTAAGTATGAATCCCTGCCTTTAACAGCTTTCTCATAGGCCGGTGGGTTTCTTACATGAGAGTATGGTTCGTTTATTTTTATCGGCAGTTTTTCTGTTTCTTTATTTGCCTTCTTTATGGTCTCCATTGTCCTCTCTTTCTTCTCTTGATTGTCTTTTAAAATCTTCCGTCCTTCAATTTCAAACAATTGCAAAATCCCAAGTTCTTATGCGTCTTTTCTCTGTCCGTTGACGGCCTTTTCTACCTTTCTTTTGGTGTACTTTGTATGTAGAAATCAAGACTCTTAAAGTACCAATGACATCAAGTGAGAATGTCCCTTCCGCAGGCCAGCGTTTTTCGATTTCTTTCCAACGTAAATGCCATTTCTTCGATATCTTGCCGACATTTTGCACTAATGGGTTCTTCTTTTCCACTACTTCAACTGAATTGATTTTTTACTGTTTATTTATGCGTTACTTAATTTGTTTATATATCTGTATTGTTTATTTAGTTATGTTTTTTATTTATTTATTAACATAACACAATAACAAATTTACCCGAGCAATAAACCGAAAATAACCTTAGCATCCAAGCAAAGCTTGCTATCATAGAAAACACCACAAGTTAGAATTATGTAACTATGTGCATAAAATATCACAAATGAAATTAAGGTTATATAACTACATGTGTAAGACGTTAGTTGTTAAATACCCAAGTAAATAAACCACAACTTAGTTAAACAATTATTATTGTATTTACCATCAATGACATGAATGTTTTTTGTACCAAAGAGTGTGGAATGCAGTAGTGAAACCCAAAGAAATGAATAAATCAGTTATCCAACAATAACAACCAACCAATTTTCCCCATATCTAGGAGCAGTCATCCGTTGCCAAGATTTAGTGTGAGTGTCACTAAGTAATATAGGCTACATATAATAGGTAAGCACTCTATACATACTGATGTGTGATCAAGAGTAATGTGAATCAATATGATGGTGCAAACAGATGTTTGTGCAGTGAAAAAGATTTGTGGATATAAACAAGAAATCACTGGCCTTTGAACTTTATGTGCGTTGAGCCGGTCCCGACACCGTTTCGGTCAGTCTGGTTCAGCTCTGCTGTCTGACGATAGGTTAGACTGGGTATCGTCTGGCCTGGCCCGGGCTGGCTACTGACTGGCCTGGATAGAACTGGTCTCTGCCTGGGCCCATTTGGCTCAACCCTTCCGTCTGGCCTTGGCCCAGGGCACGCCCCACGCTCCCACGAAACCGTAATAAAAGAAACAACAAAATACTGTCAACATACAGGAAATACTATAAGTGCTATCATAAACTCATCAAATTTAAAAATACCTCTATAAAATCATCAAAAGATATATAAATTACAGAGATGTCCACCTCAGATATTTATATCAAATACCTATAGTCAGAAATCTTTGTATATATGCATGTATCGCATCTCTGTTATCTATATTTCATTTCATATAATTCACCTTACTCCCCCTTTAATATATAATGCAATGCTCAACTAACATCACTATCCTCCATTCTATTCTTGCAGAAAGTAACCAGCACCCTGCAAAATTATCTCACTCATAATGCTAACCATATCATAAACTGATATCAATAAATTTAAACGTCATCGATAGGACGGCAAGACACATCTAAGATATACCAAAGCCTTTCGCTATTAGATGACACCAAGACGTGAAAGGGAAAAAACTAGGTACCGCCCAGAGAAGCAAGAGAGATGGAGAGACGAGGTAAGAAGGGGGCAGAGGAATGCAGGGGTACAGGAGGGAGGGAGAGAGAAAGAGATGAGCAGAGTGAGAAGGGAAGGAGGAGGGAGGGTGAGGAGAGAGAGGGTAAAGAAATAGGAGAAAAGAATGGAGAGAAGACAGGGCAGGGTGGAGCTCATACCCACATGCACCCACTTGCACACACACACACGCACACACACACGCACACACACACACACACACACACACACACACACACACACACACACACACACACACACAGCAACAAACAAAATTAAGCAACTAACTACTTTTCTGGAAGGACACAATTTAATCGTCTGGAAACCCAGTGGCCTGGGCCTAAACAACAACGAAACACGTGTGTAAACTTCAGCTGATAGTCTAAACTCACAACTCTCAGCTTTAACTCAGGCCTGACGTCACCGTTATAGACACTGACACCGTGTCCCAAAACTTCACAACTCAGCGTACGCGCTTTTATCTCAGTTACTTCATTTTCCTTTATTCGCGTACACAACAGCTCAGCGCACGCGTTACTTTATTTTCCTTTATTCGTGTGCACAAGTATTGGCTTTTACTTCAAAGCACACTTCTTTTTCAACAACATTTCCTTTATCTATGTGCACAATTATTCACTTTTCACTTCAGAGCTCACTTTTTTCTCAGCAACATTTCCTTTATCTGCATGCTTACAACATACACATACACATACACCCAATATACAGTACTGTATAGCCCCAAATTTAGCAATTTAGACGAATTTTAAATAATTCTCAACACCTTCCCCAGCTAATTTACGGAGCACTAAAGAACTGCTACCGATCCTGCCGACAAGGCCAAATATTTAATGTAGTTTAAATTCCAATGCAGCTTCTCACCTGCTGTGTGGTTCTTGTGCCGAGGAGGAGATGTCAAGAATCATTCAAAAAGACAGACGCTCTGGTAGTGCAATACTATTTATTACAAAAACAGAGTATAGCCAATTAACAGACATAAGGTCTGGGAGATCACCTCTTGCCAATCTGGTATCGCCCCGAATGGATACTGACATCACATTATATAGATTTCTATAGGACGTCCCCATTGAACTCTTTGTCCGAAGACTTGAGCATCTCCAGATCTGTCCCTTTACATTACATATAAACATTTGGAAAGTGAACATTCCAAACTCAGCACCTCAGCACCTCTTAGCCTTAAGACCTTATAAGGAACTATAGGGTCCCAAGCTTCAGACGATGAACACCAGATACCACAGGAGGAAGCCTTCCAACCTTCCACTGTCTCGTCTGTGTCCTCTGTGTCCTGCAGCATCACAGCAGCCACCAGGGGGAGCAAGTGAACTCTGGACACACAACAGGAAAACCTCTTTTAAACCTCTCACCCTCTGCTTGGTAGGTGATAAGACGGGTCACAGAAAGCCTGTTAAAAGTAAAAAAAAGTGTTAATCTTCCTTGAATATATTCCACCCTGAACAGAAGTAATTCAGACCTGAGAGTGATGTATGCTGTTCTGTGGCTGTTTAGTAACTTACCTACTTATTTTTAATCTAGTCTTTGTCAGTCGTTAAAATGTGCACAAATATTATTCCCAAGGCTTTACAGAAGAAATCACCGGAACCAGGGCATAGGGCAGCCAGGTTAACCCAGCGTTACCTGAGAGGGATGCTCAGCCTTAGAATCAGCCGTCTCAATTATGACATTGAAAACTTAAAATTTGAAATAGACAATTTATTAAACAAGATAACGGTGCTAGTCCCAAAAGAAATGTTTCAAAGGATTAATGACTTCATACCCACGGGTCAGTTGAGACAACACAACAAAACTAAAGAACGGCACATAAGGAAGTTTACACAACTCCAATATCACCATCAAACTAATCCCAAGGACCGGAGTAACAAAAGGAAGGAGGATAAACCTAGCCAAGTGTTGCACAAAGAACGCTGGGTGAAAAATCTTTCCAACCGGGTGCTCACTCAGGCAGAGAAAGAAGTACTTTCCAAAGGACTGAATTTTTCTGTGACTCCTAACGGTGGATTACATCACAGCAGCAGAAACCGCCATCAGGAACAACAAGCTCACTGAGACAGAAGCTGGAGACCTTAGACTGAAATTAACAGCTGCACTGAGCAATGCCAAACCTCCACCCTCCAATGTAACACTGGAGGAAAGGAAGGCCATCGCTGCTCTGGAGAAGGACCACAGCATCAACATCCTCCCAGCTGACAAAGGGAGATGCACTGTGATCCTGAACTTAACAGCTTATTCAGTGACACCACAACCTACGAATTACTAAAATGGGACCCCACCAATGTGTACAAAAAGAAGATCATTGATTGCTTGCAGAAGCTGGAGAAGGAAGAAGTCATTGATCGACAGCTATATTACAGACTGTACCCTGGTGACGCCATCCCTGGCATCTATGGCCTCCCAAAGATCCACAAACAAGGAGTACCACTCAGACCCATTGTATGTAGCACAGACTCCATCACGTAAAATGTGGCTAAACACCTAAAAACTATCCTGGCTCCTCTGGTGGGTAACACGGATCACCACATTGAGAACACAGCTGAATTTGTGAACAAACTCAAGCATCTCCAGTTTGACCGGGATGAGACAATGGTTTCCTTTGATGTGACCTCTCTTTTCACTTGTATCCCTACATCGGTAGCGGTGGAGGCAGTAAGGAGGAGACTATTGGAGGATACTAAGCTAGAAGAGAGAACCAAACTTTCACCCGACCAAATCTGCCAACTGCTGGAAATTTGTTTAAGTACCACCTATTTAAAGTTCAGAGGAAACTTCTACAGACAAATCCACGGCTGTGCCATGGGCTCACCGGTCTCCCCTATCATTGCAAACTTATGCATGGAACAATTTGAACAGAGTGCCCTGGCCTCTTATCCAGGCACTCCACCCACACACTGGTATCGTTATGTTGATGATAATTTAATTTATTTAAATTCAAGATTTGGAACATTTTACTGCACATATCAATTCTGTGGCTCCGAACATCAAATTCACACGTGAAGATGCCAAGGACAACACATTGGCCTTCTTAGATTGTGCAGTAATGATAAGAGAAGACCGGCGACTCCAGGTAGAGGTCTTCAGGAAGCCCACACACACCGACCAAACTTGGAGTCATTCGGACATTACAACACAGGGCCCAAGTGGTTCCTACAAGCGCAGAGGGAAAGGAGAAAGAAGAACAACACGTGGAAAAAGCCCTCTCCGTTTGTGGATATCCTAAATGGGCTTTCAATAAAACGAAGAGAGCCAAAAAACAGGACAGCAGAGAACCAGAACCCAGGAGAAAGGGTGTAACTATTCCTTACCTGGCTGGCGTTTCTGAAAAACTACAGAGGATCTTCAGACAACATGAAATCCCAGGCTATTTCAAACTCACAAACACTTTAAGACAAAAACTGGTCCATCCTAAGGACAAAACACCGAGCCACAAACAAAGCAATGTGGTCTACTCCATTCAGTGTAGTGAAGACTGCAGTGAGCGCTACATTGGAGAAACTAAACAACCACTTATCAACACAGAAGGGAAAACCAGGGTGGGCCACAATCTGCCGTACATCTCCACCTAAAAGCCACAGGCCACTCCTTTGAGGACAGTGAGGTTCAGATCTTGGTTCTTCTCTTGAGAGAAGAACTGGTTTGAGAGGGGAGTTAAAGAGGCTATTTTTGTCAAGAAAGAGAATCCTTCCTTGAACAGAAATGGAGGTCTCAGACATCATTGTCTCCCATCTATAACTCTATCCTCAAACCTAAATCAAAACAAACAGAGAAAACAATGGGACTAGCCAGGACATGTCCAGAGGTGTGAAAACACCCATCATGGCCCTGAATGGATATGCTAACTACTCCCACACTCCCACTCCATATTGAATAGACACACCTAACTAACAGAAACTGTAATCACTCCATATTGAATAGACTCACCTGACTAACAGAAACTGTAAACAAATATGTGTTGTCTCAGAGTAATTTTCATTGTAATTAAGCTCCTCCCTTCAAGCAGATATAAAGCAGTGTCCGCCAGCATCTGACCAGAACTGAGGAAGCAGCTTGGATGAGCTGTGAAACGTATTCGACCAAATAAACTCTGTCCAGTTGACAAATTAAATTTCTCCTTTTGCTACAAATACTAAAACACATATGGTTTATTTTAAACATACCATTTGAATTGAAAGTCCAATTCACTTTTAAACGTGTCTATGTGTTATCCTCTCAGCTCATCATCCTGGCCAACGGAGGCCCAGAGTCCCTGGTGTTCATCATGAGAAACTACAACTATGAGAAGCTGCTGTGGACCACCAGCCGGGTGCTCAAGGTGTTGTCTGTGTGCCCCAGTAACAAGCCAGCCATCGTAGAGGCAGGTATGTGGAAACTGACAGGCTTTAAAAGCCCTCAACCCAACTGTTTTCCATGTAGTTGAGAAAAAAAATGTCTTCCCCCTCTACAGATGTACAGTCCCTGACAAAAGTCTTGTCGCTTATCCATTTTGTAGAAACAAAAGCTTATAACCTGACTTTAAATTAATCGATTGGTTTTAGAAATGTCTCATATGAAAGCTAAAACCCTCCCAAATTATGCTCAATATACTAAAATAAATTTGCTTCACTGAAGAAAGATTGATCATTTAATGAACACAGAAAGGTCAGATTTTGGCAAAACAAAAGTCTTGTCGCCTACAGAAAATTGAACAAATAATTTACTTCAAATACAAAAATATGTTGCATAACGTCAGTGAATTAAGTAGTGGTGCTGTGAGATCCATATTTAATATCTTGTATGACTTCCATGAGCTTGAAGGACTGCATCCATGCGGTTCGACAATGATTCAATTCAATTCAATTCAATTTATTTTTGTATAGCCCAAAATCACAACAAGAGTTATCTCGGCGGACTTCACAAAATTGTTGATTAATAAAGCAGAATAAGAAACATTCATAAATCAAAAATACAGAATGTCCAACAACAAGCAGGCAAATGGATAATTGTCCCAGCATCTCCTGTCCTTAGACCCTCCTTCTTGGCAAGGAAAAACTCCGAAAAACCCAATGGGAAAACGGAGAAACCTCGAGGAAAACCACAGTGAAGGAGAGATCCACTCCTATCGACGGACAGGCAGATGAAACTACTAATCTAGCAGGACAAGGACAGTTAATCCAGGACAGGGAAGGAGAGGAGGGGTCCAGGTCCTCGACACTAGGGGACAGCAGCGGTCCAAACTGGAACAGCAGCATCTGAAACAGTTACACTCCCCAAAAGGGGAGTGGGACAGGGACAACATGTGAATAGCAAAGAACAGACTACGAATGAACTAGTAATTGAATATTCTTAACAGTAGGAGGAGAAAAAGTAGGAGAAACCAGAGGACAGTGCTCAAGTTGCCATAGTTTCCCCAGTAATATATCTCCTAGAGCAGCTTAACTAGGCCTATGGGTTAAGTTTCTGTTCCTAACTGACCTGATCATAAGCTAATTCAAAGAGGAACGTTTTGAGCCTAATCTTAAATGTAGAGACTGTGTCAGCTTCTTTGACATGAGCAGGGAGCTGATTCCACAACAAGGGTGCTTGGTACCTAAAAGCTCTACCTCCTAAAGTACTTTTAGCGACTCTAGGAACCACCAATAGTGCAGCATTTTGAGAGCGGAGTGAACGGTTAGGATGATAAGGTACAATTTCATCTTTAATGTAGGAAGGGGCCATGTCATTTACAGCTTTATAGGTTAGAAGAAGAATTTTAAATTTTACTCTAAACTCAACCGGAAGCCAATGAAGATTTTTTTAATACTGGAGTAATGTGCTCTCGTTTTTTAGTACCTGTTAGTATTCTTGCTGCTGCATTTTGAACCAACTGAAGGCTTTTTATAGAGCTTTTAGGGCAAGCTGCAAGCAGGGAGTTAAAGTAGTCTAACCTCGAAGTGACAAAAGCATGGACAAGTTTTTCAGCATCATTTTTTGGCAGTACATTTCTAATTTTGGCTATATTGCGTAAATGAAAATAAGCCGTTTTACAGGCATGGCTTATGTGTGCTTTAAATGAGAGCTCTTGATCAAATAGGACTCCAAGGTTTCTTACAGTGGAGCTGGAGGCTACACTGACATTGTCCAATGTGATTATCTGCTCAGTTAGAGAGTCAAACTTTACATCGAGCCCAGCTGCAGGCCGGGACAAAACCACAATAGAGTCTCGTAGGTGTTTAGGGCCTAATAGAATGACTTCAGTTTTTTCAGGGTTAAGAAATAAATAATTAAAGGTCATCCATGTTTTTATGTCCCTCACACAGTCACTAAGCCTTTCAATTTGATTAGTCTGATCAGGTTTCATTGATAGGTACAGCTGGGTGTCATCTGCATAACAGTGGAAATCGATACCGTGCTTTCGGATGATATTACCTAATGGTAGCATGTAAAGGGTAAACAGAACTGGACCCAGAACTGAACCCTGAGGCACACCGTAGGCGACTTTAGAGCACTGTGAGGAGCTCTGGTTTACATTTACAAACTGGTACCTATCGGATAAATAGGATTTAAACCAGCTGAGGGCAGTTCCTCTGATGCCCACATCACATTCCAACGTCTGCAGTAAAATGTTGTGGTCGACTGTGTCAAAAGCTGCGCTGAGGTCCAACAGAACCAGTATTGAGACCTGACCATTGTCAGCAGCCAATAACAAATCATTTGTTACTTTAACCAGGGCTGTCTCAGTGCTATGATGAGTTCTGAATCCAGATTGAAAATTTTCAAATAAATTATTTTCCTGCAGATGACGAAAAAGCTGTTTAATTACAATTCTCTCCAGAATTTTAGAAATAAACGGAAGATTTGAAATAGGTCTGTAATTGGCTAAGAGGTCAGGATCAAGATTAGGCTTTTTTAGGAGCGGCTTAATTACTGCATATTTAAAGGACTGAGGCACATAACCACTTTCCAGTGAAGTATTTATTATATTAAGAATAGGATCTATAATTAGAGGGAGAATTTCTTTGAAAAGTCTACTTGGGATTGGGTCTAACATACAAGTTGAGGATTTAGAGGACATAAAGGCTGAAGTTAATTCTGTATGATTTAGAATAGCAAACTTCTCAAAAACTGGACCAACTGAGGATAATTCAGATCCCACCAAAACTGGACATGAGTTTAATTGAGACCCTACTCTTACAGCTTGAACTTGCTCAGAGTTAAAAGTAGGGGCAATTTCATTTATTTTATCTCTTATAGTAATGATCTTATTATTAAAAAATGTCAGGAAATCCTCAGAACTGAGAGTAATTGGGATTGAAGGTTCTACTGCACTGTGGCAGTTTGTCAGCCTGGCTACAGTGCTGAGTAAGAACCTAGGATTATGTTTACTTCTATTAGATTGGAATAGTAACTGGTTTGGGCCGCACGCAGCGCCTGCTTATAGGACAAAAGGCAGGTTTTCCATGCTTTTAAAGACTGCACTGAGTGTGCTTTACGGTAACTTTTCTCAATTCTCCTAACCTTTTGTTTGTGTGCACGCAATTTTTCATTATACCATGGAGCAGATCGCCTTGGCCTGACAAATTTCTGTTTTAGTGGAGCAACTGCATCAAGGGCAGTTTTCAAAGAATCCATGGTCTTATCAACAAATTGGTCACTTTTAAGATAAGATAAGATAAGATAAGATAAGATAAGATAATCCTTTATTTGTCCCACAATGGGGAAATTGCAGTGTCACAACGCAAGTTACAGAAACAGTAGGACAATAAGAGCATGCATCAAAATCAAGATAAATAATAATAATAAGTATTTACAATCAACTAAAAAACACAACACTGTAAGCTAAGCTAAAAGGCACAGGAACATTGCACAATAAGTGTTTTTGATTCTGAGATGATTGTGTACAGTGCAGTGATGGACAGCGGTGGGTAAATAAATAATAGCAGGTAAAGTGACTTTAAATAATATTGCACATTGTTATTATTACTATGGAGATGACACATGGTTGCTATGGGGATGACACATGACTAGCATTGTTCATTATACAGTCTGACAGCAGCAGGAAGGAAAGACCTGCGAAATCTTTCCTTTACACAGCGAGGGTGAATCAGTCTGTCACTGATGCTGCTCTCCAGAGCAGACAGGGCGTCCTGCAGGGGGTGACCCTCATGGTCCAGCATAGACATGAGTTTAGCCAGGACCCTCTTGTCCCCCACCTGCTGCACCGAGTCCAGAGGACAGCCCAGGACTGAGCTGGACTTCTTGATGATCTTGTCCAGTTTCTTCTTCTCCCTCTCTGTGACGCTGCTGCTCCAGCAGACCACACCATACAGGATGGCTGATGCCACCACACAGTCATAGAAGGTCCTCAGGAGTGGCCCCCTCACTCCAAAGGACCGCAGTCTCCTCAGGAGATAGAGCCGACTCTGGCCCTTCCTGTACAGTGCATCTGTGTTATGAGTCCAGTCCAGTTTATTGTTCAGATGCACACCCAGGTACTTGTAAGAGTCCACTCTCTCAATGTCTCTTCCCTGGATGTTCACTGGTGGGGGGGCAGTAGAGTGACGTCTGCGGAAGTCCACCACCATCTCCTTGGTCTTCCCCGCGTTGATGAGAAGGTGGTTCCGGTGACACCAGTCCACAAAGTCCTGCGTTAGTCCTCTGTACTCCGTGTCGTCATCGTCCGTGATGAGACCGATGATGGCGGAGTCATCGGAGAACTTCTGCAGGACGCAGCTGTCCGTGTTGTGTCTGAAGTCTGCAGTATAGAGGGTGAAGAGGAAGGGCGCGAGGACAGTGCCCTGGGGCGCCCCCACACTGCAGGTCATGAGGTCAGACACACAGTCCTGGGCTCTCACAAACTGGGGCCGGTTTGTGAGGTAGTCCAGGATCCACTCAGCCAGGTCACAGTCCACTCCTGCCCACTCCAGCTTGTCCCTCAGGAGCAGCGGCTGGATGGTGTTGAAAGCACTGGAGAAGTCAAAGAACAAGATTCTCACAGTGCTGCCGGGCCTCTCCAGGTGGGACAGTGAGCGGTGCATCAGAGAGATGATGGCGTCCTCCACTCCGATGCCGGGCCGATACGCGAACTGCAGCGGGTCCATCGCTGAGCTCACCATAGAGCGGAGGTGACCCAGGACGAGCCTCTCCAGAGTCTTCATCAGATGGGGATCTAAACCATCCCCAGCTGGGTCACATGACATATCATTAAATATTGGCCCAATTATTTCTATGAAATTAGTAACAGCTTTTTCAGAAATTGTTCTTTTAGTTATTATTTTATTCTGGTGAACAGAGAAATCTTTAAGAATAAACTGAAAGGTAATCAAAAAATGATATGATAATATAGGATTTTGTGGGAGGACTTTTAGATCACTGATCTCTATGCCATATGTTAGAACAAGATCCAATGTGTGCTTATGACTGTGTGTCGGCTGATTTACACTTTGAGTAAAACCGATGTCATTTAAAAGAGCGCTAAAGGCTTTGTTTAGACAATCATCTGTCAGGTCGGTTTTTATGTTAAAATCTCCAAGTATTATAATTTTGTCCCAGTCCACAACCAAGCCCGACACAAAATCCGAGAACTCTGTTAAAAACTCTGAATAAGGACCAGGAGGTCGGTAAATTATTATAAATAAAACACCTTTTTGGTTTTTCCAATTATGGCAGGTTATTGATAGACTGAGGCTTTCAAACGAGCTGAACGCTTTATTCGTTTTAGGACAAAGCAACAAGCCAGAATGAGAAATGGCTGCAACACCACCACCTCGACCTGTGCTCCTGGCACTCAGAAAGTTGACATGACTTGGAGGTGTGGACTCATTTAATCTCACAAAATCACCAGGTTGAAGCCAAATTTCAGTCAGGGCCAAAATATCAATGTTATGGTCCTGAATTAATTCATTGACTAAAAAGGATTTAGAAGAAATCGACCTAATGTTTAGCAGTCCACACTTTACACACTTATTTAGAGGTTGACTAGTATCACGAGTTGGTATTTGTATTAAGTTTTTTGGTCTTTTAAATGTATTTTTATTTTTATTTTTATTTTTTCGAGGGACAGACACAGTCTCTATCTGGCTAGGTTCTGAATACTTGATTTGTGACAGAGCGGTCGAGAGCCTAGCGTCAGTAACAGAGGAGCAGGATTTTCCACTAACTCTCCTCTGCGCCCGGGACTCACTTTTTCCCTGTCACTTTAGGCGACTAAGACTATCCGTCAAATTTCTAACTAAAAGAGATGTGCCCGCCGAAGTCGGATGGACACCATCCCTGCGTATGAGCCCAGGCTTCCCCTCGAACGCACTCCAATTGTCGACAAAAACTACATTGTTTTGGGGGCACCAACTTGAAAGCCAGCAGTTAAATGCTGACTGTCGGCTGTACAGTTCAGCATTGGCACGACAGGGTAGAGGGCCAGAAAATATTACAGTCTCCGACATCGACTTTGCCAATTCACACACAGCCTGTACCTGCAATTTGAGAACTTCTGATTGTCTCCGCCGGGCGTCATTACCGCCTGCGTGAATCACGACTCGACGGTACCTCTGCCTACTCTTTCTAAGAAGCCTAAGGTTTCCATCGATGTCACCCATTCTGGCCCCCGGATAACACCTAACTGATGCCGCTGGCAGCTCCACGTCTCTAACTATAGAGCTTCCAATCACTAGAGTCTCACGAGTCCAAGTAGCGGGTGTGTCGCCGCTGAGAGGGGCAAACCTATTTGTGACGGGGAGCTCCTGGTGCACTACCGGGTGGCGTGTAGCGCTATGCTTCTTTCGAACTGTCACAAATCGATCCTGGTCTTCTCCCAGCTGCGGGGAGGTCACTGGGGAGCTATGCTGGCTAACGCTAGCAGCCCTAGCTCTGACGCGGTCCGCGCTCCCTGACGTTACAATCTGACTATAGCTGGGTCTAAAGGCCTCCAATGAGTGGATCCACGTATCTAACTCAGTAACCCCTGCCTCCAAAGCTACCACTACACTACACTTCACGCAACTAAGCCTATCGTCAGTGAAAGAGCAAGGGTTCTCACTCCACATATGACAGCTTGAGCAGGACAGCGCAGCAGCGGTGCCAGAAGGCCCAGCCATGATGTTAACAAGTTAGGCTAACAAGCTAGGCTAACTCAGGCTGGAACGAGAGTATAGGTGCTTTGAATCCACAGACTATTGAGACTAGATGTACTACGAATGGATTAAAGACCAATCGACTACAGCTGGTATGGTGAAGAGCAAATTAATTTGGGATTTTTTTTTATTTTTATTTGACCTTTATTTAACCAGGAAATATCCCATTGAGATTAAGAACCTCTTTTTCAAGGGAGTCCTGGCCAAGAGGCAGCAGCAAACACAAAACAGTTACATATTTACACAAATAAGACATAAAAGTTTAAAAACATTATAAAAAACAAGTGCAGATTGTGGAATTGGTCTCAAAAGCTCTCAGTTTGGATTTAAAAGTGCTCAAAGAAATTAAATCAGTTAGTTTCCAGTCTTTCTGTAGCATATTCCATGTAAAAGGTGCAGAGTAAACAAATGCCTTTTTACCCAGTTCTGTACGAGCATAAGGAACAGAAAGCAACAAATATTCTTGTGAACGAAGAGAATACGATTCAGCATTTCTCAGAGCAATTAGGGTGCAAATGTACGAAGGCAGTCGTCCCAATATTGCCTTATAAATGAAAGTGTACCAGTGACTTGTCCTCCGAGCGGCCAGAGCAGGCCATCCCACTCGAGAGTATAATTCACAGTGGTGAGTGGACATCTTACAGTTTGTAATGAACCTCAAAGAAGCATGATAAACAGTATCAATCATTCGAAGACATTGAGCTGCAGCATTCATGTACAAAAGATCTCCATAATCCAACACAGATAAAAATGTTGCATTGACAAGACGCTTTTTTACATTAAAAGAAAAACACAGTTTATTTCGAAAATAAAATCCCAATTTTAGCCTCAGCTTCTTCACAAGATTATCTATATGTGGCTTGAAAGTGAGTTTGTCATCAATTAAGACACCTAGGTATTTGTACATATGAACCACCTCTATTTCACTACCCTCAAGAGTGGACACTGTGGGAATCATTTGAGGCAACTTTTTACAATTAGAAAACATCATAAGCTTTGTCTTATCAGCATTGAGAACAAGTTTCAAGTTAATTAATGAGTGTTGGACAGTTATAAAAGCTTTCTGCAAAGATTCAACAGCCTGAACAAGAGTTGCTCCACAACAGTAAATAACTGTGTCATCAGCATAAAAATGCAATTTTGCATCTGACACATTTAAACCTAAATCATTGATATAAATGATAAATAAGAGGGGGCCCAATACAGACCCCTGTGGCACCCCCTTGTAGACAGGAAGAAACTCAGAACACAGACCATCATATTTAATACATTGAGATCTATTGCTGAGATAATTTGAAAACCAAGCTACTGTGTGCTCTGAAAAACCCGAATGAAGCAGTCTAATTTTTAAAATATCATGGTCGACGGTGTCAAACGCTTTCGACAAATCAATAAAAAGAGATGCACAATATTGTTTCTTGTCAAGCGCAACAGTAATGTCATTTACCACTTTCATTGCTGCTGTAATGGTACTATGTTTTTTTCTGAAGCCAGATTGATATGATGATAGAATGTCATTTGAGTACAAAAACTCTTTTACTTGTTCACTAACAAGAGCTTCAAGAAGTTTAGCCAAGATTGAGAGGTTGGATCTATAATTTGGTCTATAATTTGTCAGGATTGCAGGGTCACCCCCTTTTAATAAGGGGAGGACAAAAGCCGATTTCCATGCAGAAGGTATTTCATTTTTTTCCACTGTGAGGTTAAAAAGGATTGTAAGAGGCTCTGCTACAAAGTCCACTGCCAATAAGGGGGATAAGGGGGATAAGTTCGTGGATTGAGACAAAAAGTAGAGACAAAAAGTAGAGAGAGTCTAACACACAGCACGTAAGCCGAAAACAACTCACCGGATGTGACGTCAATTCATACAATTTGTTGATGAAGTCATCAGGAATAGCAAAGAAAGCAGTCTTACATGCCTCCCAGAGTTCATCAAGATTCTTTGGTTTTGCCATCCATGCTTCCTCTTTCATTCTACCCCAGACATGCTCAATGATGTTCATGTCTGATGACTGGGCTGGCCAGTTCTGGAGCACCTTGATCTTCTTCGCCTTGAGGAACTTTGATGTAGAGATAGAAGTATGCGATGGAGCACCATCCTGCTACAAAATTTGACCCCTTTTATGGTTGGGAATGTAAGAGGTAGCTAATACTTCTTGATATTTTAGGCTATTGATATTGCCTTCCACCCTGCAAATGTCTCGCACACCCCCATACTGGATGTAACCCCAGACCATGATTTTTCTGCCACCAAACTTAACTGTTTTCTGGGTGAATCTTGGATCCATGCGGGCTCCAGTAGGTCTCCTGCAATATTTGCGGCGGCTGTGATGTAATTCAACTGAGGATTCATCTGAGACATCCACCTTCTGCCACTTTTCCAGTGTCCATCCTTTTAGCAGGCTGTGGGCCTTGGCAAATGCCACACGGTTTTTTGATTGCCTTTTGTTTAGTGCTGGTTTCTGTGCACTGATTCGACCATGGAGGCCATTTCGAGACAAAATTCTACAAACTGTTCTTGTTGACACAGGGACTTGAGGTGACCAGGCCTGGTGGAGCTCTGCTGCAGTGGAAAAGGGGCTGGCCTTGGATTTTCGAATCAACAAACGGTCCTCCCGAGCAGTTGTCTTGCGGGGTCTGCCGGACCTGGGCTTGTCAAAAACATCTCCAGTCTTTTCAGATCTTTTTCTTATTCTTTGTACTTGACGCTGAAACACATTGAAGGTGTCAGCCACCTCAGCAGTGGATCTGGTCTTCAGCCTCTTGATAATTAACGCTTTGGTCTCAGGGTGGATCTTAGGCATGTTGTCAGAGGTCAAGTTGCAGTTGATGTGAAGGTCTGGTGTGCTGGGGTTCTTTTTATACACACCCACTAATTGATTGATCAGTGACTGATCACAGGTGAGGCTGTAATCTAGGATTGGGTGCATCATATGACAAGGTGACAAGACTTTTGTCTTGCCAAAATCTGACCTTTCTGTGTTCATTAAATGATCAATCTTTCTTCAGTGAAGCAAATTTATTTTAGTATATTGAGCATAATTTGGGAGGGTTTTAGCTTTCATATGAGACATTTCTAAAACCAATCGATTAATTTAAAGTCAGGTTATAAGCTTTTGTTTCTACAAAATGGATAAGCGACAAGACTTTTGTCAGGGACTGTATATTGTATAAGCAGCTCTGGAGGTCTAAGTTGAAGTGCATGTTAGCACTTGTTGTGAGCTTTACCGTGATGGCAAGATTCATCTCTTGTCTCTGAGCGTCTTAAGCGCTTATAAACTCATTGTGGTGAGTAATTAGGATGCTCTGAATACATAAGGTAAGTGAGGAATAACTTTGGACCACTGCAAACTATTTAAAATGAACTAGTTCTGTTTTTCAGTTTTTAAGATGGCAAAAATCAGGTACAGGACCTTTAAATGTGTCTTATATTGTTCAAAAAGTCTGGGTACTTCCTGTAGTAACACTTGAAATCATGTATGGAATTTGTGTATACTAAATAAACTAAAGCAGATATAAAGCAGTGTCCGCCAGCATCTGACCAGAACTAAAGAAGCAGCTTGGATGAGCTGCGAAACGTATTCGACCAAATAAACTCTGTCCAGTTGACAAATTAATTTCTCCTTTTGCTATGGATTCTACCGGGACGACTGAGGGATTCTACACACATCTCATAAAGCAGAGAGCGCGAGGACTGCAACTATTGGAGGATGGAAGTAGTGTGTATGAAGCAATCTAAAAAAAAAAAAATAAGGTTAGGGCAAGGGTGAGGGTGGAGATTATGGATTTACTTTCTAAAACGCAGTCAAACCCATATATTACATAGACTCGTGACTCATAAAGTGACACTTTCAAGCCTTGATGATTATGGCTTACAGATAATAAAAACCCAAGTCAGTGTCTCAGAAAATCAGACCATTACATAAGATAAGTAAAAAATATATATTTCAGGCTTCTGAAAATATGTTAATTTCTATGCACTTAATACTGCCTCCTTTGGCATGAATTACTGCATCAGTTCGCCATGGCATGGAGGGCCTGTGGCACTGCTTAGGTGGAATGGAAGTGGCCTCTGGGTCATCTGTATTGTTAGCTCTGGTGTCTCTCATCTTCCTCTTGACAAAACCCCAGAGATTCTCTGTGGCGTTCATATCAGGCGAGTTTGCAGGCCAATCAAGCACAGTAACACCATGGACACTGAACCATCTTTTGGTACCTTTGAAATCAGCATCTCCATAAAGCTTGTCAGCAGAAGGAAGCATGAAGTACTTTAAAATGTCCTGGTAGGTGGCCGTGTTGGCTATGGATACAGTGGACGACACCAGCAGATGATATGGCAGCCCAAATCATGTTCACACTGGACTTCAAGCAACATGGAGTTTGAGCTTCTCCATTCTTCCTCCAGACGAAGGGATCTTGTTTGCCAAATGACATGCAAAATGTATTTTGGACCACTTAGCAACTGTTCATTTCTTTTTCTCCACAGCCCAAGTCAGACTCTTCTGATATCGTCTCATAGGCTTCGTCTGTGTGTAGTGGCTCTTAATGCGCTGACTCCAGCCTCAGTCCACTCCTTATTCCAAATTCCAAATTCATGAATGGATTTTGCTTGAGGATTCTCCCTTTGACCCGTGCATCTTTTACTACCACATTTTTTTCTTCCACTCAAGGTTTTTATGAATATGCTTGGATACAGCACTCAGTGAACAACCAGCTTCTTTAGCAATGACCTTGAGTGGCTTTCTCCTTTCCTTTCTCCTTTTCTCCTGGAGGGTGTCAATGACTGTCTTCTGGAATCTGTCCAGTCAGCAGCTTTCCCCATGATTGTGTAGCCCACTGACCCAGACTGAGAGACCATTTAAAGGCTCAGGAAACCTTAGATTTTTTCAGTTATTTGGCTGATTAGGGTGTGACACCACCTTTCCAATATTGAACTTTTTTTTTACTATATTCTAATTTTCTGAGACACAGAATTTTGGGTTTTCATTATCTGTAAGCCATAATCATCAGAATTTAAAGAAATGAAAGCTTCACTGTGTCATGAGTCTATTAAATATACGTGTTTGACTATCTGAAATGATTGACAAAAAATATTGAACTTTTTCATGGCCTGTGTGCAGGAGGGATGCAGGCCCTGGGGCAGCACCTGACTGGCTCCAGTCACAGACTTGTCCAGAACTGTCTGTGGACACTCCGCAACCTCTCCGACGCTGCCACTAAACAGGTGTGTGCCAAACTCCCTCTAATCCTTGGGCAAAAAAGCAAAACTGACTCTTGTGAGTCACGTTAGAACATTATTACCTCCTCAAAAACATACCCAGACTTGTGTTTTGTTTCATTCAAACATGACATCACGAGGTGGAACAGACTGTTTTCTGTTTGAGAGATATGCAGGGTTTGTGTGTTAAACATATGAAAAAAATACAGCTCTGGGTATGTTTTTGTTGAGCAAACAACAATATAACATAGATCTGAAAATATGAGTCATATGGGCCTTTTAAATAACCCCTAAGGACAAATAAAGTCATATTGATTGATTCACTTACAGGTGTTGTTATTGCTTAAAACTAATAAATTAATAATATACATTATTTCTGTAGCAGGCTCTCCTTTCCATGCATCTCACGTATAACATGTCCTGGTGGCACCACCTCCTTCTTTATTTTCATGGAAACAGACAATTTTAATGTAATACTGACGGACATTCCAGGCAATCCTGTGACATCTCCATTAAGACAACCTGAAAAGTTACATAGTATAGTTTTAACAAATAAGCTAACAGTGTGATGCTTCAGGGGATGACACTCGATGAATAGCTATTGCGAATGCTGTTGTGAAACTGTGTTCAGGAAGGCCTGGATGGTCTGCTGCAGATCCTGGTCACTCAGCTGGGCTCTGATGATGTCAACATGCTGACGTGTGCCACAGGAATCCTGTCCAACCTGACCTGCAACAACGCACGCAACAAGGTGAGTGCCCTCTGCTGGATCCCCACAGCATTCTACATTCTACATTCTACAATTCTACATACTAATTGAGATCTTCAAAGCAAAGTCAAGTGGTGACAGAGTTCTAAAAAATATATCTTGAATGACTTGAGTAAACACTAATTTTCCATCTTTGAGCTGAGTAAAGTCTATTGTCCTATGAGCTGACGTAGTGTGCTGTTTTCAGACCCTGGTGACTCAGTTTGGGGGGGTGGAGGCTCTGATCCACGCGGTGCTCCGAGCAGGGCAGAAGGAGGATGTGGCCGAGCCTGCGGTGTGTGCGCTCAGGCACCTCACGTCCCGACACCCCGAGGCGGAGCTGGCCCAGAATGCTGTCAGGCTGCACTATGGCATCCCCTGTGTGGTCAAATTACTGGGCCAGCCGCACTACTGGCCCGTGGTCAAGGTGAGTTATGACATGGCATATGACATATTACATTACTAATTTAACTAAAACACAGTTTAACATCATTCTATTATAAAGAGGGACTAACAACCCGTCCACAACCACATTTCAAACAGAGCTGCTATAATGGAGGAGTACATGGATGACTAAAGGGCAGAGTAATGTTTCCCAAATGGCAGGATCCTTGGCTTCTGAACCACTTTGGACAGATCCACGTCGCCAGAGCTCTGCCAAGTGGTGTTCCAATTCCCCCAAAGCCCTCATGCCCTCCGTGCTTGGCTCCTCTATTTTGCGCTTTTACCAAGGATGCATTGGTGGATCCTTGGCCACCTCGGAGCACTTGATTATTTAAGCAGTAAAATGCATTTTAATAAAATAAAACTCATTACACAAGAAGTAAATATTTTGCTATTTGAGACACATTGCTGCTCTATTACACTGGGGAACACTCTATATGTTGCATTTAAAGAAATACTTGTTTTTAGTCAATTTAAGTGTGCTGAGTTCAAATCTGACGTTAGTTTATTTCTGCAAGCTACAGATTTTATGCAATCTTTTATGCAATTTTGCAATTTTGCAATTGATTTTATGCAATCAGGCTTATTTCTACAGTGATGTCTTGATGAGGAAGCCATGTTTGATCTGGAAAAAAGAAGCATGATAAAAATATTAGAATCTATCTATGTATATAATCTCCAAACGCTTAGATTTGGGTTACGTAACTACGTACTTAAGTACTAGTACATCTATCTCAAATTGCATGAAAACTAGAGCTGATTTCAAATTTCAGATTTGAAATCAGCGCCTAAAAATCCTTCAGAATCAGTTAAAAAATCCAATGCAACAGGAAGTTGAAATTTTAGTGTTCCCCTGTGTTATCAGATCAAAAGAATTCAAATTAGGACAATTGCAGCAGAAATAAAATTAGCCTATTTCTTTAGGCTAATTATCAGCTTAAACAACTAAGATAAGATAAGATAAGATAAGATAAGATAAGATAAGATAAGATAAGATAGATAAGAGCATGCATCAAAATCAAGATAATAATAATAAGTATTTACAATCAACTAAAAAACACAACACTGTAAAGCTAAAAGGCACAGGAACGTTGCACAATAAGTGTCTTTGATTCTGAACAGTGACCAAACAGCAGTTAAAGTGACTCCAGTATAGTAATATATAATATTACTACAATAAAGTGACTCAGGTGATTGTGTACAGTGCAGTGATGGACAGTGGTGGTTAAATAAATAAGTAGCAGGTAAAGTGACTTTAAATAATATTGCACATTGTTATTATTACTATGGAGATGACACATGGTTGCTACGGAGATGACACATGACTAGCATTGATCATTGTACAGTCTGACAGCAGCAGGAAGGAAAGACCTGCGAAATCTCTCCTTAACACAGCGAGGGTGAATCAGTCTGTCACTGAAGCTGCTCTCCAGAGCAGACAGGGCGTCCTGCAGGGGGTGACACTCATGGTCCAGCATAGACATGAGTTTAGCCAGGACCCTCTTGTCCCCCACCTGCTGCACCGAGTCCAGAGGACAGCCCAGGACTGAGCTGGACTTCTTGATGACCTTGTCCAGTTTCTTCTTCTCCCTCTCTGTGACGCTGCTGCTCCAGCAGACCACACCGTACAGGATGGCTGATGCCACCACAGAGTCATAGAAGGTCCTCAGGAGTGGCCCTCTCACTCCAAAGGGCCGCAGTCTCCTCAGGAGATAGAGCCGACTCTGGCTCTTCCTGTACAGTCCCTGACAAAAGTCTTGTCGCTTATCCATTTTGTAGAAACAAAAGCTTATAACCTGACTTTAAATTAATCGATTGGTTTTTAGAAATGTCTCATATGAAAGCTAAAACCCTCCCAAATTATGCTCAATATACTAAAATAAATTTGCTTCACTGAAGAAAGATTGATCATTTAATGAACACAGAAAGGTCAGATTTTGGCAAGACAAAAGTCTTGTCGCCTTGTCATATGATGCACCCAATCCTAGATTACAGCCTCACCTGTGATCAGTTACTGATCAATCAATTAGTGGGTGTGTATAAAAAAGAACCCCAGCACACCAGACCTTCACATCAACTGCAACTTGACCTCTGACAACATGCCTAAGATCCACCCTGAGACCAAAGCGTTAATTATCAAGAGGCTGAAGACCAGATCCACTGCTGAGGTGGCTGACACCTTCAATGTGTCTCAGCGTCAAGTACAAAGAATAAGAAAAAAATCTGAAAAGACTGGAGATGTTTTGACAAGCCCAGGTCCGGCAGACCCCGCAAGACAACTGCTCGGGAGGACCGTTTGTTGATTCGAAAATCCAAGGCCGGCCCCTTTTCCACTGCAGCAGAGCTCCACCAGGCCTGGTCACCTCAAGTCCCTGTGTCAACAAGAACAGTTTGTAGAATTCTGTCTCGAAATGGCCTCCATGGTCAAATCAGTGCACAGAAACCAGCACTAAACAAAAGGCAATTAAAAAACCGTGTGGCATTTGCCAAGGCCCACAGCCTGCTAAAAGGATGGACACTGGAAAAGTGGCAGAAGGTGGATTTCTCAGATGAATCCTCGGTTGAATTACATCACAGCCGCCGCAAATATTGCAGGAGACCTACTGGAGCCCGCATGGATCCAAGATTCATCCAGAAAACAGTTAAGTTTGGTGGCGGAAAAATCATGGTCTGGGGTTACATCCAGTATGGGGGTGTGCGAGACATTTGCAGGGTGGAAGGCAATATCAATAGCCTAAAATATCAAGAAGTATTAGCTACCTCTTACATTCCCAACCATAAAAGGGGTCAAATTTTGCAGCAGGATGGTGCTCCATCGCATACTTCTATCTCTACATCAAAGTTCCTCAAGGCGAAGAAGATCAAGGTGCTCCAGGACTGGCCAGCCCAGTCACCAGACATGAACATCATTGAGCATGTCTGGGGTAGAATGAAAGAGGAAGCATGGAAGGCAAAACCAAAGAATCTTGATGAACTCTGGGAGGCATGTAAGACTGCTTTCTTTGCTATTCCTGATGACTTCATCAACAAATTGTATGAATCATTGTCGAACCGCATGGATGCAGTCCTTCAAGCTCATGGAAGTCATACAAGATATTAAATATGGATCTCACAGCACCACTACTTAATTCACTGACGTTATGCAACATATTTTTGTATTTGAAGTAAATTATTTGTTCAATTTTCTGTAGGCGACAAGACTTTTGTCTTGCCAAAATCTGACCTTTCTGTGTTCATTAAATGATCAATCTTTCTTCAGTGAAGCAAATTTATTTTAGTATATTGAGCATAATTTGGGAGGGTTTTAGCTTTCATATGAGACATTTCTAAAACTAATCGATTAATTTAAAGTCAGGTTATAAGCTTTTGTTTCTACAAAATGGATAAGCGACAAGACTTTTGTCAGGGACTGTACAGTGCATCTGTGTTATGAGTCCAGTCCAGTTTATTGTTCAGATGAACACCCAGGTACACTCTCTCAATGTCTCTTCCCTGGATGTTCACTGGTGGGGGGGGGGGCAGTAGAGTGACGTCTGCGGAAGTCCACCACCATCTCCTTGGTCTTCCCCGTGTTGATGAGAAGATGGTTCCGGTGACACCAGTCCACAAAGTCCTGCATTAGTCCTCTGTACTCCACATCGTCATCGTCCGTGATGAGACCGATGATGGCGGAGTCATCGGAGAACTTCTGCAGGACACAGCTGTCCGTGTTATGTCTGAAGTCTGCAGTATAGAGGGTGAAGAGGAAGGGAGCGAGGACCGTGCCCTGGGGCACCCCCACACTGCAGGTCATGAGGTCAGACACACAGTCCTGGGCTCTCACAAACTGGGGCCGGTTTGTGAGGTAGTCCAGGATCCACTCAACCAGGTCACAGTCCACTCCTGCCCACTCCAGCTTGTCCCTCAGGAGCAGTGGCTGGATGGTGTTGAAAGAACTCGAGAAGTTGAAGAACAATATTCTCACAGTGCTGCCGGGCCTCTCCAAGTGGGACAGCGAGCGGTGCATCAGAGAGATGATGGCGTCCTCTACTCCGATGCCGGGCCGATACGCAAACTGCAGCGGGTCCATTGCTGAGCTCACCGTGGAGCATAAGTGACCCAGGATGAGCCTCTCCAGAGTCTTCATCAGATGAGACATGAGAGCCACTGGCCTGAAGCTGTTGAGGTCTTTGGCGTGCGGTGTCTTGGGCACAGGTACCACACAGGAGGTCTTCCAGAGCTGTGGCACCACCTTCAGCTTCAGGCTCAGGTTGAAGACATGCTCCAAAACTCCACACAGCTCATCTGCACAGGACTTAAGGAGCCTGGGGCTGATCCCGTCTGGTCCAGCAGCTTTCCGACTCCTTATCCGGCGCAGTTCTCTCCTAACCTGAGCTGTTGTGACAGACAAAGAGCGGAGGCGTGTGCTGGAGGTCTGGCTGAGTTCTTGATGTGGATCCGGGGGCTGAGGGGCTGAGGCAGAGGTGTGAAGAGGTGGCAGTTTGGGCCTTTGTGCAGGAGACAAGGTGAGCCCATGCAGCGGTGCGGGGGGAGGGGTGGGTGATTGATCAAACCTCAGGAAGTGTGAATTCAGATCGTTCACCCACTGTTGGTCTCCCTTTGTCTGGACGGGCGGAGGACTGAAGCCAGAGACACTCTTCAGACTTCTCCACACCTCCCTGACATTCTGCTGCTGCAGCTGCTGTTCCATCTTCCTCTTGAAGTTGGCCCTAGCCTGTCTGATTTTCCTCCTCAGCTTCTTCCTCTTTGTTCCCGGACCTGAAAGCTCTCTTCTTCTCCTTCAGCAGAGCTTTAATGTCTGAGTTAATCCACAGCTTGTTGTTTGGAAAACACCGCACCGTCCGAGAGGGTACAGTGTTTTCAAAACAGAAGTTGATGTAGTCCGTAATACAGTCCGTGATAGCATTGATGTCCTCCCCATGAGGCTGGCAGAGCTCTGTCCACACAGTGGTGCTAAAACAGTCCCTCAGAGCCTCCCTGCTCTCTGCTGTCCACCTCTTCACCACTCGGGGCTCCACAGGCTGCCTGCGCACAAGCGGTTCATACACAGGCCTCATATGGATGATGTTGTGGTCTGCTCTTCTCAGGGGGGGGGAGGGGTAATGAGATGTAGGCCTCCTTGACGTTGGTAAAGAATAAGTCCAAAGTTTTATTGTCTCTTGTGGGGCAGGTCACATACTGGGTGTATACTGGCAGGACAGATGAGGAAGATGCATGGTTGAAGTCCCCGGTGGTGAGGAAGAGGGCCTGTGGATGCTGAGTCTGAAGAGAGCTGATGCAGGAGAGCAGAGTGTCACAAGCATTCTCCGCGTTAGCACTGGGAGGAATAAACACAGCCAGTGTGATGACATGTGAAAACTCCCGGGGCAGGTAGAATGGCCTCATGCTAACAGCAAACAGTTCAATGTCTTTGTTACACATCTGCTCCTTCACTATACAGTGTCCAGGTTTGCACCATTTCTCGTTCACGAACAGCGCTAGTCCCCTCCCTTCTTCTTCCCGCTCTCCTCCGTCCTATCCGCGCGCAGCAGGTGAAAGTTGTCCACGGTGACGGTAGAGTCCGGGATTTGCGGTGTCAGCCACGTCTCCATAAAAACAATGATGCTAGCGTCCCTGTACTCCTGCTGGAATCTAACGAGCACCACGAGCTTGTCCGTCTTGTTGGCGAGGGAGTGCACATACCCCATGACGATGGAGGAGAGAACCGGTCTGCAGCGTCTCTTCTTTTCTCGGAGTTTACGTCCCGCACGGCATCCACGGCGTGTTGTCCGTAGGATCTCATCGGGGATGACATGCCTGTCCCGGGGGAACACAACAGCGCTGCGCAGCGCCATCAGCCGATCCTTTGTGTAGACGAGCAGAGGACGGGGTCCCTTACACATCTTAAGCCGAGACAGGTAAATAATCCACCAAAAGTGCGGAAAAATGCAGCGTCGAGTGCAGCCCAAGCTTAACAAACAATATTGAGAAAAATATTTACAAAAGTGAGGCAGTTAAAGGGCTAAAAGTTAGAAAAGTTGACACATAAAACACCTCTGAACACTTTATATTTGTAGAAGCATTGATGTTTAGTAAAACTTAGGGATTTATCAAGTTTGATCTGGTCACATGACACAGGGCAGTCGCTCCCTCCAGAGCCTGTTTGGCGTTCGCTCCAGGCGCTGTGAGCAGGACACTAGGGCTGCATCCGAAAATGGGCAAAAATACCTCCCTACTTGTCCTACCTTCTCCTTCCTTCTCCTTATCGCTGACCTCTGAGAGCTACATTGTGAGGTTGACTGTAAGGACCATGAAGGAGGAAAGAGCAGTGAGGAGAAGGAGCTTTTGCTCCTTTAGGTGGATCCAGATCCTCCTAACCAGCAGTGGGAATAATAGTCAAAACTACAACTCCCAGAAAACGGATTACAACAAGTGCACCATCCTCCACTACAACTCTGTGGCTGTGATATGGCTCTATAGTAGTTATGCTTTATATGTTATAAAGTTCTATAACGTGTAGAAGATTTTAATTAATAATCTGCTGCAGTGTATAACTTGTACAATGGTATTTGGAAACATTCAGTTTGATCTGTGCAGTGGGATACTGTCAAGGCGGAGTGCCGCGCTCCGAGGAAACCCAAAATCACCTACTGCCACAGATTTACAGTGATTTAAAGGACAACACAGGTCAAACATGTGAGATTTACTTGCAGCAAGGGAGCCCTGAGACAAGCAACAAGCCTCTGTTCTTGTCTTACCAGAGTCTCGTCGAACCCCAACTTGCTTCAGCCTTTATTTCACAGTTTCAGACATATCACATGATCAGGAAGCCGTGACCTTTGGACTCTCTGCACCCACGCTAATCTCGGTTCTCACTTTCTGTTTACACAGTTGTTAAATTCTCAGTCGCGTAGGCACTTCTTTTGCACACATAAGCACGTATAACTCAGTAGCTCAGTACACTTTGATAACATACATTTACAATTCTATAACAGATACCTCATAGTGCCTTACCGCTGCTTAGGAACCTCCCGAGCGTCCTATGCTAAAGGAGCTATGAAAGGAAGCATAGTTGCTCCTTTTCTTACTCCTTCCTAACTTGGAAGGATCAATTCAGATGGTCCTTGTCGTGGCGGACGATGACCCACCTCCAGGTCAATGAAAAGGAAAGGAACTTCCTAAGCGCATTTAACCATTTTCGGATGCAACCTAGGCTCTATTCACGCTTACGTCACAAACCTGGAAGCATGGATCTGGAAGACATTTGGAAACTGCGGATGACAGCTTCCTTTGGGCTCTGTTGGTTTTCTTCATCTAGGAGTCATTGTATTCCTTGTTTTTTTCCTTTTATAAATTGTCTATTAATTTGTGTATTATAATTTGTCTAACTTCATTTAAAAAAAAAAGTCATTATAGCGTTCTGTTATGTTCTGCAGATCAACAGATACAACCAGCTGCCTGTATGCGATTAGCGCCACGTTCCCCATGGAAAGATTTGGCAGGTTGTGAAGATCGCTGCTGCTGAATCCATGGTTTTATCACCATTATTATTATTATTATTATTATTATTATTATTATTATTATTATTATTATTATTATATTTTAATTACTCCATGTTTATCACATGCCCCTGTCTGTAACTACACCGGAAGTTGTCATCTGCATGTTTCCAAACGTCTTCTGGTAAGCATGAATAGAGCCTCTTGGCTCTGTTTTGGAAGAGCCGACTCCAGAGGAGTACTACAAAGTGGTCTTTGGAGGAAGGATCCTGGAAATTGAGAAATTGTAATCAGAAAAGCCTGGCTGTAATCAGGGCAGTATTGTGTGATGGCATCCAGCACTTAAAATAGCCATGGCCATGGGAGCCGTGTTTCAACCAGAAAGCTGCAAATATATCTATTTTGCATTAAAATTACCAAACAAGGATACACAGTTTAGTTGCGAAAAAAGTTGTTTTGGTGTTACACAAAAAATCTTGCCTAATCTTTTCACACAATTCCATAATTGCTTCCTTTAATAATAATATGATTTATTAATTATTTTGTTAATTGATGGTTTAAACTGTTGTGCTAACTGTCCCTGCATTTTGGATGGTATTTTTCGTGTTGCTGACATAAGTAGAGATATTCTCTTTTAGAACTCACCTCTACTTGCTGTATTTTTGTACTTTTCATTTCAATTTTTTTTTTTTTTTTTTTTTTTCCCCCCCTCCACAAACTGCCACTTAACTGATGCAAAACTATGATACAAATTTAGTACAGGTACTATCCACCAAACCAAGTCAGAATCAGAAAAACATGAAAACCTGTCATATATTAATGTAACATTGGATTTATTCAGTTATTTTCTGCTCTCATTTAGGCAACTGTGGGCCTCATACGAAACTTAGCACTGTGCCCAGCCAATCAGGCCCCTCTCAGGGATGCAGGAGCTATCCCCCGATTGGTCAATCTGCTGCTGAAGGCACACCAGGACATTCAGCGGCACGACTCCTCTCAGCAAACCTACAAGGTCCATCCAAATACCATCCAAATGAAACTGATTATGTTTATATTGCATATTGAAGAGTGTATATAAGGTGTCTTAAGTTTATTGATAATCTTAATATATCTCATAAACTAACTGTATTAGCAGTAATTGTAAGCTTACTGAGGAAACCTGCCTGTGCCTTCAGGATGGCGTGCGCATGGAGGAGATAGTGGAGGGCTGCACTGGGGCCCTGCACATTCTGGCCCGGGATCCCATCAACCGAGGCGAGATCTCCAACATGCAGACCATCCCTCTGTTTGTGCAGGTACAGACAATGCCCACTGCAAACTGCTGCCAGCTCAAAGTGTAGGACAGATTAAGACTACTCATTTCTCTCAAACACTGTTTTCATATCAATCTGTTTGTCTCTCATTACACAGATGAGAAATTGAACTGTATTCTAAAATCTGTAACTAGCACGGTACTGTTAACCCGGTTGTTATGTGTGTTTCAGCTACTCTACTCTTACGTGGAGAATGTGAAGCGTGTATCTGCTGGTGTCCTGTGTGAACTGGCTTTGGACAAACAGTCTGCAGAGCTCATCGACGCAGAGGGAGCCTCAGCACCACTCATGGAGCTGCTGCACTCCCCCAATGAGGGCATAGGTATTGCAGTCCAATGATGTCTTCCTGAGGACTAGAGAGAGCACGGCTGCTGTTGCCGTGACAAATGTGGTGGCCATCTTGTGGGTTTGGGAAGAGAAAATTCTGATAGAAAATAATGTATAACCTGAGCCAGAAAATTAATTGATTCAAAGTTTTAAATGTGTATTTGTATCATAATAATGTAGGACTATACCTGTAAAGTAAAAATACAAATTTATCCCAGAACCAATCAAATGCATGAGAGGAATTTATGACAGTCCCACAGTGAGAATAAAAGCAATCTCTTCTCTAACAGGCAAAAAAAGGAGAAAATTTAATTTGTCAACTGGACATAGTTTATTTGGTTGAATACGTTTCGCAGCTCATCCAAGCTGCTTCCTCAGTTCTGGTCAGATGCTGGCGGACACTGCTTTATATCTGCCTGAAGGGAGGAGCTAATTACAATGAAAATTACTCTGAGACAACACATATTTAAATACAGTTTCAGTTGGTCAGGTGATTCAAAATGGAGTTGTTAACAGTTTCTGTTAGTCATGTGAGTCTATTCAATATGGAGTGGGAGTGGGGGAGTAGTTAGCATATCCATTCAGGGCCATGATGGGTGTTTTCACACCTCTGGACCTGACCTGGCTAGTCCCATTGTTTTCCCAGTTTGTTTTGATTTAGGTTTGAGGATAGAGTTATAGATGGGAGACAAATGATGTCTGAGACCCCCATTTCTGTTCAAGGAAGGATTCTCTTTCTTGACAAAAATAGCTTCTTTAACTCCCCTCTCAAACCAGTTCTTTTCTCTGGCCAAGATCTGGACCTCGCTGTCCTCAAAGGAGTGGCCTGTGGCTTTTAGGTGGAGATGTACGGCAGATTGCGGCCCACCCTGGTTTTCCCGTCTGTGTTGATACATCCTTTTGTGAAGTGGCTGTTTTGTTTCTCCAATGTTGCGCTCACTGCAGTCTTCACTACACTGAATGGAGTAGACCACATTGCTTTGTTTGTGGCTCGGAGTTTTGTCCTTAGGATGGACCAGTTTTTGTCTTAAAGTGTTTGTGGGTTTGAAATAGACTGGGATTTCATGTTGTCTGAAGATCCTCTGTAGTTTTTCGGAAACGCCAGCCAGGTAAGGAATAGTTACACCCCTTCTCCTGGGCTCTGGTTCTCTGTTGTCCTGTTTCTTTGTTCTCTTCGTTTTATTGAAAGCCCATTTAGGATATCCACAAACGGAGAGGGCTTTCTCCACGTGTTGTTCTTCTTTCTCCTTTCCCTCTGCGCTTGTAGGAACCACTTGGGCCCTGTGTTGTAATGTCCGAATGACTCCCAGTTTGTGCTGAAGTGGGTGGTGTGAATCAAAAAGCAGATATTGGTCGGTGTGTGTGGGCTTCCTGAAGACCTCTACCTGGAGTCGCCGGTCTTCTCTTATCGTTACTGCACAATCTAAGAAGGCCAATGTGTTGTCCTTGGCATCTTCACGTGTGAATTTGATGTTCGGATCTACAGAATTGATATGTGCAGTAAAAGGTTCCAAATCTTGAATTTTGATTTTTGAGAAATTATCATCAACATAACGATACCAGTGTGTGGGTGGAGTGCCTGGATATGAGGCCAGGGCACTCTGTTCAAATTGTTCCATGTATAAGTTTGCAATGATAGGGGAGACCGGTGAGCCCATTGCACAGCCGTGGATTTGCTTGTAAAAGTTTCCTCTGAACTGGAAATAGGTGGTACTTAAACAAATTTCCAGCAGTTGGCAGATTTGGTCGGGTGAAAGTTTGGTTCTCTCTTCTAGCTTGGTATCCTCCAGTAGTCTCCTCCTTGCTGCCTCCACCGCTACCAATGTAGGGATACAAGTGAAAAGAGAGGTCACATCAAAGGAAACCATAGTCTCATCCCGGTCAAACTGGAGATGCTTGATTTTGTTCACAAATTCGGCTGTGTTCTCAATGTGGTGCTCCGTGTTACCCACCAGCGGAGCCAAGATGGTTTTTAGGTGTTTGGCCACATTGTATGTGATGGAGTCTGTGCTGCATACAATGGGTCTGAGTGGTACTCCTTGTTTGTGGATCTTTGGGAGGCCATAGATGCCAGGGATGGCGTCACCAGGGTACAGTCTGTAATATAGCTGTCGATCAATGACTTCTTCCTTCTCCAACTTCTGCAAGCAATCAATGATCTTCTTTTTGTACACATTGGTGGGGTCCCGTTTTAGTAATTCGTAGGTTGTGGTGTCACCGAGTAGGCTTAGCCTTATAACCTTAGCCTCATAATCAGCTGAGTTCAGGATCACAGTGCATCTCCCTTTGTCAGCTGGGAGGATGTTGATGCTGTGGTCCTTCTCCAGAGCAGCGATGGCCTTCCTTTCCTCCGGTGTTACATTGGAGGGTGGAGGTTTGGCATTGCTCAGAGCAGCTGTTAATTTCAGTCTAAGGTCTCCAGCTTCTGTCTCCGTCAGCTTGTTGTTCCTGATGGCGGTTTCTGCTGCTGTGATGTAATCCACCGTGGGGATGCGGTTAGGAGTCACAGAAAAATTCAGTCCTTTGGAAAGTACTTCTTTCTCTGCCTGAGTGAGCACCCGGTTGGAAAGATTTTTCACCCAGCGTTCTTTGTGCAATGCTTGGCTAGGTTTATCCTCCTTCCTTTTGTTACTCCGATCCGTGGGGTTAGTTTGATGGTGATTTTGGAGTTGTGTAAACTTTCTTATGTGCCGTTCAAAGAACCACAAACAAGGAGTACCACTCAGACCCATTGTATGCAGCACAGACTCCATCACATACAATGTGGCCAAACACCTAAAAACCATCTTGGCTCCGCTGGTGGGTAACACGGAGCACCACATTGAGAACACAGCCGAATTTGTGAACAAAATCAAGCATCTCCAGTTTGACCGGGATGAGACTATGGTTTCCTTTGATGTGACCTCTCTTTTCACTTGTATCCCTACATTGGTAGCGGTGGAGGCAGCAAGGAGGAGACTACTGGAGGATACCAAGCTAGAAGAGAGAACCAAACTTTCACCCGACCAAATCTGCCAACTGCTGGAAATTTGTTTAAGTACCACCTATTTCCAGTTCAGAGGAAACTTTTACAAGCAAATCCACGGCTGTGCAATGGGCTCACCGGTCTCCCCTATCATTGCAAACTTATACATGGAACAATTTGAACAGAGTGCCCTGGCGACCAGGTAGAGGTCTTCAGGAAGCCCACACACACCAACCAATATCTGCTTTTTGATTCACACCACCCACTTCAGCACAAACTGGGAGTCATTCGGACATTACAACACAGGGCCCAAGTGGTTCCTACAAGCGCAGAGGGAAAGGAGAAAGAAGAACAACACGTGGAGAAAGCCCTCTCCGTTTGTGGATATCCTAAATGGGCTTTCAATAAAACGAAGAGAACAAAGAAACAGGACAACAGAGAACCAGAGCCCAGGAGAAGGGGTGTAACTATTCCTTACCTGGCTGGCGTTTCCGAAAAACTACAGAGGATCTTCAGACAACATGAAATCCCAGTCTATTTCAAACCCACAAACACTTTAAGACAAAAACTGGTCCATCCTAAGGACAAAACTCCGAGCCACAAACAAAGCAATGTGGTCTACTCCATTCAGTGTAGTGAAGACTGCAGTGAGCGCAACATTGGAGAAACAAAACAGCCACTTCACAAAAGGATGTATCAACACAGACGGGAAAACCAGGGTGGGCCGCAATCTGCCGTACATCTCCACCTAAAAGCCACAGGCCACTCCTTTGAGGACAGCGAGGTCCAGATCTTGGCCAGAGAAAAGAACTGGTTTGAGAGGGGAGTTAAAGAAGCTATTTTTGTCAAGAAAGAGAATCCTTCCTTGAACAGAAATGGGGGTCTCAGACATCATTTGTCTCCCATCTATAACTCTATCCTCAAACCTAAATCAAAACAAACTGGGAAAACAATGGGACTAGCCAGGTCAGGTCCAGAGGTGTGAAAACACCCATCATGGCCCTGAATGGATATGCTAACTACTCCCCCACTCCCACTCCATATTGAATAGACTCACATGACTAACAGAAACTGTTAACAACTCCATATTGAATCACCTGACCAACTGAAACTGTATTTAAATATGTGTTGTCTCAGAGTAATTTTCATTGTAATTAGCTCCTCCCTTCAGGCAGATATAAAGCAGTGTCCGCCAGCATCTGACCAGAACTGAGGAAGCAGCTTGGATGAGCTGCGAAACGTATTCAACCAAATAAACTATGTCCAGTTGACAAATTAAATTTTCTCCTTTTTTTTGCCATGGATTCTACCTGGACGACTGAGGGATTTTACATACATCTTCTCTAACAGAGCATTTAACTAAAAAGAGGCTCATGGCAAGAATATGGGGTCAGCCCCCACACTTTCTGCTCTTTATACAGTATCAAGCCACCAAGCCATACACCAGAGCAAACATTTGAAGGGAATACATATGAATGACAGGGAACGAAAGATTTATTCATATTCTAGATGCAAATTGAATACATATAAAACTTTTCAATCATACACCCTCAAAAGAAGTAGTACATAAATACAATATCAAGTGGGATAAAAAAAAAAAAAATCCAACACTGCTATATGAGGACAATTATAAGATAAGATATAAGATAAGATATGCCTTTATTAGTCCCACAATGGGGAAATTCCAGTAGAAATAAACAAAAGACAGCATAACATGAGGACAGGGGGAGGAGAAAAAAAAAGAGAACCGCCCCCAGACCATGCTCCTAACGGGGCATCGTATGGAGTGAGTACACAAAATAGACTAGCAACAGGGAAGGGGAGGGGGGTGAGGAAGTCCAACGTAGGCAAGCAGCATCCGGATCCTGTAGCCCTGTCGGCACTGATGCAACAGACCCGCTCACCCGGTCGGGGGTACTAAGCTGTGAGGGGTTGGGGAGGGGCCAGGCTCCCTCCGCTGTAATCTCAGGGCGATTTCACACCAGCCCGGCCTTGGTCGTGACCGGTGCTGGCTTGGAGAGGCCAAGATAAGATTGGGTTGTTTTGGTTTAGAACAAGCAGCTGCGTCCAATTTCTACAACACTGCTCTCTTTGTCCATTGGTCTCAAGGTCTCATCTCTCCATGCAGAGCAGCCAGCTTCTCCGAGATGTTATCCATGTTGCGAATTAGAGTCAAAGTTCCATCAAGTCTGCGGTCCATGACTGCTAACCTCTTCCAAAGTGCGGTGCGAGGCCGCAAAACCTTCCATAATATGGCTCAAAAATCACAGTTTGAGTATTGGCAGCCTTGCCCATCGTTTCAATTAATCTGGGCAGCCAAGTGGGGCTCTGAACAGCTGCCTCGGTACTCCGATTTTCCTTAAAAGACAGGGCCACTCCTAATCCAATCAGCAAAAGTCCTGTAATCATGGTTTCGAATAAGTATAAATCCTCTATGTCCTCTATGGAAAGCGCTGACAGGCACACTACTCGCCACTTGTCCCAACCGTCCATCGTGTATCCGGCAGCGTAGGTTCCCACAGGGCACGCAGGTTTGCCCGATACTGCTTGTCTTGTTGAAAAAATAGTGTCAATTAACTCAATTAACTTAAATATTAGATCAGATATTCAAAGATGGTCCTGTGGATCTTACAAATAAGATAAATGTTGTAAAAAATTAACATCCTGCTGCTTTATGTATTTCAATCACTTCTTGTAGACCCTCCAAACAGTTGATAGAATGGGATCAGATGCCCAGGTTCATTTGGGAGGAACAGGGGCCGAGGCTCAGGTATTCAACACTGCAGTTGCCTAAAGATAAAGAGCGATAGCCCTTCCCAATCTGAAAATGTATTTCTATGCAGCTCACTTTTGTGACCCTGGGTGTTATGCCAAATGGAAGGAGACTGAGACATGTATTCCTGGCTATCACGTTGGGGGGGGGGGAGGTCCTGTGCTTTGGGAGGGAATCGGTGCACTCCTCCACTCCTTCTGTACAATTATTAAAAACAATGAGATGAGGAAATTTCAAGATCTGAAAGCAACATTTGGACTCACTAATCAGGACTTCTTTTTATATCTCCATTTGAGAGAATATTATAATAATTATATATAATAATAATAATAATAATAATAATAATAACAAATACATTTAATTGGAAGAAGGTGGCATATGCAGTCTTATAAACAGCAATTGGGGCATACCTACAAAAGTGAAAGTGTGAGTGGGAAAAGGGGAAATGCTCACCACAATATCAGATTAGGAATGGAATAGGATATGTGAATTATCACAATCTTCTACCACATCTCTAAAATGGAGACAATTCGGTTTTATTACTCCTTGTATTAAACACAGGCAACTAGACTAGCACGTCAGCAGATGTGTTGGAGGCAATGATACTACTAATGGCAGTCACAGGTTGGCATTAGTCTGGGACTGTTCACAGATTAAACCGTTTTAGAGCTCTATTCATTTATCTTTACTACACAACTACACTTCTCTCGACTACTTCCTGGACACATAACTGCAATGATATTTGAAGGATGGTTACTGTTTTATTTATTTTTCTGTTTGTTTGTTTGTTTGTTTGTTTGTTTGTTTCTTTAAATTGTATTTAATATCTTAAACATGCTTCTACTTCTTTGATTCATGATTGTAATATTTTGTGAAAAAAAAAACAATAAAACAAAACATTTAAAGATACATACAGATAAATACATGTTATGGCATACTGGGGAAGATTATAGACAAAAGAACATTTCCATGAGAACAAGAGTCAGGTTTGGGAAACTGCAAGCTCGCTCACAGTAAGGATACATGTTTTTCAATAATGAATACAATTCAAACAATTCAAAATGAAAATAAATAAATAAATAAATAAATAAATAAATAAACAAACAAAAGAAACATGCTATTTTAGTCTATATTTTAGACTTAAGTTGCATACTGTGGCTTTTAGAGAAAGTTTTAATTTAAAAAAGGTAGTTTGCAAAAGTTCTGCACTCAAAATATGGCTGCTGGATCTGGGTCTTGGTTACTATAGGTTACCTAGCCCTTCTTAATACCCAGTTTATTCAACCTCACCACAGGACAGAGCTGATGTTCAGTCACCTGTTGATTCTTATGTACTGTGTTATGCAGCCACCTACGCTGCTGCTGTGCTCTTCCGTATCTCTGAGGACAAGAGTTCGGACTACAGGAAGAGAGTGTCTGTGGAGCTCACCCACTCACTGTTCAAGCATGACCCAGTGGCTTGGGACATGGTAAGTCTTATTGCCAGATTCAATTCAAGATAGCACCAACACAGTTTTACCAGCAGGGGGGGGGTAACACGTGAGGGGAACTTTGTAAATGTAATCTTTGTTCTTCTTGTGTTGTGTGTGACAGGCCCATACTGTGGTTCCTTTGGACCCCACATACCTTGCTGAAGGTAAGACCTCAGCTTTTGTTTGGAAGGCAAATGCTGACAGTACAATGGACTAACAGACGGTGCATACATTGTGTCTCTCAGAGATGGCTGTCCCGTACCCGACATATGGCTACACAGACATGCCCCTGGACCCTGATCTTCAAGAGCCATACCTGCCTGACCTGACCTTTGACCCCTGCCAGGCTTACCCACAGCCACTTTAACAGGTATCACTGCTTATTATTACAGCTATTAAAACAAGGGATGGGTGTATTGATATCAAGTATAGAAATGTGGGTATTATATAATACATATAGTAATTAACATGTACATTTTTAGGCTGAATATTAAATTGAAACATTTTAGGATCATGCATTTATGGATTTGTGCCAAAATACCCATTGCATATTAGACAGGTCCATGTTGGTCAGGTGTTCTCTGAGTAGGCTATTTGGCCAATTTGAAACCTTCCTTTAAGAGAATGACATTGTTTAGGACAGTGGTCTCCAATCCGTAACTAACCTCTTCCAAGTAGCTCGCCAAGGGATTTCTGAAGTATATGTAATGTGCTGAATAACTAAAATCTGATTACTATTGTAAATGTTTTAATATTGATGCCGAACACACAACTCCAGATATGTTTTTGTTTTTGATGAGGTAACATTTGATGAGGTAACCCCTGGGCCGTACTAGTACCGGTCTGTGGGTCATTTGGTACCGGGCCGCGTTGTCATATTTTACGCGTCCCTTCGACCCTTCTGCCATATTACAGTGGGATGTGAAAGTTTGGGCACCCCAGGTAAAAAAAAAAAAATGTATTAATGTGCATAAAGAAGCCAAGGAAAGATGGAAAAATCTCCAAAAGGCATCAAATTACAGATGAGACATTCTTATAATATGTCAAAAAAAAGTTCGGTTTTATTTCCATCATTTACACTTTCAAAATAACAGAAAACAAAATAATGGCATCTGCAAAAGTTTGGGCACCCTGCAGAGTTAATACCTTGTACTGCCCTCTTTGGCAAGTACCACAGCTTGTAAACGCTTTTTGTAGCCAGCCAAGAGTCTTTCAATTCTTGTTTGAGGTATCTTCGCCCATTCTTTCTTACAAAAGTCTTCGAGTTCTTTGAGATTTCTGGGCTGTCTGTCACGCACTGCTCTTTTAAGGTCTATCCATAGATTTTCAATTATGTTGAGGTCAGGAGATTGTGAAGGCCATGGCAAAACCTTCAGTTTATGCCTCTTGATGTAATCCATCATGGGTTTTGAGGTGTGTTTAGGATCATTATCCATTTGTAGAAGTCATCCTCTATTTAACTTCATCTTTTTCACAAATGGCATCAAGTTAGCGTCCAAAATTTGCTGAAATTTCACTGAATCAATTTTTCCTTCTACTTGTGAAATGTTCCCTGTGCCACTGGCTGCAATGCAACCCCAAAGCATGATTGATCCACCCCGATGCTTAACAGTTGGACAGAGGTTCTTTTCATTAAATTCTGTGCCTTTCTTCTCCAAACGTACCTTTGCTCATTCCGGCCAAAAAGTTCTATCATCGGTGCACAGAACTTGTTTCCAAAATGCATCAGGCTTGTCGATATATTCATTTGCAAACTTCAAATGCTGATTTTTGTGGTGAGGACATAGAAGAGGTTTTCTTCTGATGACTGTTCCATGAAGACCATATTTGTACAAGTATCTCTTTATAGTGGAATAGTGTACCACAACTCCAGTGTCTGCCAGATCTTTCTGGAGGGATTGTGCAGTCAAACGTGGGTTTTGACTTGCTTTTCTCACAGTCCTGTGAGCTGTTCTGTCTGATATTTTTCTTGGTCTTCCAGATCTTGCTTTAACTTCCACTGTTCCTGATGACTGCCATTTCTTAATTACATTCCGATCAGAGGATGATACTGTGATTGGGGTTGCCTCTCTGTAGATAGATACATTTCCTGTCAGACTCTGGAACGTTCCAAGGACAATAATGCTAAAATGTGGAACATTCCAAACAAATAACATTTCCATGGAGACACGCAGCTGGCGGATCTTCCACAGGAAAAGTCACACAGTGCACTTTTAAAGTGATGGTACATACCTTTCTGGCGGTGGAAAGTCAACTACACAATTCAATGGAAATCGAAAATTAGGAACAACAGGGCAAGCAGGAGGAGGCCCTCTTCAAGGCTAAATAAAGGTCAGGTTTGTGGACATGTGAAGAAGCATGTTTTTGTTTTTCAGTGCAAAAAAACATATCCTGAATTAAAAATATATATATATATACTAATAAAAATATAAATAAATAAAAATATACAAAAATATTTATTTTGGTTAAAAAAAAAAAAAGTTACATACTCAGGCTTTAATTGTGTAAATATGCCTGGTTTGCCATACTATGTGCTTGTTCTGTTGTGTTTCAGGAGAACTGCACAGGACTCTGGATCTGAGCTGACCTATACCAAGCGTGCTGTGAGGGCCTGCACAAAGGAGTGCACCTCAGTGTCCTTTGTTTAATTTCACTGTGTTCTGTGACGTGTGATGGCACTCTCCGGGACATGTTGTGTCTGTGTGGACAGTACATTGACTGACAGTGTTGTTCCAAATGTGGGCAGCGCACTCAGTGTGGCATGTTTTACTCTCATGATACAGTGTACACTTCTTTTGGGGGGTCACAACAAGATAGACCTAAGTAGCAAAGTTTGGAGTTCAAATCCCAGTTCAAAAAATGGTTTTATGGTCTGAACATAGACGTATATATATGAATGGACATAGCTAACGTGCTAGCTGCCACGTTCCTTCTGATCCTGGCTCCATTTGACTTGCTCTGTAACTGCTGCCGTGAGCCTCGTCATTTTGGTCTTAAAATGTTCGTATTAACCCACTCTCCTGATGATCCTGAATTTTTCATTTAACTATTTTGTCCCTAAATCAAGATATGAACATAAATAACAGACCAATCAGATGGCTCCATTCCCTGAGGTTGCTCCCGCTAATGTTAGCAACAGGTTTGAGTGTGTTTCGTTGCTAAGTAAGCCCCCTTCCCACTTTCTGGTGAGAAGGGTGGACACATTTAACAACCTCAATCATGATTGGCTCTTGTGGTTGCTATGATACTTGCGGTCGGATTTCCAATTATTGAGCCTGGCTCCAATTTAGCTCCTGTAACTATTAGCATCAGGATCATCATTTGAGTGGAGCTGATCACTGTGGGTGACGTCACACTTGCTTAGTCCACTTTTTTATACAGTCTACTATGACAAAAACTCACAGTCAAAGTTGAAGAAAATTTGGAGTAAACACAAAAGAAATTGTGAAAGGAAACCCATACAGGGATTACATCAAGAGTCTGGTGAGCAGCGGTCTACTCAATGTAAATTCAGCTGAGAAGGAGTCTGGACACCCTTGTGTGTTGATGACCTCAGCTTAGAGCACTGAGCTGGTCTCTTGTATTTGCACTTGGGTGTGTTTTAAATCTATGGGTATACCACAATTCTCTTTCCCCATCTCCTTAATTCTTGCACCTGAATTCCAGCCACCAAAGAGAAATGCACAGACAAAGGAGTAGAAGAGCAAGGCAGGAGGAGACCTATCCCATGGTCAATGGCACAGCCTCCTCAGGTGCTGCTCCAAACCAAAAATCCTATTTTATTCTCATTGGACTTTTTAATCAGCTGAACATATTATATTTACATAAGCATGTTAATATAGATCATATAAATTATAACTTTATTTACTTAAGATGTGTGTAGAATCCCTCAGTCGTCCAGGTAGAATCCGTGGCAAAAGGATAAATTCAATTTGTCAACTGGACAAAAGTTTATTTGGTCGAATACGTTTCGCAGCTCATCCAAGCTGCTTCTTCAAGCTGCTTCTTCAGTTTTGGCCTTGCCAGTTTGATACCACATAGTGTGAAGTAGACTAATGCTAATCAATTTTGTAACAGTACAAGAACAAAAAATAACTCTACTAAAAGGCTATCTCTAAAGAAAATACCCAATAATCTGATTTTAAGGACTACAGGGTTAGTGTCAAATGAATAATGGTCTTGATGATGAGATGTGGTGATTTAAGCACCTTTACTTTTCTGCGGTGTCACTTTCTAGCATAGGATGGATAAAAACAACAGTGAAGCTTGTAAAAAGATGCTCATCCTCGGAGCACATGGCTAATTCTGCAGAGTAAACAAAGTCTGTGTTAGTGCTGTTGTCGGGGTGCACTTTCCTTAGTTATTTGACCAAGTTGAGCGTCCACACCGAAGGCTAAATGAAGGTATCAGAGGTTACACAAATGTCTTTTCTGTTACTATTAGTGAGTTTTAAGTGTCTGCTGAGCCACCACAGTTTACATTTAACCTGCAGCATTAGCATTAGCCGGAGACATCAACTGGGTGCTTGCATCTATGGATCCACATTCTGGAAAATACAATGGTATTGGATCGGTGATTTGGTCTGAGTACTCACTGATATGATAATTGAAAAATGCGTTTGCCAATACCCGTATTAGTATCTGAAGTCTTATTTAAAAGGAGCACTATGTAAGTAGCTTCTTTATGTGAGTGGGGTCACCTCTCCACAGATCTGAACTGTAAACATGGCTTGGTGGCATCACCTGCTTGTCTCCACTGAGACAAGTTTAATGCCAGTCTGAGGAACATCCCAAGCAAAACATTAACAAGTAAGAAGTGAGCCATCAATCAGAAAAGTTGTGCACCTTTAAGGGTTATTTTTAAAAGGTAGATGACCTGAATGCAGTGCATATGTTTGTGGGCTTAATCAAATAAGTTCAGTGAAGCCATATCTTCAGAAAGTTTTATAGCAGAATTCGATTTAACCAGTTTGATTGTGTCACAGTACTAGTTTAGTTCATTTCCCAAAAGTAAGAATGATGAACATACTGATGTTCTCATCTTTTCTGTCCTTTTCCGTAAAGTTTGGCACATCACACCACAGAGATGAATGGTGCTGTTGTTTTGGGCAACCGTGTGCAAGGAGGAAAGGGAGGGGGAAAGAGATGTGAGAAGTACTCTATGTCCAAAGCTCACCTCATCATCAGCAAACAGCAGTGCCTCAAAGTGGGCTGGGGTGGAATGGCGAGGCACAAGAGCAGAGGACTCGTTCTTAAGCAGAGAGGTGACTAAATGCCATAACTCTTTAATATCTGCCAGAAAGAGGAGAGAGAAATGTGTATATTGAGCATATAGAAGAGAAATCATTTGTTTGTATTTTTGAACCATAAAAACGATTGGATTATGAAAAAAATGCATTTGTTCATTTCATCAATATTTTTGGTTAAATGAATGAAATCTAATAGTTGCTGAAACATACTATAAAACTTGATATGAAAAAATACATGGTTTATGTTAAAAGGCTAGTATATCTTTATTACCTTGAAATCCACAATGAAATCATATGGCGTAATATGTTTATACAGGGTCAGCATATCATTCTGGAAGCTTCTGAGGGGAATACAATCATCAAATATATACTCTATATGAAAAAAAAAAAAAATGTTCACAAAAACATGTAGGTAGCAAATATATTAAATCACACACATCTTGTATAAACATGTCTAGTATACGTCTAGTTTCTCAAGTTGCCTGTGGGAGTGTATTCACAGATTTTGGCACCATTCCAATCTGTGTAATCATCGTAATGTAACATCACGTGACCCAGAGAGCATGTCAAGGTGTCAGTAAACAACATACTGGTCTGTTTAAGGAAGTTTTAACGGCATTACTTAAACACTGTTATTCCCAACACTGGTCATTGGTAAATGCTTATCTGCATGGAAGCATCACATTTACCTTCATTATTCTATATCAACTGTGCTTATTTCTTACATTTGTCTCCAGACAAACACAGTTGTATCTGGACCAAAGTTGGTAAAGTTAGAACCTCTGTCTTCATCCATGAGTATACATTTTTATTTATTGTATTGGTATTTTATTAATTTATTAATGAATCAATTAATCACTGCATTTATATAGCGCCTTTCAAGACACCCAAAGCGCTTTACAGTTCATTATTCATTCACTCCACACTCAGTGGTGGCAAGCTAATATTGTAGCCACAGCTGCCCTGGGGTAGACTGACAGAAGCGAGGCTGTCAATCTGCACCATCGGCCCCTCTGACCACCACCAACACTCAGGCACACTCCACTTTCTTACTAGGCAATGTAGGTGAAGTGTCTTGCCTTAGGACACAACGACAGGCGCCCCACTGTGGCACCTGGAATTCCCAGTGGTCTCCCATCCAAGTACTACCCAGGCCTGGCCTTGCTTAGCTTCTGAGATCTGATGAGATCAGGCTTTGACAAGCCGGTAAATTTGAAACAATATAGCAACTTTACACTTTAATAGCAACCAAAGTCGGGAATAATTTCCTAATAGATACATTATTTTAATTTATAAATTGTGCATTACCAAGTCTAAGCTGTCACACATGTCATCATCATAGACTATATATTTAAATGGACACAGCTATATGCCGTAATGAGCCATATGCATTAAATGCATGTGAGTGGGTAAATGACAAGCAGAAATGGCTGGACCTGATGGACACACCTAGCCCCGCCCACTGACATAATACAAAACACACTAACATGATACACAATACACTGACATGATACACGATACACTGACATGATACAATACATGACAGCAGCTGTTTCTGCAGGCCACATGTGCAGTAGAGTGGGGAGGAACAATATGAGTCTTATAATCCTTTGTAGTACGGTTTACTGGTTAAAGGGGGCCTTTGTGAGTGTGTTTGACTTTGACTAGAAGTAGAGATTTGGAGAGAAATATTACCAATACAATATAATCATTTACCTATGTTAATTAATTAATTAATTCATAATTAACCAGTTGTTCTGAAGGTTCATAAATTGCTGTCCATATTAGTGACCCATATCTGGAAATAACATCACCAAAGCAAACTGTGGTTTTATGAATATTTATTGACCAAGTTATACAGACAGCATTTAGATATGAAATATGCAAATGAGTGTATGCTATTCTAAAGACTGGAGATTAGACACAACTTTAAGAGTTATCTAAAGTTATGTGTTGAGTCTAAATTGATCAGTCAAGCCATTCAATGACATTTGCGCATACAACCAGGAGCAGCGTTGATGTCAGTCACGATGTGGTCCAGGATCAGGTCATTTTGGTTTGGTCTGACGTCTTCAGATGGTTGAATCTGAAGAATCAAACGAGCCTGGACAGATGGAGGCCACTTGATCTAAATGATATATCCAACTCAGACTGCGTCAGGCTGAAGGAACACTGTAACCTTTGTTTAAAGAGGAGCAAGAAGAGACCTTCATAGTGTCCATGAGGTCTGAACCGCACTGGTCACAGATAAAGGCCAATCAATCAATCAAAAGGCTATTGGCTACAAAAATGCAAATATTTAAATTTGGAAAAATATGAAAGCTTTGCTTTCAATCAGATGAGCTACAATAATTTGGATAAAAACAAGTCAAAAGTCGGCTGCAAAATTTTGGAAGAGAGAACTCGGGCGTTGTCCCTCCCTCTAGAATGTTTTGTTCAGTGGAGGAGATAAGGTCTATCTGTCTGTCCTCTCCACGAACTGGGGTGAACTGGCAAAATGTGGGCGGTCTGCTCACTGATAACAGAGTCTTTTTGTGACTGCCCACCAAGTTTTAGTGGGAAAGGCTAGACTAATGAGGCAAAGTCTTAGCTAAAGTTGGGTCGGGGTTGAGTGAGAAGAGTTTTTGTGAAATTCCTCTCACATCTCACAACCATTAACAGTTTGACACAAATAAAATTCACAACACATTAACAGATCAATATTCAAGAACATTGTCAATATTCACAGCACGAACAGTTTACACTATTCCTCTTCTTTCTCTGCAGAAAGTCCATTAGCTGAGAGTGTTTGATCCAAATCCAATAGTGTCTTTTTATTTGTGTCTTGGTTATTTATTTATTTATTTATTTATTATATTTATTTATTTGGATTTACTTCAGTCAATTGGCTTCTTTGTAGGCAAAACCTGTAGATATGTAGCTCTGTTGGAGAGTCTGTGTGTGATAGAATTTAAAGGAATGTTTCTGCTTGCATGACACAAGTCCACAAATCTTAATTTCACAGCTGGAGAGTACAGTTACAAGCTGAAGGAAGTCAAAGTCAAAGAAGGCATTTGGCCCAAACTATTTGCTTTGTTAAAAATGTCCTTCTTAAAGTTCAGATCCCGTGGCAACAGTGAAGCGGGTGCTTCTCACAGTTTCATGGGCCAACCTAGCCTAGTAGTCTGACTTTAAACAGATGATTCTGCACTAACTCAGCTGCTAATGTTAAATAATAATAATAATAATAATAATAATAATAATAATAATAATAATAATAATATGTGTAGAATCCCTCAGTCGTCCAGGTAGAATCCATGGCAAAAGGAAAAATTTAATTTGTCAACTGGACTGGACTGGAGTTTATTTGGTCGAATGCGTTTCATACTGAAGAAGCAGCTTGGATGAGCAGCGAAACGTATTCGACCAAAAAACTCTGTCCAGTTGACAAATTAAATTTCTCCTTTTGCCAATAATAATAATAATAATAATAATAATCATAATCATAATCATAACAATAATAAAAACAAGTAAAAATCTGGTAAAGTCCATGTTTGTCAATGAAACTCTGAGTTGTAATCTGAAGCTTATCTATCATGTTTATATGCAACCCATACTAACTAGAAAATATTTACAGGCAAAAACAAAGGCCAAAAGAACAAAACATGCATAACTTACTGTCTAGAGCTACTACAGAAGAAAACATCAATTTATATCCACAATAGAGCCATTTCATCCATTGCATTCCCTGCACCATGTGTTCCGAGATTTTTCACTGTCTTTCATTTAATTCCATCAGGTTCATAAACATTAGATTCTGCTCCAGGATTTCCAGACATATAGATTAATGTTTTCTCCACAAAACAAGACGATTATCCTGCAAATGGGGCAAACAGGCTGTCTTTGCTGTTTATAACTTTGGTTGGGTGCTGAGTGTCCGGAGAACAGGGCTCCGTAGCATCTCCAGGTGAGTTCTCTCCCCAGTCCACGCATGGACCAGCGTGGATAGTCCCACGATTGGCTCATCTCTGGTATACAATCAAGATTACACCGGGGAGCTCCGTGCGCTAAAACACGCAGCTCCAGCAGTACATTTGGTTAGAAACTTGTAAAAAAATCTTGTAATTTCCAATACGATCGTCCGTGCATTAGTCGAAGTGTGGATGTTCACCACGAGGCAACAGCAGCAGCGCAGCTGGCGAGGCAGTCGGAACGGCCAGCCTTTATCAAAGCCCCAATCTCCTGCAGTGAGTGCACAGAAGCCGAGCAGGACAATCCGTGGTCCCACTGAGCCTTAAGCAGTGAGGCTTTTCCCACAGCCTCAGTAAACCAACTGCCTCTGACTGCTCCCATGTTAAATAAAGGTAAACAAGACCACAGACCAGGGAGCATCTACGATCCAACACGATCTCATGCCCAGACCTTTTCATCTGTGTTTGGCTTATAGGCCAGGTGACGTGCGGTGAGGTTTACAGCTGGACAAAGTGTAAGCTCAGAAATGTTGATGCGCTCTAAGTTGCTTTTCTTTACAAACACATAAAAATCACGTTAACTAATGAAAACATTGTGTTTTAATAAATGATTTTGTTTACACACAAAGAGGAAGAAAGAGTAAAACAAATACTCTATGTACAAATTGAGGTTTTGAACTCGGAGCGTTTGCACTAAACATGAGCGACTTAAGGTAGTGAGCTAAACTCCATAATGTAAGGGAGTGCTTGGTTGTGGGTAAATAAGGTTATATATCAAATATTTCAAGTATTTATTTATTTATTCTTATTGACACTGAGCAGTTCTTTATTCCCAAAAGGACAGGTGAGGCACCTGCCTCTCCTGACTGCACGTTGCTGTCTCTCCTCTGCTCTCCACTCGGCGTCAAACGCTGCAGCATGCTGCATACTGTCTACCTGTGCCTTCAGTCAGATGCACTTCCTTTTTATGACATAAAGGGTGACCAAGGCGAATTTTTGCCTTGCGAACAGAGCGTCTAATTTGCGCGTCTGAAGCGGCTTCAAGTGAAGGTTTCTGTGGCGCGTGGCACTTTTGTATGTGCACATGGCTTAACAGGGTGTAAAACTAATGTATCTATTTATCGTATACTTGTTGATGAAAAGAAAACGGTGATGGGTTTAGTTTTACATTTATGTAATATGTTGTAATATGTGTAATATGATTAACTTAGATTCAGGAGCTGGACTACACCTCAACCTCCTCGCCAGCCAACCACAGCTCATCTTGACCACGCCTTCAATTGCCCAGAAGCCCTAATTATAAAGGGACAATGCATAATCATGAACATATACTTGTAAATACACCAGAATTAGCCCAAAGGCTACTTTACATCTGTAGTCCCTGTGTAGTGGACCAAAAAAAAAAAAAAAGGCAAAGACAAGGTATAAAAATAATGCTTAAATTTAATAAAGTCAAATAAAAATGTAATTTAACAAAGGCTCAAATTAAGTAAATCATTAACAAAAATTCAGGCACAACTGGGGTAACTTAAATCCAACTAAACAGAACAAAAAATCTAACCCAGACAGAGAACAGGTGCGTTTAAATAGATGAGGGCCAACTAAACTGAACACAAGAGAGGGATAAATTACATTAAATAAATAACTAAAGCTACCAACTTAAAGTAACAAAAAGGCAAATACTTATAATACAGAAACAAGCAATAGTAAAATAACCTCAAACAAACTAACTTAGCAAAATTAACTAAAAAGTGCTCCCCCCCTTGTTCGGCATAGATGGTCTCCTCCAAGGGTCCTCTGCCCGGCCACTCAAACAAAACAAAACAAAACAAAAAAAAAAGCAAGTGTAAGTAATTCAGACTTATATTAACTAAAATGTGTGCACCCAAAATTAAAAATATAAGTCTAAATAAAGGATTAAATTCAACTATAACTTAATGAAAATGTAAATAAAATGAAATACTAACACTATGGGGTGATGGCAGATGTATCCACCACACACTCCCCCTCCTCCGAAGGCTCGCTCGCACAGCGGGACAGGTAGTCAGCAGTGGCGTTCTGCTTGCCCGGGATGTGCTGTACCTCAAACTTGTAGGGCCTCTGAGACTGGTCATGTCTGTAAGCAGAGAAGCTCTGGCAGAGTAGTTAGATATGAATTTATGGTACCAACCTAACATTCCCAAGAAGGACCGGAGTTGTGTTTGTGTCTGCAGGAGGGGACAGGACTGGATGGCCTCCACTTTCTGGACTTGTGACTTCACCACTCCTCCTCCAATGACAAAGCCCAGGTATTCAGTTTCTTTTTTGGCAATGGCACACTTGGCTGAATTTACTGTTAGTCCTGCTTTCTGGAGACACTCTTTTAAATGTTGTAGATGTTCTTCCCAGCTGTTGCTGTAAACAATAATATCATCCAGGTATGCTGCTGCAAATTGTGAAAGTCCATCGAGTACCTTATTCATGAGGCGTTGAAAAGTGGCAGGAGCACCGTGAAGTCCAAACGGCATCACGCGGAAGTGGTAGAGACCCCATGGCATCTTGAAGGCCGTCAGCTCTCTGGACTTAGAGGAGAGTGGGACCTGCCAATAGCCTTTGGAAAGATCAATGGTGGTGAGGTATTTTGCTTTTCCCAGTTTCTCAATCAATTCATCAATACGGTATTGTATATGAATCTAACTTGGATAATGAGTTTAGGTTGCGAAAGTCAATACAAAACCTAATTGTGCCATCTTTTTTAGGGACGAGTACAATTGGATTGCACCTCTTGCTCTGTGACACCTCAATAATACCAAGGGACGACATTAGTTCAATTTCCCTTTTAAGAGGTTCAAGGAGTCTCTCTGGAATGCAATAAATAATTTGTTTTACTGCTGCATCTTCTTTCAAGGCAATGTCATGCGTTATTACCGTGGTATAGCCTGGGTTTTCCTGGAACACCTCCGATGAACAGACATCCCTCACCTCAGACCTTTGCTTTTCTGTCAAGTGGTCAAGACTGGGTGCTAAAGTTGCAGATACTGCTCCACGAGATCCTCATCCTCTGCATTTTTGATGTAAAAGGAGGCTTGTGGATCTTCAGGTCTGGAGACCCACTCCTTTAGCAGGTTTACATGGAGAACCCGGGTACAGTGGCTTTGACCTGGAACAGAAATTTTCTAAGTTCTTGGTCCCAATTTCTCCATTACCTCGTAGGGGCCCTGCCACTTTGCCAGCAACTTGCTATCCCCCGTCGGCAGCATTACCAGGACCTTTTGACCAGGCACAAATTCCCTCTCTTTGGATGCAGTGTCATACCAGGCCTTTTGTTTGTGTTGGGAGGTCTTCATGTGCTCTTGGGCAAGAACAGTCATCCTCTCCAGTTTCTCCCGCATCTGGAGCACATAAGAAACAATATTCACTGGTTCCTTGTCATTTTGTCCCCCCTTCCACAGTTCCTTTAGGATTATCAGGGGTCCTCTCACTTAATGACCAAACAACAGGTCAAAAGGAGAAAACCCTGTAGAGGACTGGGGAACCTCTCTGTATGCAAACAAGATTTATGGGAGCCACTGGTCCCAGTCTGAGCCAGTTTCGTTAACAAACTTCCGTAACATCTGTTTTAGTGTTTGGTTAAACCTTTCAGTTAGTCCATCTGTTTGTGGATGATATGGTGTTGTTCTCAGTCCTTTGATACCCAGCAACTGGTACACATCTTTGAGAAGTTTTGACATGAAATTGGTACCCTGGTCTTGTGAGTATCTCCCGAGGGAAACCCACTCTTGAGAAAAACTGCACTAAACAGAAGGCTACAGTCTTTGCTTTGACAGTTTTTAAGGGAAAAACCTCGGGATATTTGGTTGCATAGTCTGTTAGCGCTAGCATGAAGCGGTTACCTGATTTACTTTTCTCCACGGGTCCAACAATGTCCATGCCTAAACGTTGAAATGGTGTACTCACAATTGGTAGAGGGTGGAGCAGAGCTTTGTTTGGAAGTTTGGATGATGTTTTCTGACACTCTGTGCAGCTCCTGCAAAACTGTGCAACATCTTTACGCAAGCCAGGCCAGAAAAAACTGCGTTCTAGGTGGGCAAAGGTCTTATGCTTCCCCAGGTGGCCAGCCTAGGGAATAGCGTGGCCCAATTTTAAAACAGTTTCTCTGACTGATTCTGGCACAACGAGCTGTTTTGTTAACCCTTGCTGTCTGTAGAGAATGCCATTTTGAATGCAGAAAGCATTTTGCTTAGGTTTATCATTTTGAAAGTACTTAGCTAGATTTACATCTTGGTGCTGCAGCTCTATAATATTACTAGGTATTTGGATATCTTGCTGTACCTCAGGCTCCGGTATGTCAGGAGGAGTCACCACGGTCCCTTGGAACTTCTCCATTCTCCGCTGTCTCCTGGATTTGCGCACTTTAGTAGTTTGTGCTATGTTAAACTCAACATTATAGAAAGGCAGAGTGCTAAGCTCTGAGATAATGTCCTTTGGTTGCTTCACCTGGGCCTGGGTGAGAGCTACATTACACATTGGAGTAGACCGCAGCAAGTCAATCAACACAGGTACTGTAAGTCACCACCCAAAATGACTGGAAACGGCAGGTTATCCACTACACCAACATTAAGCAGGTAAGTCTGTCCTTTTACTGTGATATAGACATCAGCTGTAGGATATTTCTTTTCGTCACCATGGACACAGCAAATTGGAACGGTCTCACTGCTGTAAATAGACTGAGGTGACACATACCTGCGCTGAACCAGAATCTGTGTACTTCCTGTATCGATCAGTGCTTTGAGTGGATGTCCATTGAGCTCCACAGATGTCTCCTTTAATGCCTGCTTCACTACTGCCTTCTGGGCACAAAACACATCTGGGACAACTTAACAGGGTTTCACGGATACATTGGTTTGGTGTGACCCTCTTGTCCACATAAATAGCAAATTGGTTTTCTACCATTGAATTTTGCTGAATGTGATTTTTCCCTTGCAGGGGGCTTACCCACACTTGAAAACTTTTGGACTGGAGGTTGACTGGGAGGTTGAAAGCGGTCGTCCTTCCAGCTTTTGTATGCCCAGGACAGGTTTTTCCAGCCACAAACATGTCAGCCAGTGAAGCAGTCTCCTCAGCTTCGGATCATGCTTCTTTATTTACACCTGTAATTTTGGTGTTGGCATCCTCAAATACTGCTCAAGAATGATAATTTCATTAATTTGGTCAACTGTTTTACCCCTTGGTTGCACCCATTTACCATACAGCTCCTTTAACCTTATGTAAAACTCTTTTGGGGATTCTTCTGGCTCCACATGGAGAGAGTGAAATCTTTGCCTTGTAGGTTTCACTATTAATGTCATACTTCTGTAAAATTGCAAACTTGACATCCTCAAAGTTCACAAACAAATCTACATCCATATGAACAAAGGCACTTCTAGCTTTGCCTGTTAACAATGGTATTAAATGGAAAGCCCTGTCTGTTTTAGGCCATCTACAGGCAATAACAATTCTTTCAAAAGTAATTAGAAAATGTTCAATATCATCATCTTCATTTAACTTTTGTGACATAGGTGTATTGTTAAAGTATGAAGGAGCATGAACAAGATCACCTAATTGGCTGTGTGAAGGTCCAGGCCCCAGCGGTGATGTTGACCTTGGTCTGACTGTAGTTTGGGCTTGGGTTTCCATTTTGAGCATACTGAACTGTTGATGCAGCTCCTTAAATCTTTCTTCCTGCTTAGAAACTTCCCTGTCCCAGTAGACCTCCTTTTCTCTTTGTTGACCTATGTTGGCTTTTAAAAGGTCAGCTAGGTCGGCTAATGTAGGCTCAACTGGCTCCTCTGTGCCACTCTCTCCACCAACAGCTCTACCCTCCTCATCACTGCCATTATGCAATTCACCTTCTGGCTCACCCGGCACCCTGATTACAGGCCGTATCCGAATCTGACCTCTTTCTCTTCCAACAGGCATTTTCTTTCTTTCTTTCTTTTTACAGGATGGTAGTGCCCAAAAAAAAAAAAAAAAAAAAAGTTACACCTTGTTACACCTTGTCTACCTGAATGATCTCACCACTGCCACCAACTGTAGTGGACCAAAAAAAAAAAAAAAAAAAAGAGGCAAAGACAAGGTATAAAAATTATGTTTAAATTTAATAAAGTCAAATAAAAATGTAATTTAGGCCCAACTGGGGTAACTTAATCCAACTAAACAGAACAAAAAAACTAACCCAGACAGAACAGGTGCATTTAAATAGATGAGGGCCAACTAAACTGAACACCTAAAATCTGTGAGTCCAAAATTAGAAAATAGAAGTCTAAATAAAGTATTAAATTCAACTATAACATAATGAAAATGTAAATTAAATGAAATACTAACACTATTGAGTGGTGGCAGATGTATTCACCACACCCTGGCAGATCAAAGAGATAGAAACAACATAATTCAATTCAATTCAATTCAATTCAATTTCTCTTTATTGTCACATGTGCATATACATACAAAATTTATAGCACAGATGAAATTGCTGTCCTCTCCCACCTTAGTGCAAACATTTAAATGTGCCAAACCAAAATGTGCAAACAACAAAAAAAACAAAAAAGTGCAAACAAAGTAAACATTCAAGTGACATTCAAGTAAAACGGAATGTAAAGACATACTGGACTAGACAAAACCACAGTAGACAGAACAAAAATGGTGCAAACATTCAGGTAAACATTCAAATAGGGTGGAATCTCAGACATACTAGACTAGACAGAAACCACAAATAGACAAAACAGAAATTACAGATGAAAGTGAGGTAGTGCTGAAATATATGAGGTAGACAATTATTGATTGTCCATATGAGTGGAAAGTGAGGTAGTGCTTCATAGTCCAGTGTTCTTAGTGGATGACAGGGGGTTGAGGGGGGGCAGAGGGGAGAAGTGGGGGTAGGGCAGGGAGAGAGTTGAGTCTCCTGACAGCCTGGTGGAAGAAGCTATCCTTGAGCCTGCCGAGGACAGAGGGGAGGGGGGGCAGAGGGGAGAAGTGAGGGTAGGGCAGGGAGAGAGTTGAGTCTCCTGACAGCCTGGTGGAAGAAACTGTCCCTGAGCCTGCTGGTTCTGGCCTGGAGGCTCCGCAGTCTTCTCCCTGATGGCAGCGGGCTGAAGAGGCTGTGAGATGGGTGGGTGGGGTCACCTGCAATCCTGGTGGCTTTGCGGGTGAGGTGGGAGTGATAGATGTCCAGTAGAGAAGGGAGAGGGACACCGATGATCCTCTCAGCTGCTCTGACGATGCGCTGCAGAGTCTTTTTGCAGGACACGGTGCAAGAACCGTACCACACCGTGATGCAGCTGGATAAGATACTCTCGATGGCGCCTCTGTAGAATGTCCGAAGGATGGGGGCCGGGGCACTTGCTCTTTTCAGTTTGCGAAGGAAGTAGAGGCGTTGTTGGGCTCTTTTGGCCAGTGATGCAGAGTTGCTGCTCCAGGAGAGGTCCTCAGAGATGTGCACTCCCAGGAACTTGGTGCTGCTCACTTGCTCCACTGCAGCACCGTTGATGGTGAGTGGAGCATGCTGGATGTGCGCTCTCCTGAAGTCCACAACAATCTCCTTCATCTTCTCCACGTTCAGGTGGAGATTGTTGTCCTTGCACCACGTGACCAGTCTGTTTACTTCACTCCTGTAGCTTGTCTCATCGTTGTTGTGGATGTGACCGAGCACAGTTGTGTCATCCGCAAACTTGATGAAAAGGTTGGAGCTGGATGTTGGGGTGCAGTCCTGAGTCAGAAGGGTGAAGAGGAGGGGACTCAGCACACATCCCTGGGGGACCCCTGTGTTCATCACGACCGTGCTGGATGTGTTGTTTCCTACTCGAACTGTCTGTGGTCTCCCCGTCAGGAAGTCCAGCAGCCAGTTACACAGGGAGGTGCTGAGTCCCATTTGGTCCAGTTTGTGGATGAGCTGCTGGGGGATGATGGTGTTGAATGCTGAGCTGAAGTCGATGAACAGCATTCTGACGTGTGAGTTATTGGTCTCCAGGTGGGTGAGGGCTGAGTGGAGGGCGATGGAGATGGCATCATCGGTGGAGGAATTAGACCGATATGCAAACTGGAAGGGATCCAGGGTGGGGGGAGGGGAGAGATCTGATGTGTTGCATGACGAGCCGCTCGAAACACTTCATAAGGATGGGAGTGAGTGCAACCGGGCGGTAGTCATTGTGGCAGGTGGGAGTCAGCTTCTTCGGGACTGGGATGATGGTGGTGGTCTTGAGGCACGTGGGGACAACAGCTTGGCTCAGTGAGATGTTGAAGATGTCAGTGAAGACATCAGTGAGCTCCACAGCACAGTCTCTCAGCACACGACCAGGGATGTCGTCGGGGCCTGGGGCTTTTCGTACGTTTATCCCTTTGAGGGAACGTCTCACACTATCGTGGGATAGTGTCAGCGTCTGGTCGCCGGGAGGGGGTGGAGTTTTCTGAGCCGTGGTGCTGTTGTTTATCTCAAAGCGGGCAAAGAAGTTGTTGAGCTGGTTCAGCAGCAGAGGGGTGGAGCTGTCGCAGGTCTGCGGAGGGGGCTTGTAGTCTGTGATGGACTGAATTCCCCTCCACAGGTTCCTGGTGTCTCTACTGTCCCTGAAGTGGTCAGCGATCCTCTTGGAGTACTGCCTCTTTGCCACCCTGATACCACGTGCTAGATTGGCCCTGGCTGTCCTCAGGCCGGCCATGTCCCCAGCTTTGAAGGCCACGTTCCGAGCCCTCCAGAGCCTGTGGACTTCTCCTGTCAGCCACGGCTTCTGATTTGCTCGGATGGTGATGGTTCTTGTGACCGTGACATCGTCCATGCACTTCCTCATGTAGGACATGACTGTCTCTGTATATTCCTGGAGGTCAACAGAGTTGTTGTATGTGGCTGCTAGTCTGAATATACTCCAATCAGTGGTAGAAAAACAGTCCTGGAGTGCCTCTGTGGATCCCTCCGGCCACACACGTACCTGCTTCAGAACTGGTTGGGTAACTTTAACCAGTGGTCTATATGCTGGCATTAGCATAACAGTGGAGTGATTTGTAGGCTCCCTTCCATGCAGTAAAAACATTGTCCAGAATGTTAGTACCTCTTGTAGCAAAGTTTATGTGTCCGTGGAGTTGTGGGAAAACACTTTTGGGGTTTGCATGATTGAAGTCCCCGGCCAGAATGAGGAAGGCATCAGGATGGGCTGTCTGCTGGTCACTGATGAGCTGGTGGAGTTCGTGCAGTGCCTCACTCTTGTTGTTGGTGGAGGAGCTGGGGGGGATGTAAACTGCCAGTAGCAGAATAGCGCTAAACTCCCTCGGCAGGTAGAATGGCCGGCATCTGATGATAACCAGCTCCAAAAGTGGTGAGCAGTGTTTGCAGACCACAGCAGCGTCTCGGCACCAGGCGTCACTGATGTAAACACAGAGTCCCCCGCCGCGAGTCTTCCCTCCCTCGACGAGAGCTGTCTGCCAGGTAGCATGTTAGCCGGGCTAGCTCCACGGCATGATCCGGGACGCTGGTATTTAGCCATGTTTCCACAAACACAAAGACACAGCACTCATTCACAGACTTGGAAGTAGCGCGGAGTAGTCGGATGTAATCCAGTTTATTGTCCAGCGAGCGTACGTTGGCTAGTGTAATGGATGGGATGGCTGGCCGGTGAGGGCTATCTGCTAGCCTAGCCCGGATACCTCCGCGCTTCCCCCTCTTCTGCCTCCGCATAATCCGCTTGTGGCGCCTCCACTGTGGAATGGTTTCAGGAGTGGGGGATGGTGATTGAGCAGGCCTCCGGAGTAGATCACAGTCGAGTAGTACCTCCGCGTCTGCTGGGCTAATATCCACGAAAGTAGTGCTGCCCATGCAGAGCAGAAATTCACGGGGGTATGTTCATCTTGTGGTCAGTGGACAAAACAAGGAAGGACAAATACACGTAGAGAAACAACACAAAAAACATAAAAACGCCGGTAGTTTGGGAGAGAGAGGAGCCGCTGCATGTGCACACGCCGCCATCTTGGAAATATACATAAGACAATATATATATATATATAAGTAAATATATATATAAATATATATAAGACAATTCATAGGACAAACATGATAAAAACAGCACAATAAGACACAATCATGACATACAACACTGACATTTACACAGAAGCATAACATTAGTGTTGAAATCCTGATTCTTTAACAATGGATCACAAGAGTCAGACAGTCTAAATCAACAAAAGTTTATTCCCTGGAGATTACAATTCTAATACGTAGTTGCGCAGATCTATCCTGGTGGAGGAGTTGGTGCATGTGCACGGAGACCCCCACAGGTGCTCTGTGTAGGTCTGGGGTCTATCCCCTTGCGCTTCACACAAGATACAACACTTCATGAATATGCAAATAGAGGGCGTAGATCAGTCTCCTCCTCCTTAGTACTTTTTCACTGGTCTTCTTCCCAGGCCTGCGCGTCACATGCACAGGTGCCCCCGTTATCTCACTTGTTCCAGACTGACCTCGCTACAGTGGATCATAATGAAACAAACAAAAGATTTGCAATAGAGCAAGGATGAGGTGTGATAGCATGTGCGTGCGGAGTCTTAAACCCCCTCAATATTTCTGCAATCATAAAACATATTGATTAATAAGTTCACACAAGCATATTATTTATTTATTCCAAAATAAAGATTTCCTGTCAAATATTTTTAAAGCTTTTTTTTTTTATTTTTTTTATTGCATTTAAGGTTGTCATGCTTGTCAGTGACTAGTTAGTAATGCAGTATTCAATGTGAGAAAAAATCATGCTGTGGAGAAACATTTTAGCTGCATTTTCTGGCAATGATGATCTAATTTGCCTAAAGTTATAAATATTAAAATTAAGGATTTTTGATATCTTTTTTATATTTGAATAAACATTATATTCTTTATAGATTTATGTGAATGTATGCAATTCCTCACATTAGCAGTAGGCCTACTACTTCGGCGGCACGGTGGCTGAGTGGCTAGCATTCACGCCTCACAGCAAGAAGGTTCCGGGTTTGATCCCCGGGTCGCCTGGGCCTTTCTATGTTCTCATGTTCTCCCCGTGTCTGTGTGGGTTTCTTCTGGGCACTCCGGTTTTCCCCATCAACCCAAAAAACATGCACTATAGGTAAAAATCCTCCAGCTGAGGTCCTGACAAGCCTAGCTATAAGATCATGGAGATGGGTCCCTGGGCGCCTGAAAGATTGGCTGCCCACTGCTCCTGAATAAGGATGGGTAATGCAGAGGATAATTTCCCTACAGGTATAAATACAGGATAATAATAATAATAATGATAATAATAATAATAATAATAATAATAATAATAATAATAATAATAATACTGTTGTGCAACATTGGTTGCTTTGTTGTAGATTTGTAAGGGTCTCATTTCTTTGTTCAGGACGGAAGAGTGATGACCACCAGTCACATAACTATCAGTTTTGGTGAACACCAAGACCCTTGCTAAACAAACAAATGAAGAAAAGGAAAAAAAAATCAGCAGAAACAAAATCCAGCAGCAAAACCACACCTCAGTCCCTCAGCCCACTCCAAAATACTGCGTGGACCTGTCTTCTGTAGTGTGCCTGCGTGGATTTATACATAAGTGAGGTGTGTGTTTAATGGTTTAGCATTAAAATTATAGTAAAAATATATGTATGGGGCGCCAAAATTCAAAAATAAATCCATAGCAATCACAAAACTTATATAATTCTATCAGTCTGAAGGATAAGAGTACCCGATAAAGGACTTTGTAATAACTTCCAAAAATCACTGAAGCCAAAAATGACTTTGTGTGGTTTATTTTGCAAAACAGGTAAAGGTATAGGCACTTAAGCTTCAAGTGTTGGTTCCGGATTCAACAAACAGTAATGCACCGAATTTTAGTTTTAAAATCGAGGTTCACAACTGAGAATTATATGCCAACTCCTGCAACAATTAGGTCACTGCGTGGATCAGATTTTACTGGTTTAGGCCAAGTCTACAGACACAAGTTGATCAGTCTCAGGACAAAAGACGAGGGACCAGCGTGGATCCAGGCAGGGCGCAGTGACGTCAGCCCTTGGTCTCAGTTGCCCGATGAGGGCATGCAGCGGATGACGCAGGAGTGAAGAGGTCTCTCTCAAGCCGGTCAGGCGAGGTAACCCAGCAGAGGCAGGTGATGATGCGGCGGGGCAGGCGTCCAGGTCCCAGTTGATGTTTTTAGCGAGTGAAGAGCGGCGTGAATGCGTGTGCTGTGGTTTTTGTCCACAGGCAATCTTAGGCAGATCATAGATCCGCCTAAGCTGACCTTAAGTTGAACACATTTATACATTTGTTCCAGTTTACACATTCATTCCCGGTTCACATACTTATTCCCAGTTTTACACAATAATATTGAAAATACTACAGGTCACCTGTAGGCTTAACCAAGTTCATACAGTAATTGAAACACATTAATATTATTGCGGTTACACCAGTAGTTTTCCTGCAAGAAAATACGGAATTAAGTGTAAACATTGTCTTCCATAAGGTGAGCAGCATGAGAAACAATTTAATACATAAAATAATCAACCTGAAGTGTTCCACAGTGTATTAATTAAATAGTTCAGCAATCTTATTATATAAGGTAGATCATGTCACAAAACGGAGGGGATAGTTCAGTGTCTCTCAAGGCGCCACAAAGTCTGGCTGATAATTAAGTTTAGCAGAGGGACAAAATGTAGTGTTGTTTTGCCAGCAGATGTGTCCGTGATAACTTAGCATCCATCCAGAGCCGTGACACTTTTATTGCTTGATCTTGGTCATTTGGTCCATTCATCAAACAGTTCAAGAGGTAAGGTGTGGATTAGATATCATTCCCAGATGTAGTTCCTGGGATAAACAAATCTGTCTCTCCTTGTGGAGTGCTCCCCCCCCCTCCCCCTTCCCGGAAAAACACTTTTAGTCCTTTCTTAAAATAACCGTCTCTTCTCTCCTTCTACACTTAAGTGAACATGCTGGACAAAATAGTTAGACAAATCTGTAAATAAAAATCAGCTGTATATACATTTGTAATGCACAAATCAATGTGTTCTATAAAAGAGTATGAAAAAAACTTGAAACTAAACTCAACTTTATTTTGGTAACTGTGTGTACCCCACTATTGAGTATGCAATGAGTGTGGGGTCTTGTTAGTATAACCATTCAGGGCCAGGTGTTTTCACACCTCTGGACCTGACCTGGCTATCCCTGTTGTTTTCTTTGTTTGTTCTGATTTAAGTTTGAGGATAGAGTTATAAATAGGAGACAAATGATGTCTGAGATCTCCATTTCTGTTCAAGGAAGGATTCTCTTTCTTGACAAAAATAGCCTCTTTAACTCCCCTCTCAAACCAGTTCTTTTCTCTGGCTAAGATGTGTACCTCACTGTCCTCAAAGGAGTGGCTTGTAGCTTTTAGATGTACGGCAGACTGAGGTCCACTATGGCTCTCTCGTCTGTGTTGGTACATCCTCTTGTGAAGTGGCTGTTTTATTTCTACGATGTAAGCGCTCACTGCAGTCTTCACTACACTGAATGGAGTAGACCACATTGCTTTGTTTGTGGCTCGGTGTTTTGTCCTTTGGGTGGACCAGTTTCTGTCTTAAAGTGTTTGTGGGTTTGAAATAGACTGAGATTTCATGTTGTATGAAATTCCTCTGTAGTTTTTCAGAAACACCAGCCAGGTAAGGAATAGTTACACCCTTTCTCCTGCGTTCTGATTCTCTCTTGTCTTGTTTCTTGGCTCTCTTAGTTTTATTGAAAGCCCATTTTGGATATCCACAAACAGAAAGGGCTTTCTGCACATGTTGTTCTTCTTTTTCCTTTCCCTCTGTGCTTGTAGGAACCACTTGAACCCTGTGTCCTAATGTCCGAATAACTCCAAGTTTGTGCTGCAGTGGGTGGTGTGAATCAAAAAGCAAGTATTGGTCAGTGTGTGTGGGCTTCCTGAAGACCTCTACCTGGAGTCGCCGGTCTTCTCCTATTGTTACTGCATAATCTAAGAAAGCCAATGTGTTGTCCTTGGCATCTTCATGAGTGAATTTGATGTTCGGATTTACAGAATTGATAGGCGCAGTAAAAGGTTCCAAATGTTGAATTTTGATTTTTGAAAAATTATCATCAACATAACGATACCAATGTGTGGGTGGAGTGCCTGGATACGAGGCCAAGGCACTCTGTTCAAATTGTTCCATGTATAAGTTAGCAATGATAGGGGAGACCGGTGAGCCCATTGCACAGCCATGGATTTGCCTTAACTCAAAATAGGTGGTATTTAAACAAATGTCCAGCAGTTGGCAAATTTGGTCAGGTGAAAGTTTGGTTCTCTTTTCTAGCTTGGTATCCTGCAGTAGTCTCTTTCTTGCTGCCTCCACCTCTACCGATGTAGGGATACAAGTGAAAAGAAAGGTCACATCAAAGGAAACCATTGTCTCATCCAAGTCAAACTGGAGATGCTTGATTTTGTTCACAAATTCGGCTGTGTTCTCAATATGGTGCTCCGTGTTACCCACCAGAGAAGCCAAGATGGGTTTTAGGTGTTTGGCCACATTGTACGTGATGAAGTCTGTGCTACATACAATGGGTCTGAGTGGTACTCCCTGTTTGTGAATCTTTGGGAGGCCATAAATGCAAGGGATGGAGTCACCAGGATACAGCCTGTAATGCAGCTGTCGATCAATGACTTCTTCTTTCTCCAGCTTCTGCAAGCAATCAATGATCTTCTTTTTGTACACATTGGTGGGGTCTCGTTTTAGTATTTCGTAGGTTGCGGTGTCACTGAGTAGGCTGTTCACCTTAGCCTCATAATCAGCTGAGTTCAGGATCACTGTGCATCTCCCTTTATCAGCTGGGAGGATGTTGATGGTGTGGTCCTTCTCTAGAGAAATTATGCCCTTTCTTTCCTCCAGTGTTACATTGGATGGAGGTTTGGCATTGCTCAGACACCACAACCTACGGATTACTAAAATGAGACCCCACCAATGGGTACAAAAAGAAGATCACGTTGTCTAAAAACTACAGAGGATTTTCAGACAACATGAAATCCCAGTCTATTTCAAACCCACAAACACTTTAAGACAGAAACTGGTCCATCCTAAGGACAAAACACCGAGCCACAAACAAAGCAATGTGGTCTACTCCATTCAGTGTAGTGAAGGCTGCAGTGAGCGCTATATTGGAGAAACAAAACAACCATTTCGCAAGAGGATGTACCAACACAGATGGGAGAGCCAGAGTGGACCTCAATCTGCCATACATCTCCATCTAAAAGCCACCCGTGGGCCACTTCTTTGAGGACAGTGAGATCCAGATCTTGGCCCTAGAAAAGAACTGGTTTGAGACTGGAATTAAAGAGGCTATTTTTGTCAAATAATAATAATAATAATAATAATAATGCATCAGTTTTATATAGCACTTTTCTGGACACTTTACAGACACTTTACAGATCATTATTCATTCACTCCACAGCTGGTGATAAGCTACTATTGTAGCCACAGCTGCCCTGGGGCAGACTGACAGAAGTGAGGCTGCCAATCTGCACCATCAGCCCCTCCAACCACCACCATCACTTCACACACCCACCACTTTCATATTAGGCAATGTGGGTGAAGTGTCTTGAAGGACACAACAGCTTTTTTGCAACTGGTGTCCCACTGTGGCACCTGATTTTCCAAGAGGTCTCCCATCCAATTACTAACCAGGCCTGGCCTTGCTTAGCTTCTGAGATCTGATGGGATCAGGCTTTGGCAAGCAGGTATTGCCGCATACTGGCTTGTCATCATATCACTTACATTTTCAGGGGCAAAATTATTTACACATTAACATTTACATTTTAAGAAAGAGTACTTAATTAAAATTTAAAAAGCTAATTGTGCTTTTCTAGAATTATACAATAATACCATCTCATAAGCTTTTTTCTCTTACAAGTCTGGTGGCCAGTGCTCTGTACTTTGCTGTGGTCTGCCTGGGGAGCAGCACCAGTAAAAGGTACATTGGATGGACTGACAAACTGATGTAAAGTAAAGCTGGTCACGTCATCGACTGTGAACTCACCCTCATGTAACAAATAACCCTATGTCCTGTCAATCATCATATCATTTTTGCACTGTTTTTCCTTTTGATCTCTTGTATATAGCTGAGATATTTTATCATAATCAAATCAAATCAAACTTTATTTATAAAGTGCTTTTCATACAAAAAGTAACACAAAGTGTTTTACAGTGATTAAAAACAACCCACCCAACCAGCCCCCACAGCTGCCCGACCCCACACAACCAAACAACCAAAACAGTAACACACACACAAACACACACACAAATGCACACACACACACGCACACACACACACACGCACACGCACGCACACGCACGCACACGCACGCACACGCACACACACACGCACACACACACACACACACACACACACAAACACACACACACACACACACACACACACTCACATGCTAAAATACATAAAACTACACATAGTAAAATGTGAGGCTGAATACAGGCGAACCAGTTGAGAAAGCACCATCAGGGGAGCTGTCTACACCAGGAGCAGAGAGCCGTCCACCGTCACCAGGGACCGCCACAGGGCCCAGGGGAGAGAAGAGGCCCAAGCACAAACCCCTCCACCAGGAGCTCACGGAGCTCACGGCTCTCCTACAGAGGAGCCCTCTTAGAATTGATTATTACCATTCATGTTTTTTACTCTTTGTTATTATAATATATTGTGATGTGTGAGCTACTGTGTCCAAGTAATTTCCCTCGTGGATCAATAAAGTTTGTCTAAGTCTTAGTCTAAAGAACCTCCCTTTGTCAGTCCATGAATATGTTTCCAGACAAGAGCTGCTGCCCCTGATTCTTCCATCAGGTGCACAAAGTATTGTACTGTTCTAGCTTTTCTCACTTTCACTCACTAGTTTGTTCCAAAGGGTTCTAAAAGTAGCATTATCAGCTCAATTTCAATATATATATATATTGACATATTTTTAGTAATTCAGGGTAGTGCTTAGTATTTTTTCCCCCTTTATTTAATTGGGTTTTTGTATTTGTGAATTACTTGTGTAGTTGAAACAGTTTAAATTTCTTTTGCTGTCTTGGCAGGGTACACTTCACAAACCATTTTTACTTGTGCATTCATGTTATATAGCCATGCAAACTATAAAGAATATATTTTGCATGGGAAAGCTATTCTAAAAGAAGTGTGAGTGTGTGTGCATGTTCTTTCCTAAGTCTTATATGGTTCCGACTGTAGTATAACAAAACCCTAGCAATGCCTGTAAAGCAATCCACCACACAACGATCAGAGGTATTGTACACGTAACTGCATTATGAAGAAACCCATACAAGTCATACTTCTTCATGATAAGACCTGCTTGTTTCATTACAGATTTTAACCCTCGGGCTTCCCTTTACCCCTCCTTGAACCGCCACCTTAACCTGGTGGAGGAGTTTGAGTGCCCGAATGATCCCGGGAGCTATGTTGTCGGGGGCTTCATGCCCCTGGTAGGGTCACCCAAGGCAAACAGGTCCTGGGGGATTAGTCAGACTAAGAGCGGTTCAGAAGCCCTTATGATGAGTGTTACAACAAGGCCAGTTACGTCGCCCGGATTGGCGTTACCGGGGCCCCACCCTGGAGCCAGGCTTGGGGTGGGAGCTTGACTGCGAGCGTCTGGTGGCCGGGCCTTCCCCCACGGGGCCTGGCCGGGCAAGGCCCGAAGGAGCGACGTGGGGTCGTCCTCCCGTGGACCCACCACACGCAGGAGGATCCATAGGGGGCCGGTGCAGAGAGATCTGGGCGGCAGTCGAAGGCGGGGGCCTCGACGACCGGATCTCTGGACATGGAGACTAGCTCTGGGGACATGGAATGTCACCTCGCTGGGGGGGAAGGAGCCCGAGCTCATGTGGGAGGTTGAGCGTTACCAACTACTAGATATACAGTCCCTGACAAAAGTCTTGTCGCTTATCCATTTTGTAGAAACAAAAGCTTATAACCTGACTTTAAATTAATCGATTGGTTTTAGAAATGTCTCATATGAAAACTAAAACCCTCCCAAATTATGCTCAATATACTAAAATAAATTTGCTTCACTGAAGAAAGATTGATCATTTAATGAACACAGAAAGGTCAGATTTTGGCAAGACAAAAGTCTTGTCGCCTACAGAAAATTGAACAAATAATTTACTTCAAATACAAAAATATGTTGCATAACGTCAGTGAATTAAGTAGTGGTGCTGTGAGATCCATATTTAATATCTTGTATGACTTCCATGAGCTTGAAGGACTGCATCCATGCGGTTCGACAATGATTCATACAATTTGTTGATGAAGTCATCAGGAATAGCAAAGAAAGCAGTCTTACATGCCTCCCAGAGTTCATCAAGATTCTTTGGTTTTGCCTTCCATGCTTCCTCTTTCATTCTACCCCAGACATGCTCAATGATGTTCATGTCTGGTGACTGGGCTGGCCAGTCCTGGAGCACCTTGATCCTCTTCGCCTTGAGGAACTTTGATGTAGAGATAGAAGTATGCGATGGAGCACCTCCTGCTGCAAAATTTGACCCCTTTTATGGTTGGGAATGTAAGAGGTAGCTAATACTTCTTGATATTTTAGGCTATTGATATTGCCTTCCACCCTGCAAATGTCTCGCACAACCCCATACTGGATGTAACCCCAGACCATGATTTTTCCGCCACCAAACTTAACTGTTTTCTGGGTGAATCTTGGATCCATGCGGGCTCCAGTAGGTCTCCTGCAATATTTGCGGCGGCTGTGATGTAATTCAACCGAGGATTCATCTGAGAAATCCACCTTCTGCCACTTTTCCAGTGTCCATCCTTTTAGCAGGCTGTGGGCCTTGGCAAATGCCACACGGTTTTTTAATTGCCTTTTGTTTAGTGCTGGTTTCTGTGCACTGATTCGACCATGGAGGCCATTTCGAGACAGAATTCTACAAACTGTTCTGGTTGACACAGGGACTTGAGGTGACCAGGCCTGGTGGAGCTCTGCTGCAGTGGAAAAGGGGCTGGCCTTGGATTTTTGAATCAACAAACGGTCCTCCCGAGCAGTTGTCTTGCAGGGTCTGCCGGACCTGGGCTTGTCAAAAACATCTCCAGTCTTTTCAGATCTTTTTCTTATTCTTTGTACTTGACGCTGAGACACATTGAAGGTGTCAGCCACCTCAGCAGTGGATCTGGTCTTCAGCCTCTTGATAATTAACGCTTTGGTCTCAGGGTGGATCTTAGGCATGTTGTCAGAGGTCAAGTTGCAGTTGATGTGAAGGTCTGGTGTGCTGGGGTTCTTTTTATACACACCCACTAATTGATTGATCAGTAACTGATCACAGGTGAGGCTGTAATCTAGGATTGGGTGCATCATATGACAAGGCGACAAGACTTTTGTCTTGCCAAAATCTGACCTTTCTGTGTTCATTAAATGATCAATCTTTTTTCAGTGAAGCAAATTTATTTTAGTATATTGAGCATAATTTGGGAGGGTTTTAGCTTTCATATGAGACATTTCTAAAACCAATCGATTAATTTAAAGTCAGGTTATAAGCTTTTGTTTCTACAAAATGGATAAGCGACAAGACTTTTGTCAGGGACTGTAGTCGGCCTCACCTCCACGCACAGCTTGGGCTTTGGAACCCAACTCCTTGAGGGGGGCTGGACTCTCCATTTCTCTGGCGTTGCACGTGGGGCGTGCCGCCGGGCTAGTGTGGGCCTGCTCATTGCCCCACAGCTCAGCCGCTGTGTGTTGGAGTTCACCCCGGTGAATGAGAGGGTTGCGTCCCTGCGCCTTCGGGTCGGGGACAGGTCTCTCACTGTTGTTTCGGCCTACGGGCCGAACAGCAGTGCAGAGTACCCGGCCTTCTTGGAGTCTCTGGGAGGGGTACTGGACAGTGCACCGACCGGGGACTCTTGTTCTACTGGGGGACTTCAACGCCCACGTGGGCAACGACAGTGACACCTGGAGAGGGGTGATTGGGAGGAATGGCCTGCCTGATCTGAACCCGAGCGGTGTTCTGTTGTTGGACTTCTGTGCTAGCCACGGTTTGTCCATAACGAACACCATGTTCGAGCACAAGGGTGTCCATCAGTGCACGTGGCACCAGGACACCCTAGGCCGGAGGTCGATGATCGACTTTGTTGTCGTGTCATCTGACCTCCGGTCATGTGTCTTGGACACTCAGGTGAAGAGAGGGGCAGATCTGATCTCCACCTGGTTGTGAGATGGGTCCGCTGGCGGGGGAGGAAGCTGGAAAGACCTGGCAGGTCTAGGCCCAAGCGTATAGTGAGGGTCTGTTGGGAACATCTGGTAGAGCCCTCTGTCAGGGGGACCTTCAACTCACACCTCCGGGAGAGGTTCTACCAGATTCCGGAGGAGGCTGGGGACATGGAGTCCAAGTGGGCTTTGTTCTCGATGCGGCTGGTCGTAGCTGTGGTCGGAAGGTCTGTGGTGCCTGTCGCGACGGCAATCCCCGAACCCGGTGGTGGAGTAAAGGATGCTGTCAGGCTGAAGAAGGAGTCTTATTGGGCCTTGTTGGCTTATGGGACTCCTGAGGCAGCTGACAGGTACCGGCGGGCCAAGAGTGCTGCAGCCCGGATGGTCACAGAGGCAAAAACTCGGAGTTGGGAGGAGTTCGGAGAGGCCATGGAGGAGGACTATCAGACGGCCTCAAGGAAATTCTGGCAAACCCTCCGGCACCTCAGGAGGGGGAAGCAGTGCTTCAACAACACTGTTTACAGTGTGGGTGGAGAGCTGCTGACCGCGACTGGGGAGATTGTCGGATGGTGGAAGGAATACTTTGAGGATCTCCTCAATCCCACCGTCACGTCTTCTGAGGAGGAAACAGAGGCTGGGGACACGGAGGCGGATTCGTCCATCACCCTTGCTGAAGTCACTGAGGTGGTTGGCAAGCTCTTCGGTGGCAAGGCCCCGGGGGTGGATGAGATCCGTTCTGAGTATCTTAAGTCTCTGAATGTTGTGGGGCTGTCTTGGCTGACACGTCTCTGCAACATCGCGTGGCGATCAGGGACAGTGCCTCTGGACTAGCAGACCGGGGTAGTGGTCCCTCTGTTTAAGAAGGGGGACCAGAGGGTGTGTTCCAACTACCGGCGAATCACACTCCACAGCCTCCCCAGTAAGGTCTATTCCAGGGTACTGGAGAGGAGAATCCGACCAATGGTTGAACCTCAGATTCAAGAGGAGCAGTGTGGTTTTCGTCCTGGCCGTGGAACACTGGACCAGCTCTATACTCTCCATCGGGTGCTCGAGGGTTCATGGGAGTTTGCCCAACCAGTACACATGTGCTTTGTGGATCTGGAGAAGGCATTCGACCGTGTCCCTCGTGGGGTCCTGTGGGGGGTGCTCTGGGAGTAGGGGTCCGGGGCTCTTTGCTAAGGGCTATTCGGTCCTTGTATGACCAGAGCAGGAGCTGTGTTTGCATTGCCGGTAGTAAGTCGGACCTGTTTCCGGTGCATGTTGGACTCCGCCAGGGCTGCCCTTTGTCACCGGTTCTGTTCATTGTATTTATGGACAGAATTTCTAGGCGCAGTCAGGGGCCGGAGGGGATCCGGTTTGAGGACCACAGGATCTCATCTTTGCTGTTTGCAGATGATGTTGTCCTGATGGCTTCATCGAACCGGGACCTCCAAAATGCACTGGGGCGGTTTGTAGCCAAGTGTGAAGTGGCTGGGATGAGGATCAGCTCCTCCAAATCCGAGGCCATTGTTTTCAACCGGAAAAGGGTGGCTTGCCCTCTCCGGGTGGGTGGGGAGTCCCTGTCTCAAGTGGAGGAGCTCAAGTATCTCGGGGTCTTGTTCACGAGTGAGGGGAAGATGGAGTGTGAGATTGACAGGCGAATCGGTGCAGCGTCGGCAGTGATGTGGTCGCTGTACCGGACCGTTGTGGTGAAAAGGGAGCTGAGCCGAAAGGCAAAGCTCTCGATTTACCGGTCAATCTACGTTCCTACCCTCACCTATGGTCATGAGCTTTGGGTAATGACCGAAAGGACAAGATCGCAGATACAAGCGGCTGAAATGAGTTTCCTCCGCAGAGTGGCTGGGTGCACCCTTAGAGATAGGGTGAGGAGCTCAGTCACACGGGAGGAGCTCGGAGTAGAGCCGCTGCTCCTCCACGTCGAGAGGAGCCAGCTGAGGTGGCTCAGGCATCTGTTCCGGATGCCTCCTGGACGCCTCCCTCAGGAGGTGTTCCGGGCATGTCCCACCGGGAGGAGGCCCTGGGGAAGACCCAGAACACGCTGGAGGGACTATGTCTCCCGGCTGGCCTGGGAACGCCTTGGGGTCCCCCCGGAGGAGCTGGAGGGAGTGTCTGGGGTGAAGGAAGTCTGGGAGTCCCTGCTTAGACTGTTGCCCCCACGACCCGGCCCCGGATAAGCGGAAGAAAATGGATGGATGGGCTTCCCTTTAAAAAAGTCACAATTAGGAGCCTACGGACATAAATGTCCCGTAACTCGAAAACTTGAAATTTCTTATGTAGTGGAAAAAAATTACCTGCAAAATTCGTATAATGGGTTACATTTTTATGTGTCCTGTGAAGCTTTAGCTTTGCCTTAAAGTTTAAATTTGTGGCATTTTTAGCTTTGTGTAGCATCAGTTTAAAATCAGTTCTGAATAGGATTTTCAGAAAAAGACCTTTATTTGATTAGATTATTATTTTTTATTTTTTTTTTCGGTTTATGACTAAAAAGTGACTTTACCCATTACTGGCAAACGTTTGACATTATGACATTTTCTCATGGATTATAATGGGCCTCTGGAGTTAAGGCATGTGACAGAAATATGTTGTGCACTTTAACTGCTCATATCTTTTTTATTTATTTTATTTTATTTTATTTTACCTTTATTTAACCAGGATAAAAAACGTCATTGAGATTAAAAATCTCTTTTTCAAGAGTGTCCTGGCCAAGAGGCAGCATCAGCACAGGCACAAAACAATAACACAACATGTTCACATTTTCACACAAACCAAAGCATCATAAAACGAGTCCTATGTGAAACATTTACAAATTGATACTTTTGTTTCAAGTTCAGTTAAAAGTGACTTAAAAGAGTTCAACGACACCAGATCTTTCAGGTTAAATTCCTTCTGGAGTTCATTCCAGGAATGAGCTGCAGCAAAGCGAAAAGCCTTTTTTCCAAGTTCTGTGCGAGCTCTGGGCACCAAGAGCAGGAGCAGCTCCTGAGAGCGGAGACTGTAAGTGCTGCTGCTCCTCACCTCTATGAGCTGCTGGAGATAGGACGGCACCAGCCCAACAAGACATTTATAAATAAAAAGATACCAATGTTTCAATCTACGAAGTGTCAAAGAAGTCCAGCCCACACGGGCGTACAAGACACAATGATGGGTCAGGGACCTCATGTTCATAATAAAACGTAGTGCACCATGATACACAGTGTCAAGAGCATGTAGACACTCAACAGAGGCATTCATATAAATGACATCACCAAAATCGAGAACAGACAGAAAAGTGGCATTTACAAGTTTTTTACGAGCCTCAAATGACAAACAAGATTTAATATGAAAATAAAAGCGCAACTTCAATTTGAGTCTATGAGTCAATTTTTGAATGTGTGGCTTAAAGGAAAAACAGTCGTCAATTAAAATCCCAAGATATTTATATTCTGACACTTTTTCAATTGGTTTGCCTTCATTTGTGGTAATTTGGGGGAGATATTTAGGTGTCGTTTTGGATTTGGAAAACAGCATGTATTTAGTTTTGTCTGCGTTTAAAACAAGCTTGAGATAATAAAAGTTTTTTTGTAGTTTTTTTGTAGTTGTTCAAAGGCTCCTTGGAGTTTGGACAGTGCAAGCTCTGCTGAGGGGGCTGAAGTGTATAGAACGGTGTCATCGGCATAAAGGTGTAGGTTTGCATTTGTGATGTTATTGTCAAGATTGTTTATGTAGATAATAAAAAGAAGAGGCCCGAGAATAGAGCCCTGCGGGACTCCTGTGGACACTCTTTGCAGACTGGATCTATGATTCTGAAACTTGACACACTGAGTCCTGTTAGACAGATAGTTTGAGAACCAGCCAACTGTGTGATCTGAAAGCCCGATGCTGTGCAGTTTTTGTTCAAGCACAGTATGATCTACAGTATCAAAGGCTTTGGAGAGGTCAACAAAAAAGAGCTGCACAATGCTGTTTTTCATCCAAGGATTGCAAGATGTCATTAACTACTTTGACAGCTGCCGTTGTTGTACTGTGCTGTTTTCCAAAGCCGGACTGAGAGGGACATAAAATATTTGCAGAGGTAAAAAAAATCTTTTAATTGCATGTGAATGAGATTTTCTAACACCTTAGCTAGGATTGACAATTTGGAAATTGGACAATAATTGTTTAAATTTGTTGGATCTCCACCTTTAAATAAAGGTAACACATAGGCGGATTTCCACATCCGAGGAATCGTGTTGGTGGACAAAGACAAATTGAATAAGTGTGTCAAAGGGGGAGCAATGACATCGGCCGCAGTTTTTAAATAATACGGCTCTAGCTCATCAGGGCCTGCTGACTTAGTTTGATCCAGACCCTTTAGAGCCATTGACACTTCCAGGATAGTGAAAGGACGAAGAGAAAATTTGCGCATCAGGTGTGAATTCATTGTTGGCTGAGGAGATTCATGCAGATGTTTTGTAGGGTCAAATAATGACCCAGAGGCAATAAAATGCTCATTAAAGCATGATAACATCTCCATTTTGTCCGTTATGTTCCGGGAGTCTTTTATTATGCTTACAGGCAGTTCCATATCAGAATTATTTTCATTTAGGGACTTTATTATTTTCCAAAATTTTGCAGGGTTGTTTAGATTTTCTGTTGTGTTGTTGATTGGTCAGATTTTACTCTCCGAATAGCAGTGGTGCAAGTATTATGGAGCTTCCTGAAGGCCAACCAATCAGCAGAGTAGTCAGTTTGTCTGGCTTTTGCCCATGCGACATTTCTCTCATGTAACAGTTGGGCCAAGTCTGAACTATACCAAGCATTATTTCGACCTTTTACTTTGTAATGCCTGACTGGAGCATGTTCATCAAGTAATTTAATAAAACCCTCTTGAAAGTAGCTCCAGGCCGTCTCGACTATGAACAATAGGCGACACCACAAATTAGCTTACTTCTATATGAGCTTTCCAAATATTTTTTCAACCATTTTAAAACAAGATCTTATATTACTTTTTTTTTTTTCATAATTGACTGTGTCGAATGCTTTTGACAAGTCTAGAAATATACCAAGAGTCTTATTTTTATGATCTAAATTTGTTGAAATTTTATCAATAAATTGCAAGAGGGCCACTCTTAGAAAAAAGTTTATTCAAGTGTACTACGAGTATACTTATACCAAAACTGAGGAAGTATACTTGAAGTTGACTTTTTATAAGCTATATTATTTATATATTTAAGAATAGTATAGTGAAGTATAGTGATGGCTTATACTGAAAAGTATAAACAGAAGTCTAATACTAAGACTTACACTTATACTATAATACTAAAACTTATACCTTAGTAAACGTTTTACGTCTTTCTGCCACAAAGTACTAATACTTAGTATATCTTGCTCTAGGTGCATAATAAGGTCAAGTCATTGACTCGTGCTTAACATTTAATTTATATATTCATATAATATAATGCTGGAGTTTAAAACTTTACAGTATATAGTATGTGTACTTAATTGCATTATCTTCATGTACCTTAAAATCATACACAAAAACATTTGACTTGACTTTATTGATCACGCTAGTCCCTTTCATGAGGGTTTGGCAATGGTGTTATGTACACAGTGTCAGCTGTTTCAACAAGAACACATTTTGTTTTGATCATGTCAGGCCAGACAGCATTAACAGTTTCAGTTTTAACATCATATATGAAAGTACTTGGTACATTAATTTGTTAATCTTTACATACAGGCCTGTCTGATTTACTAAGTACCTCAACATAGTTTGCCACATGAACAAAAAGCAGAGTGATGTGAACATGTTTGTTTAAAAATAACCAAGTCACAGAACAAGTAAAGCACCTACTACTCAACTCAAATCTGGATTACCTTTGTCTTTCTGAGACTTGGCTTTATAAAAATGCCCCTTCAACAGCACTTACCATCCCTGGCTATAATTTATTTAGAAAAGACAGAGAAGGTGCAAAGGGTGGTGGTGTCATGATATTCATAAAAAACAATATTCAGTGTCAGGAAATACAATGGTAGAGTGATTATGAATTGGAATGCTTGGGTCTAAAGCACCTATCACCACAAATGTCATTTGCAATTATTGTGATTTATCGCCCCCCCTCATCAGATGGTACATTTTATGACAGATTTGAAAAGTTGCTCAATAACTGTAACTGTGTTATTTTGGGGGATTTCAATATAAACTGGGAGGAAACATCAGGTAAAAAAAATCTTAAAAGAGTAACTGACAAATTTGATCTTGTCCAGATGATCAAAGGACCCACAAGAATCACCACAACAAGCAGCACTCAGATTGATTTAATATTTACCAACTGACCTGAGAGAATAGTTCAATCTTATAACATGTTATTTGGTCTTTCTGACCACAATTTGGTTCTTGTGGCCAGAAAGCTCTCCAAAAAGAGGTTTAATTTTTCTGTCAGGAAACATGAGTTGATTGGAATCCCAAAAAATAGGAAGAATTTCAAAATGCTGTTCAGCAAATTGACTGGGATCAGGTATTACAGGGAACTGATTGTGAAAGGGACTGTGAATCTTAGAAACACTTGAGAGAACAATTAAAAACTTTAGTTCCAAACTCAAATGCAAAAATAATAAAAACATAATACCCTGGATTAACTCTGATATACTGAAACTAATGAAAGAGAGGGATCTTGCGTTAAAAAAGGCAATCAAAAGTGAATCGCAAAATGCTAGAACATTAAGGAATAAAGGAAGGCCAAAGCAAATTTTTTCTTGACTTTAATTGAGAATGCAAAAGGGGACACTAAAGCAATTTGTAATCAACTGAAAAAAATTGTAGGACAGGACACAAAAAGCAAAAAACATTTAGAATTGAAGATAAATGGACAAATTACAAATAATGCACAGACAGTTGCAGATGCCTTCAATAATTTTTTCATTGACTGTTTCTAATATTGTCCAGTGTTTTCCATTTAATACATTAAGTGTTTGTCCTATAAATGCGCCAGAGCCCATTTTTAGTATAAGTCTCACAGACAATAAGTTCACTCAAACCTACCAGAACAAAAGACATATTTGGCATAGATACACTTATGTTAAAAGAACTCAGCTCCAACTTAATAACTCCATTAACCAACATTCTCATTCTATCAATGTCTGAGGCAGTATTTCCAGCTGTAATCCCAATCTATAAAAATGGAGATACATTATTACTTTCCAATTACAGGCCCATCAGTATCATACCTACAGTGTCCAAAGTCGCAGAGAAACTCATTGCCCAACAAATTATTGTACATCTCAACACCACATCATTTTCACTTCATCCCATGCAGTTTGGTTTTAGAGCTCAACACTCAACAGAGACGGCTAATTGTTTTTTTTGTTGAAAATCTCAAAGATTTACTGGATAAGGGTGGTGTGGTTGGTGCTGTGTTTCTTGACCTGAAAAAAGCTTTTGACACTGTAAACCATAAAATATTATTGATCAAACTGACCAAGTTTAATTTCTCCTTACATACAATAAAATGGATAGAATCATATTTATCAAATTGATCACAGTCTGTCAGAATGGATAATTACCACTCCCCTCCCTCTGTCTACTGGCCATTGCTTTTCTCTCTGTACATAATAATAATAATAATAATGATGCATCAGTTTTATATAGCGCTTTTCAGGACACTCAAAGACGCTTTACAGGGCATTATTCATTCATTCCACACTTGGTGGTAAGCTACTACTGTAGCCACAGCTGCCCTGGGGCAGACTGACGGAAGCGAGGCTGCCAATCTGCGCCATCGGCCCCTCCGACCACCACCATCACTCACGCACACACCACTTTCATACTAGGCAATGTGGGTGAAGTGCCTTGCCTAAGAACACAACGACAGCTTTTTTGACTGGCGCCCCACTGTGGCACCTGATTTTCCCAGTGGTCTCCCATCCAAGTACTAACCAGGCCCGGCCTTGCTTAGCTTCTGAGATCTGACGGGATCAGGCTTTGACAAGCTGGTATGGCCACTAAATGACCTCCCTTCAGTCTGTTCCAATGTCTTCATTCAGATGTATGCAGATGATACAGTCATTTATGCACATGGTAAAAACACAACTCAAGTAGCTGATAAACTTACACAATCCATGGCCCATGTCTCAGAATGGTTAAATCAGTCCACCTTAAAGCTCAATGTAAATAAAACAGTAGCAATGTTCTTCTTTAAATCAAACATTACAAGTACTAGTAACCAGGCAGATGTTTTTGTGGCAGGAGAAAAAATACAAGTTGTGTCAGAATTCAAATATCTTGGGGTCCTAATTGATTCAAAATTAACATTTAAATCACAAAACAAAAAAGTATACTGTCACGCCCCTGGGTGTGGCACTCCTGCTCTCTCTCCTCCACTCCCCTTCCCCCATGTGTGAGTCTGCTGGAGCTGCACACCTGCACCTCGTCAGCTGCAATCAAGAGGCAGACAAAGGAGCAGCTCTCCAGACAGACTCTGCCAGATTGTCTGTCCACCTCACGGTGAATAGTTACAACTTCAGCTCTTGAACCCAAACCTGTATGATACTTACCTCAAACCTGTGTCTCCAGTTCCCGTTCCCGTCCTGCCGTCGGTCTCCTGCCCTGGGTCACCTGCCCTGGGTCACCTGCCTTTGGTCTCCTGCCTCCAGTCTCCTGCCTCCAGTCTCCTGCCTCCAGTCTCCTGCCTCCCGTCTCCTGCTCCCGTCTCCTGCTCCCGTCTCCTGCTCCCGTCTCCTGCTCCCGTCTCCTGCTCCCGTCTCCTGCTCCAGTCTCCAACTCTAAGCCTCTGCTCCAACCTCCAACCATACGCCGTATCACCGCCTCTTCAATAAACTTACCCTGTCATATCTGAAACTGTTTCTGGTCTGTTCTGGGGTCTGCCTGTTCGGTCACAACAGAACAATCTGGCCAACATGGATCAATCAGAGCAGGACAGTTTTAGACATGTTCTGGCCTCCCAGGGAGCCCTCGTTGGTCAGCATGACAAGGCCCTGCGTGAAATAATGGAGAAGCTTGTGGCTTTGTCCACCAACGTTTCACGCCTCGGAAACCAAGTGAGCCAGCTGTCTGATCGCCTCCCCACTGATCCACAACCTCCGCTCCCACTCCAGTCTGAGGCTTCTGCAGCTCCTCCAATTATCACCTACAGAGAGCCACATATTCCCACTCCTGAGCGTTACTCCGGGGATCTTGGTGCCTGTGGATGGTTTCTGCTCCAGTGCTCTTTGGTGTTTGACCAGCAACCCCACTCCTACGCTACAGATAAGTCACGCATTGCATTTGTTATAAGTTTACTATCTGGAAAAGCTTCTCAATGGGCTACTGCTGCATGGGAATCCAATGCTTCATTTTTTCAATCATACTCTGCTTTCACTAATGAAATGAAAAAGATTTTTGACCATCCGTTAAGAGGCAAGGAAGCTGCTAAAAGGTTACTAAGCCTAAACAAAGGCTCATCCCCAGTTGCCCAGTATGCTATTGATTTTAGAATTCTTGCTAATGAATGTGGTTGGAATGATGTAGCACTACAAGATGCTTTCGTAAGAGGACTTTCGGATAATGTCAAGGATGAGCTTGCTACTCGTGACAAAACTAATAGTCTGGATGAACTGATTTCATTGGCCACCCGCCTTGACAACAGGCTGAGGGAAAGGCGCAGGGAGCGGGTTTCCCGTCAGTCATCACGTGGTCCAAATGTTTCTCCTTCTGCTTCGACCTCTGTACCAACCAGTCTCTCTCCTGTGCCTTCCATTCAGCCCAACCCTCCTGACCCTGCGGAGCCCATGCAACTCGGTCGAGCCCATCTATCCCCAGCCGAGCGCCAACGCCGTCAACGTTTTGGACTTTGCCTGTACTGTGGTAATGAAGGACACTTCATCAGCGCCTGCCCCTTGCGGCCAAAAGCATAGGCTCACCAGGGAGTGGAGGTATCCTGGTGAGCCAAGCTACTTCTCCACAGTCCAATCCTCCTGACCGGCTTCTTCTCCAGGCCTCTTTGCTTTGGTCACGTGAGTCAATTTCAATTCATTCCTTTGTTGATTGTGGGGCTGACGACAATTTCATTGACTCTACGCTCGTCCGCCAAGCTAACATTCCCGCTGAGCCCTTGGACTGTCCTAGAGAGGTCAATGCTCTTAATGGCAGTCATCTGGCTAAGATTACTCACCGCACGGTGCCAGTAACCCTTTTCATTTCCGGCAATCACAGGGAGGAGATCCAGTTTTTAGTTATTTCTTCTCCACTTGCTCCTGTTGTTCTGGGTCTCCCTTGGTTAAAGCTTCACAACCCTCACATTGACTGGTCAGCTAATAAGGTACTTAATTGGAGCATTCATTGTCACTCACATTGTCTGCGGTCAGCTATCACTGATAGTGTGAGTAACCAGCCCCCACCTAATCCCCCAGATATGACCTCTGTACCTGAAGTTTATCACGATCTAGCTGAAGTGTTCAGTAAAGAAAAAGCACTCTCTCTTCCTCCACATCGCCCCTATGATTGTGCTATAGATCTACTTCCTGGAGCCCCTTTACCCTCAAGTCGCTTGTACAAACTCACCCGTCCAGAAAGGGAAGCTATGGAGGTGTACATTAAAGACTCCCTAGCTGCAGGGCTTATTTGTCCCTCATCTTCACCAGTTGGAGCTGGTTTTTTCTTTGTGGAAAAGAGAGACACTACCTTGCGGCCATGCATTGATTATCGGGGGTTAAATGACATCACTATAAAGAACAAATATCCCTTACCTCTCATTGATTCCGCTTTTGAGCCCCTTCATCAGGCGACCATTTTCACTAAACTCGACCTTCGAAATGCTTACCATCTGATCCGTATTCGCCAAGGAGACGAGTGGAAGACCGCGTTTAACACACCTTTGGGACACTTTGAATATTTAGTGATGGCTTTTGGCCTGACAAACGCCCCCGCTGTCTTCCAAGCCCTTGTGAATGATGTTCTCAGAGACATGTTGAATAAATTTGTCTTTGTCTATCTGGACGACATCTTGATTTTTTCCAGAGACCTGCAAGAACACGTTCAACATGTGAGGCTGGTGTTACAGCGGCTCTTACAGAACAAACTCTTCGTCAAAGCTGAAAAATGTGAGTTTCATGCTCCTTCTGTTACTTTCCTTGGTTTTGTCATTGAGCAGGGGCAACTGAAACCCGATCCAGCAAAGGTGAAAGCAGTCGCTGAATGACCCAGACCAGAAACCCGTAAGCAACTCCAGCGTTTTCTAGGATTTGCCAACTTCTACAGACGGTTCATAAAGGATTTCAGTCGTAAGGCAGCCCCGCTTACTGCTTTGACGTCAACCTCTGTCCCTTTTAAATGGTCTATTGAAGCAGAAGAGTCATTTTCCACACTCAAACAACTGTTCGTAACTGCACCTGTTTTGTCTCACCCAGATCCCTCAAGACAATTCATCGTAGAAGTGGATGCTTCGGATACTGGAGTGGGAGCTGTACTCTCCCAGCGCTCCCCCACTGACCAGAAGATGCATCCTTGTGCCTTTTTCTCCCAACGCCTCACCCTTGCTGAAGCCAATTATGACATTGGCAACCGTGAACTTCTGGCAGTAGTTTTAGCCCTGCAAGAATGGCGTCACTGGTTAGAGGGAGCGGAGCATCCTTTCATTGTGCGGACTGACCACAAGAATCTGTCTTACCTCCGTTCAGCTAAAAGGCTAAATTCCCGGCAGGCTAGGTGGGCATTATTTTTGGGGAGATTTAACTTTGTTATCACCTACCGTCCTGGCTCCCGCAATGTCAAGCCGGATGCCCTGTCCTGCCAAGCCACTTTGGAAGAGCCCGAGCCCCAGTCTAGTCCCATCCTCCCTTCCACCTGCATTCTGGGAGCCGTTAGATGGGAGATTGAGAAGGTGGTTCAGGAGGCTCAACGAACCCAACCTGACCCAGGTAACGGCTCCCCTGGCCGCCTGTTTGTTCTTGATTCAGTACGGTCTCAAGTCCTCCAGTGGGGGCATTCCTCTAAGTTAACTTGTCATCCTGGTTCCAATAGAACTTTGACATTCCTGAGGCAAAGATTTTGGTGGCCTTCTATGAATCGTGATACTCGTGCTTTTGTGTCTGCATGTCCTGTGTGTGCTCGCAGTAAATCCCGTCACCTGCCTCCTGCTGGCCTTCTTCATCCTCTACCAATCCCCAGTCGACCATGGTCACACATAGCGGTGGATTTTGTCACGGATCTCCCCTCATCTGACGGTAATACCACCATTCTTACAATTGTGGACAGGTTTTCTAAAGCAACACATTTTGTACCCCTCACCAAACTACCTTCTGCTCTTGAAACTGCCAAACTCCTTGTCCAGCATGTGTTCCGTCTTCATGGTAATCCGTCAGACATTGTCTCAGATCGTGGCCCGCAGTTTTCCTCCCAAGTGTGGAAAGCTTTTTGTGAGTCCCTGGGGACCTCAGCCAGTCTGTCTTCTGGCTATCACCCGCAATCCAATGGACAGACCGAGAGGGCTAACCAGGACCTGGAGTCTGCATTAAGATGCAATGTTGCCCGTAACCCCACCTCCTGGAGTTCCTTTTTCCCTTGGGTCGAGTATGCCCACAACTGTCTCGTATCTTCAGCCACGGGTATGTCTCCCTTTATGGCCTCATTGGGTTTTCAACCTCCTTTGTTCCCTGAGATTGCAAGAGCCCTGCAGCCCTGGACGTCACATCCAGTGAGTTGTTTTCGGCTTACGTGCTGTGTTACGTGCTGTGTTAGACTCGCTCTACCTTTTGTCTCTACTTTTTGTCTCAATCCACAAACTTATCCCAAATTAATTTGCTCTTCACCATACCAGCTCTAGTCGATTGGTCTTTAATCCATTCGTAGTACATCTAGTCTCAATAGTTTGTGGATTCGAAGCACCTATACTCTCGTTCCAGCCTGAGTTAGCCTAGCTTGTTAGCCTAACTTGTTAGCATCATGGCTGGGCCTTCTAGCACCGCTACTGCACTGTCCTGCTCAAGCTGTCATATGTGGAGTGAGAACCCTTGCTCTTTCACTGACGATAGGCTTAGTTGCGTGAAGTGTAGTGTAGTGGTAGCTTTGGAGGCAAGGGTTACTGAGTTAGAAACGCGGATCCGCTCATTGGAGGCCTTTAGACCCAGCTATAGTCAGATTGTAATGTCAGGGAGCGCGGACCGCGTCAGAGCTAGGGCTGCTAGCGTTAGCCAGCCTAGCTCCCCAGTGACCTCCCCGCAGCTGGGAGAAGACCAGGATCGATTTGTGACAGTTCGGAAGAAGCATAGCGCTACACGCCACCCGGTAGTGCACCAGGAGCTCCCCGTCACAAATAGGTTTGCCTATTCTCAGCGGCGACACACCCGCTACTTGGACTCGTGAGACTCTAGTGATTGGAGCTCTATAGTTAGAGACGTGGAGCTGCCAGCGGCATCAGTTAGGTGTTATCCGGGGGCCAGAATGGGTGACATCGATGGAAACCTTAGGCTTCTTAGAAAGAGTAGGCAGAGGTACCGTCGAGTCGTGATTCACGCAGGCGGTAATGACGCCCGGCGGAGACAATCAGAAGTTCTCAAATTGCAGGTACAGGCTGTGTGTGAATTGGCAAAGTCGATGTCGGAGACTGTAATATTTTCTGGCCCTCTACCCTGTCATGTCAATGCTGAACTGTACAGCCGACAGTCAGCATTTAACTGCTGGCTTTCAAGTTGGTGCCCCCAAAACAATGTAGTTTTTGTCGACAATTGGAGTGCGTTCGAGGGGAAGCCTGGGCTCATACACAGGGATGGTGTCCATCCGACTTCGGCGGGCACATCTCTTTTAGTTAGAAATTTGACGGATAGTCTTAGTCGCCTAAAGTGACAGGGAAAAAGTGAGTCCCAGGCGCAGAGGAGAGTTAGTGGAAAATCCTGCTCCTCTGTTACTGACGCTAGGCTCTCGCCCGCTCTGTCACAAATCAAGTATTCAGAACCTAGCCAGATAGAGACTGTGTCTGTCCCTCGAAAAAATAAAAATACATTTAAAAGACCAAAAAACTTAATACAAATACCAACTCGTGATACTAGTCAACCTCTAAATAAGTGTGTAAAGTGTGGACTGCTAAACATTAGGTCGATTTCTTCTAAATCCTTTTTAGTCAATGAATTAATTCAGGACCATAACATTGATATTTTGGCCCTGACTGAAATTTGGCTTCAACCTGGTGATTTTGTGAGATTAAATGAGTCCACACCTCCAAGTCATGTCAACTTTGAGTGCCAGGAGCACAGGTCGAGGTGGTGGTGTTGCAGCCATTTCTCATTCTGGCTTGTTGCTTTGTCCTAAAACAAATAAAGCGTTCAGCTCGTTTGAAAGCCTCAGTCTATCAATAACCTGCCATAATTGGAAAAACCAAAAAGGTGTTTTATTTATAATAATTTACCGACCTCCTGGTCCTTATTCAGAGTTTTTAACAGAGTTCTCGGATTTTGTGTCGGGCTTGGTTGTGGACTGGGACAAAATTATAATACTTGGAGATTTTAACATAAAAACCGACCTGACAGATGATTGTCTAAACAAAGCCTTTAGCGCTCTTTTAAATGACATCGGTTTTACTCAAAGTGTAAATCAGCCGACACACAGTCATAAGCACACATTGGATCTTGTTCTAACATATGGCATAGAGATCAGTGATCTAAAAGTCCTCCCACAAAATCCTATATTATCATATCATTTTTTGATTACCTTTCAGTTTATTCTTAAAGATTTCTCTGTTCACCAGAATAAAATAACTAAAAGAACAATTTCTGAAAAAGCTGTTACTAATTTCATAGAAATAATTGGGCCAATATTTAATGATATGTCATGTGACCCGGCTGGGGATGGTTTAAATCCCATCAAAAGTGACCAATTTTTTGATAAGACCATGGATTCTTTGAAAACTGCCCTTGATGCAGTAGCTCCACTAAAACAGAAAGCTGTCAGGCCAAGGCGATCTGCTCCATGGTATAATAAAAAATTGCGTGCACACAAACAAAAGATTAGGAGAATTGAGAAAAGTTACCGTAAAGCACACTCAGTGCAGTCTTTAAAAGCATGGAAAACCTGCCTTCTGTCCTATAAGCAGGCGTTGCGTGCGGCCCAAACCAGTTACTATTCCAATCTAATGGAAGTAAACAAAAATAATCCTAGGTTCTTATTCAGCACTGTAGCCAGGCTGACAAACTGCCACAGTGCAGTAGAACCTTCAATCCCAATTATTCTCAGTTTTGAGGATTTCCTGACATTTTTTAATAATAAGATCATCACTATAAGAGATAAAATAAATGAAATTGCCCCTACTTTTAACTCTGAGCAATTTCAAGCTGTAAGAGTAGGGTCTCAGTTAAACTCATGTCCAGTTTTGGTGGGATCTGAATTATCCTCAGTTGGTCCAGTTTTTGAGAAGTTTGCTATTCTAAATCATGCAGAATTAACTTCAGCCTTTATGTCCTCTAAATCCTCAACTTGTATCTTAGACCCAATCCCAAGTAGACTTTTTAAAGAAATTCTCCCTCTAATTATAGATCCTATTCTTAACATCATAAATACTTCACTGGAAAGTGGTTATGTGCCTCAGTCTTTTAAATATGCAGTAATTAAGCCGCTCCTAAAAAAGCCTAATCTTGATCCTGACCTCTTAGCCAATTACAGACCTATTTCAAATCTTCCGTTTATTTCTAAAATTCTGATTCTTGTAATTAAGCAGCTTTGTCGTCATCTGCAGGAAAATAATTTATTTGAAAATTTTCAATCTGGATTCAGAACTCATCATAGCACTGAGACAGCCCTGGTTAAAGTAACAAATGATTTATTATTGGCTGCTGACAATGGTCAGGTCTCAATACTGGTTCTGTTGGACCTCAGCGCAGCTTTTGACACAATCGACCACAACATTTTACTGCAGAGGTTGGAATGTGATGTGGGCATCAGAGGACCTGCCCTCAGCTGGTTTAAATCCTATTTATTCGATAGGTACCAGTTTGTAAATGTAAACCAGAGCTCCTCACAGTGCTCTAAAGTAGCCTACGGTGTGCCACAGGGTTCAGTTCTGGGTCCAGTTCTGTTTACCCTTTACATGCTACCGTTAGGTAATATCATCCGAAAGCATGGTATCGATTTCCACTGTTATGCAGATGACACCCAGCTGTACCTATCAATGAAACCTGATCAGACTAATCAAATTGAAAGGCTTAGTGACTGTGTGAGGGACATAAAAACATGGATGACCTTTAATTATTTACTTCTTAACCCTGAAAAAACTGAAGTCATTCTATTAGGCCCTAAACACCTACGAGACTCTATTGTGGTTTTGTCCCGGCCTGCAGCTGGGCTCGATGTAAAGTTTGACTCTCTAACTGAGCAGATAATCACATTGGACAATGTCAGTGTAGCCTCCAGCTCCACTGTAAGAAACCTTGGAGTCCTATTTGATCAAGAGCTCTCATTTAAAGCACACATAAGCCATGTCTGTAAAACGGCTTATTTTCATTTACGCAATATAGCCAAAATTAGAAATGTACTGCCAAAATATGATGCCGAAAAACTTGTCCACGCTTTTGTCACTTCGAGGTTAGACTACTGTAACTCCCTGCTTGCAGCTTGCCCTAAAAGCTCTATAAAAAGCCTTCAATTGGTTCAAAATGCAACAGCAAGAGTACTAACAGGTACTAAAAAACGAGAGCACATTACTCCAGTATTAAAAAATCTTCATTGGCTTCTGGTTGAGTTTAGAGTAAAATTTAAAATTCTTCTTCTAACCTATAAAGCTGTAAATGACATGGCCCCTTCCTACATTAAAGATGAAATTGTACCTTATCATCCTAACCGTTCACTCCGCTCTCAAAATGCTGCACTATTGGTGGTTCCTAGAATCGCTAAAAGTACTTTAGGAGGTAGAGCTTTTAGGTACCAAGCACCCTTGTTGTGGAATCAGCTCCCTGCTCATGTCAAAGAAGCTGACACAGTCTCTACATTTAAGATTAGGCTCAAAACGTTCCTCTTTGAATCAGCTTATGGTCAGGTCAGTTAGGAACAGAAACTAAACCCATAGGCCTAGTTAAGCTGCTCTAGGAGATATATTACTGGGGAAACTATGGCAACTTGAGCACTGTCCTCTGGTTTCTCCTACTTTTTCTCCTCCTACTGTTAAGAATATTCAATTACTAGTTCATTCGTAGTCTGTTCTTTGCTATTCACATGTTGTCCCTGTCCCACTCCCCTTTTGGGGAGTGTAACTGTTTCAGATGCTGCTGTTCCAGTTTGGACCGCTGCTGCCCCCTAGTGTCGAGGACCTGGACCCCTCCTCTCCTTCCCTGTCCTGGATTAACTGTCCTTGTCCTGCTAGATTAGTAGTTTCATCTGCCTGTCCGTCCATAGGAGTGGCTCTCTCCTTCACTGTGGTTCTCCTCGAGGTTTCTCCGTTTTCCCATCGGGTTTTTCGGAGTTTTTCCTTGCCGAGAAGGAGGGTCTAAGGACAGGAGATGCTGGGACAATTATCCATTTGCCTGCTTCTTGTTGGACATTCTGTATTTTTTATTTATGAATGTTTCTTATTCTGCTTTATTAATCAACAATTTTGTGAAGTCCGCCGAGATAACTCTTGTTGTGATTTTGGGCTATACAAAAATAAATTGAATTGAATAAATTGAATTGAATTCAAATTAAAAAAATTTAGAGCAGCATCCATTAACTCTGACACATGATTTTGAATTTGTATAAATAACTTTTATCCATTCCACAAACTTTGGGTGAAAGCCCATGACTGAAAGAGTATTATACAAAAACTGCCAATTGACGGTATCAAAAGCTTTTTGTGCATCAAAACTAATTAACATAGCGCTGCTATTATGATTTTTCACTTGTGTCATAACATTTAGGGTTCTCCTTATATTATTAGCTCTATGACGACTTGGAATAAAACCCGTCTGATCTGGCTGAATTAATATTGTAATATGTTTTTGTATCCTTTTAGCTAAAATACTGGTCAATAATTTAAAGTCATGGCACAAAAGACTAATTGGTCTATATCCTTCACAATGCACTGCATCCTTTCCTTCTTTATATATGACTAAGATAATGGCCTCAGACTCTAGCCGTGTCTCATTTCAGGGTCTGCATCCTCCGAGGCCAGGTGCCTCCAAGGCCGTGAAGGCTGCAGCCTTCGAACCAGCCTCCGCGGACAGCATTTCCGTTGGCGAAATGGGACAGGTCCAGCCCACGGAGCCGCTCCCGTCGCCCAGCAACCAAGACACGCTGCTAACGCTAATGCTAACGCTAATGCTAACAACACGCACCACGCAGATTACGCACACGGATCAATAACAAAGATTACGCGTGGGTAATTGAACTATCGGATTTTGAGACCAAGTTATTCTAATAATTCTCATCCAAATCTTGTGGCTGAAACAAAAACGTATGTTTAACTTTTGCAAAACAAAACTGTTATATTTCTGGGATAGATCTGAAATAGGCTAAATTACCTTAAAGTTTCAAATACAGTGATGAGATATTCATTATTAAATATTATTATCATTATTAAATATTTCTATATTGACCAAGGATTACATTTATACAGGGAATGCATTTAAATCAGTTTATAAAGAAAGACATCTCTCCGAGAAAAGATGGTTTATTAAACATTCAAAGGAACTTCTGGAAATACTTTATCTTGATGTGAAAAGTCAAACATTGAACCCATTACACACATTCAATGCAATAAAAGGTGAGTAAAAACAGCTGTATGTCAGTGAACTCTCAAATCCTGTTCCCTTGTTGCTGAAGCAGTTGACAGTCCAAAATGAACAAATTATCTTTGTAAAATATGATCAGGTGGATTACCACTGCTTAATTGCAGTACAATAGTACATTCTTATAGTACATGTAATTAATTACTATCAAAAGAGACATCAAATAAGTGGCACATTTCACCATGATTCAAATGTCAGTATAGACTGAAAAACATTCAAATAAACATATGAGCAAATGATATGTTTTCAGTTTTGTCTCACACTTGTTAAGTTCATATAAGGCCACATTTATCATGGGACACTTCCTCAGTGATTAAGCTGTTTAGGTGCTCCTCTGCTAAGATGCAAAAAAACTACCATTTGACTATTTTACTTGTGCAGGAAATTAGAAGTTAAACCTAAACATCACTATTAGGACACATTAGGGACAGCAGCAGCACGTGCAGGAGGGAGGCCTGATGCAACCAGAGACCCCACAGGTCTTCTACAGTCAGCATGGACAGTGGAGACATGACCCAGTGCACTCGTCTTCAGTGTGATGTATCCCTTGTCTTCTGGAGGAGGAAGAGCAGAATGGGCCTTATGTCTAATTGATCAAAGTCCTGTCCTGCAGAGTGAAAACCTGTAATGACACACACATTAAGAAAACTACAAAACTATTACAGGTAAATTTGGTTCATTGTATATACATTCAGATCCAAAGGCCGTTTAGATAAATCGAAACATCTTAATAGAGGAATCCCACACATATTTTCACAATTTAGATTTCAATATGAGCATGATTCATTTGCAGCCCTTATTATTGCAGGCCTAACTTCTCCAGTATTGTCCTGAGTCAAACAGAACATAAACATTCACATTTACATAATAATAAATACAGTACATTTATAATTATATTATATATAATATGAAATCTGTTACAGATCTCCTAGTGTTACTGCAAACATTTGTTCAATAACCATGCAGCACACGCTATCCTTTCATTTATGTAGTTAATTATGTCTTTTTAATTACAGTTTTCAAGGTGCTTTTGTAAGGGAGATATAATGGATAATAACACTTAATAAGTCCAGCTTATTTGTGAACAACTGTCTACTGACAAATAGGTAGGTTTAGTTCTCCATTGTGATATTACTACATTACTACACATGATAGTACTACATTGTGTAGTATACTTTTCGGATCACCAGCTTCCCGGCCATCATTTAGTAATCACAGAAGTACAGGCTGTGGATAACATAGGAAATAAATGGGGAAACCCAGGTTAATTCACAACTACTCACATATGTACAAATGAAAAAGGTTTTCAAATGGCAGTAATGCCAGCGTTGATATAGTTTTCATGGCTGATGTTATATTATCTAACAGGAGCATATAGCACTGTTTTAATACTTACCTCCAAGCCATGTTCACGGAGAATTTAGCCCCGGTGAACAGGTGGTCGTTCTCCTGCCTCAGCTCGATCAGTCGGGTGGTCTGCTCCTTGTTCCCTGAAGACAAAAATATTCTTACATACTGGAGAATATCCAACATTACAACAGCTAAGCTAATAAACAAGTGTAAGGGATAACGCTAATAACCGCTAATACAACAATATCCGTAAACTACGCCATAACAACTACCTTCATACATATGTTTAACTTAACATCTTAAGTTCAACTTAAGTTAACTTGTTTATGAACAGTTTCATGTAGCGAGTAACTGAGAATTAATTGTAGGCGAGGTAAACCAGTACTTACATTTAAAAGTAAAATTACAACTGGTAGGGGACGCAGCCGCGGACTCCATTTTTTACCGTAGAAGAAGTAGCGTGCGGTGCATGCTGGGGAATATAAGGCCGCGAAGGATACATTTTCACGGCCTTCGTTTACGGCCTGATCTCCATGGAAACGAGGCCGGTTTTCAGGCTGCATCCTCGGAGGCTGCATGAAATGGGACAGGCCTTGTCGCGCCGGAAGTGGCGTATGCGGCCGAAAAACCAGCCTCGGAGGATGCAGACCCTGAAATGAGACACGGCTTATGAGTCCGGCATTTCACCCTTTGTAAGTGTAAAGTTGAAAACCCTAGATAATAATGGCACCAAAGTATCTATAAAGCATTTATAAAATTCTCCTGGGAGTCCATCTGTCCCTGGGGATTTATTGTTTTTTAACTTTTTAATTGTCTCTCTAATTTCAGTCTCTGTTATATTTGAGATTATTCCTGCAGCTTCTTCTACAGACAGGGCAGGTAGATTTAAGTTAGTGAGGAAGGATTTGCTCTGCTGTTTAAACTCATCATTCATTGGATTTGGCTCTTCATAGAGTTTTTTATAAAAGGATGCAAAAGCACTGGCTATGTCGTTAGGACGATACACAATTGACTTATTTGTAGGATCAATTATTTTGTGTACCATCCTGTCCGCTTGTGCGTTGCAAAGTTGAAAAGCTAGAAGGCGACTGGCTCTATTACCCATCTCATAATATCTTTGCCTAGAGAATCTTAGGCCCAATCCCAATTCTCCCCCTTAGCCCTCTGTCTTTGTCTTAGCCCTACCCCTTAGCCCTACCCCTCTGTCTTTAAACAGAGGGGTAAGGCAAAGGGGTATGTTTTAACCCTTAGAAATGGGACACCCCTTTGCAGTCGCAACAATATGACATTATTTTTAAAGTTTTGAAGTATTGTGCTCCTTTTGAGTTTGTTTTAAATGAACTTTGCAAAAAGTCAAATGTTTTTTTAATTTTTTTTTTTTTTTTTTAATTACTATACTCTGTACAACATATGTAAATCAAATTTTAATCAACTGTAACACAAAATTAAAATGCTGCAGAGGTGGACGGAGTTGTAGAGGATGCCTGGTACACACAAAAAAGAAAACAAAATTAATACATAGTCATAAACATATAGTTGTTCTGGTACCTACACATATTATAGAATGTAATATACCTTATATTTTATTTTCAAATTCTCCCACTTTTTTGAAGCTTGTTGGGCTGACACAACTCCAACAAGTCCAGCCTCCTACAAGAAATACAAATGTGATTAATAACATGTCATTTTTAATATAAATAGGGGATAATTTACAAGGCGAAACGAAACAATAATATTTTAGGCCATGCATGTTCGTAATATTTTACACATTCTACCGTAACGTGTGTATAGTTCTAAAAGCGCATGAGACGAGTTACGAGGCGAAATGAAAACATATACAGATACAGCGATATATTTGACACATTCTACGTAACGCGTATAGTTCTAAACGCGCATGAGACGAGTTAGAGGCGAAATACAGCGATATATTTTACACATTCTACCGTAACATGTGTATAGTTCTAAAAGCACATGAGACGAGTTACGAGGCGAAATGAAAACATATACAGATACAGCGATATATTTGACACATTCTACGTAACGCGTATAGTTCTAAACGCGCATGAGACGAGTTACGAGGCGAAATACAGCGATATATTTTACACATTCTACCGTAACGTGTGTATAGTTCTAAACGCGCATGAGACGAGTTACGAGGCGAAATACAGCGATATATTTGACACATTCTAGTCTAACATATATGCGTATATAGTTCTTTTAGGCCATGCATGTTCGTAATACCGTAACATGCGTATAGTTCTAACCGGGCATGTTACGGTAAGCCGTATATGTCAGAAAGCGTAAATGCTGGCGCCATGAGTATACCTACAACTTTTCAAAAGTTACTACAGTTTTATACAACTTTTTATGAGGTTCTTGAGTGCAAATACTCACATTTGTCCAATTTCTTCCCGATTGCTCGACACTTCCCGATTTCCGTGTTGGTTTTTGCTCCGACTTGTGTTAAGCCACGCCTACCCCTTTGCGCAAAGTGTGCATCTGAAAACGCTTTGCGCAGAGGGGTATCATAGCCCTTCCCCTTACCCCTCGCCCTTACAGAAAAGAGAATTGGGACAGCCCTCTGTCTCTCGTGAACGCGCACAACAGAGGGGTAGGGCTAAGACAGAGGGCTAAGGGGGAGAATTGAGACGCAGCCTAAATGCCCCATCTGCTTTGTATGTAAGAAGTGTATCCAACTGTTTCCTGACTTCTTTAAACTTAAAAATTTGGAATTTTCACTGTTTTTGCTCCATTTCCAACATTTTTATTTTATGTTCAAGATTAATTTGTTCCTCTAATCGTAACTTTTTTTTAACCGGGATGATATTTGGATCATTTTTCCCCTAATTACAGCTTTGGCTCCACTCCACAGGACTGGTGGAGTGACATCTCCAGTATCATTTGTCTCCAGATAGTCTATCATAGTTTGTTTTACTTCTTGAACTACCTCTACATTGTTGAGTAATGATACATTTAGCCTCCAGTATTTAAAAAAGTTCTCCTTATAAAGATCAAGGTGTAGAATTACAGGTGCATGGTCACTCAGAGTTATCGTTTCTATATGGCAGTCAATTACTTTATGCATATGTTGCTGAGAGACACAAAAGAAGTCTATCCTTGAGTAACTGTTATGAATATTGGAGAAAAATGTAAAGTCTTTCATACTTTGGTTCCTATATCTCCATGGATCCCCCAAGCCAAGTTCTGTTATCATGTTATTAAGCACTTTTGTTTTTCTAGTCTGTGGACCCGTTTCTGCTGGTGATCTATCAAGTTTACCGTCCTGCACAGCATTAAAATCTCCTCCAACTATTATAACACCTTTTGCATTCTCTGCTATAATATTTGCAATTTCTTTGAAAAATTTCTCATCATATTCATTTGGAGCATATAGGTTCATAATGGACAATTCCTCATCCCCAACACGGCCAACCACCATTACATACCTCCCCCATTTGTCTTGTCTTATTTTTTCTTTAGAAAAGGTAAGTGATTTGTTAATCAAAATAGCTACTCCTCTGTTAATCAAAATAGCTACTCCTCTTTTATTTCCAAATGATGCATAGTATGTTTGGTTTACCCATTCTTTTTTAAGTTTTTTATGTTCCAACTCATTCAGATGTGTCTCTTGTATTAGAGCTATGGAGCACTGCATTTTCTTTAACTGGTTGAATATCTTTTTCCTTTTTATAGGATGATTTAATCCATGGACATTATATGTAACAATACTGAGGTTTCTCATGAAAGTACCGTAAAATTATTAAGGCATATCTGAATTTCTTTCTTGTATATAATATAGTACAACATGTGTTTCTTCTTCTGGCTCTTGGCAAAGGCAGACGCTTTTCTCTCCTCTCCTGCCCTTTTCTTTTCCCTGCTCTGCTCTTTGTCTCGTCTTGTCTCTTTTTTTCCTTGAGTGACTCTCTCCGCTCTGCTTTCCAAAACCAAATTAACTATGGATTTGATAAATTGGTCTCTGAACCTATTGACACCATTTTTTCATCAAGACAAGCAGGATCGGGCGAACCTGCGTGCCCTGCGGGAAACCACGCTGCCGGTTACACGATGGACGGTTGGGACAAGTGGCGAGTTGTGTGCCTGGCAGCACTTTCCGTAGAGGAAATAGAGGATTTATACTTATTCGGAACCATGATTACAGGACTTTTGCTGATTCGATTAGGCGTGGCCCTGTCTTTTAAGAAAAATTGTATCTTTTGGCCTCCCCAAGCCAGTACTGGTCACAACCAAGGCTGGGCTGGTGTCAAATCGCCCTGAGATTACAGCGGAGGGAGCCTGGCCCCTCCCCAACCCCTCGCAGCTTCGTACCTCCGACTGGGTGGGCGGGTCTGTTGCATCCAGCGCCATCAGTGGCTGCAGGATCCGGGTGGCTGCTTGCCTACGTTGGACTACTCCACACCCCTCCCCTACCCTGTTGCTAGTTCTGTGAAATGTTTTGTACTGTGTTTTGACTGTGGTGCTGATGCTGAGGTGTTTTTTTTATTTGTGCACTCACTCCATACTATGCCCCGATAGGAGCATGGTCTGGGGGCGGTTCTCTTTTTTTTTTTCTCCTCCCTCTACCCTCATGTTAGGCTGTATTGTTTATTCCTATTTGCTACCTGTCTTCCGGTCCGGTCCATGTAGTCTTCCCCATGTCATATTGTTCTTTTTTTGTTTTTTTTTGTATGTTGTAATGTACGGACGGGGTGACAGGTCCAATTTCGATTGCTTTGTATGTCTTGCACATGTGAAGGAATTGACAAATAAAGGCATTCATTCATTCATCTATCGTTTCGTATTTGCACCATTAATATGTTATTCAAAATATTGTTTACACCCATTAAAACAAAAATTGTGAACACGAACATAAACCGACTTCCAAACTTCAAACTAACCAAACAAGCATCCTTAAGAACTGTCGGTATGGAAACGGAGGGGTGTGACGAAGATCCTCCATATGATACACTCCGTGTAGTGGCAATAGTCTCAGCAAAACGCTGAACAAGAGGTTGCCTTCGCAAAAGCTGACATAAAATAAACATAACTAAACAAATAAGTCATCCTGCTCTCTTCTGGGTAGAAGAAGGACCCCATAGCTTAAATTATAATGATTACATCGTAATGTAACTAGCCTTAATTAGTTAACATTTATAGATAAAATAATCCACACAATTCTAGTCTACTTTATTACTCAATTCTCAAATATCCTTCAGTTATTTGTCACCTCGTAGGAACAGCTGCAAGTCTGTCAGCATTGCTTCTCCAGCTCCCTGGGTAGCCCAGGTGTTATGCAGTAGCTCCTCCTGACAGTTCTCTCTCTTGTCCACTTTGACGTTAATTCCCATCTGCTTGAGAGTTGGCGCTTTTTCCACGACCATGGAGAACATCTTAACTCCGGTGTCCATATGAATTTTCAGCTGGGCAGGAAAGGGAGACATGGCTTTCACTTTTTTCTCTTTGAGCTGTTTGATCACATCCCTCACATGTTTACATTTGTTCTGTACAGTGGCAGAATAATCATGGTCAAAAAACACCTTCTGGCCCTCGTACAGGACTCCACGACTTTTCCACGCTTCTTGTAGTATCCGGTCTTTCACTCTGTAATCCATAAATCTGACAATAATAGATCTCGGTGATGCGGTGTCTCTCGGCTTCATGATCAGTGATCGGTGCGCCCTCTCTACTCCAAGATCCAGGTCCTCCAGCATTTTCAGTGTAACGCGGAGCATGCCAGTTATGAATCCTATCATATCATTTTTCTCTTCACCTTCTCGTATCCCCTAAATGCGTAGGTTATTTCGCCTGGATCTGGATTCAAGATCTTCACACTTGGCGGATAACGTGGCTTCTCGTTGTAGCATGTAGCGAATAGCTCTGTCATGGCGCCGTAGCAAATCTTCGGTGTCACTCACTCGTTGTTTTGTGTCGGACATTTGCTCTTCAAGCTCGGTCGCCCGTTCAACCACATCTTTCAGGGCATTTTCTACCCTTGCTAATGCAGATGTAATCTCGTTAGAAGCCTCCATGTGTTCTTTCCTAAAGTCTTTTAACTCTGCTAACACCGACGCCACACTGTTTCCAGATTCATCCACATCCATGACCGCTTTGTCACTTTGTTCCCGTTTGTCCTCTTTTCTGGTAGACCTGGTCTCCTTTCATTGGCCAGACATTCTAAACTTTCTTAACAAGCTAATTCGGGGCGAAGTATGTGCAGATTTATTATATTTAGGCTAGTTTTAAGGGTCTCTCCCCAGAGCTCAAAATCAAGCTGCTTAACCTGTCATGGCGTCACCGGAAGTCCCTGCCAGTGCTTTTTTGTGTTTTCTCTGTCATGGATTGCATCCTTCAGGACTTCTGTCTGCAACCGTACTGTCTGTCAGTATGCCACACATTTGGGTATGTAAGGTGGAGTGTATAATAATAGAACATTAAATAAACCGCACCCTCACCAAGCTTTTCTTTGTCATATGTTGTAACTGGCAGATTACCTACAGCAATGATGCACTTGCACCCATCAAACACTAGCACTGGACATTGCAGAGTTCTCTTTTGGAGGAAGACATTTGGGTCTTCTGTAGGCTATAAAAGAAACAATACAGAACACATTGAACACATTGAACACAGATTTCAAATGTTAGTTGATCCTTAAAGAGGGGGTATTACACTTCTATGGTGTATTGACTGCTAGACATAACATATTTAGATCACCATGTAACCTTTTGTTTTGAAACTGTTATATTGTTGGGTTCAAACCAACCAAAACATTGTAATATACAAGAAGAAAGACAAGAGATTATTAAGTTTTACTCACGAGGAGAACGGACAGAGAGTGTCATCCAGGTAAACTCTCCGGACCAGTTCTGAATGCACCCAGTGCCGTCTCCTCTATTTATTTAGGGTGGTTCCTAGTTACAATGACTTCTAAGGGAAAGGGGGAGAGCAACAACAACATTATATATGGCTATGCACTTTCAATGTAAATCAGTATCAAACGTAAATAAGGATCAAACGTCCGTTATCTTGAAGCTGCATTTCGTCTGTTATCTTGAAGCTGCATTCCGCTGCCTGGCACCTTTGTTATCTTTGAAGACCCCCTCCTCTGTTTCCCACACAAGTGAAACACTACTACACACAGTATGAGAAGCAAAAAGAGGTTATTCACAACACACAAATATTTAACATATGATTATAGAAAATATGGGATAATATATATACACAATTATTCTAACATTTCCCTCCTGTTTATCACATATTTGCATAGATAAAATCATTTATAACCACTTCTTTCGATTTTCAGCTATAAAGTCATAAACAATCAAAATAAGCTTACACTCAGAGATCTATGTTATTTACAGAGGTGTTTATTTTTCGTCTCTAAACAATGTGGTAAAGGCCTCAGTGGAGTCCTCAACGTCAGAGTCACCATCAGCCAAAAGATGGATCTGAATTGCCCTGTCCTCTGGACTAGGGGCTATTGCTGTGGTGATTAGACGATTGATTAAACTACGGATACAGGGAATACAACAGCATCTACACAAGGTCAATATCGCGGCGAACACGGCTATTGAGATCAGTACCGAGGATACGAGTGCTTTGTACTTGCCAGATACACTCATCCAATCATCCCACATTGATTGGTCTATGCCAGACTGCTCCTTCATGCGCTTGTTAAGGGTACGGAGGCCCTCTATCACTTTGGTTAAGCTGCCATCGGATGCAGTATTATTTGGGATGAAAGAACAACACTGGTCCCCAAATATCGCACACACAGATCCTTTTTCTGCTAATAGCATGTCCAAGGCTATGCGATTCTGGAATGTCATCAGTGATGTGGCTGCCAGCTGTTCGTGCACCGCCTCAAAGCCTGATTGTGTCCAATTGTCTAATTTTTTTTCACATTGTAGTGGATGTAGTTGATTCTGTCCACATTTTTGTTAGGCGTTACTGGAAAGAACGCTGCAATTATAGGTAAATTTTCAAAGCCTGTTGCAATTTGGTCTACCAATTTGTACTCGTTGGGAACTCCTCTTGGCCCTCCTATTGCGTCAATATAAGTAGGATCATTACCTCCTAGCCACTTAGTAGCTCTTTTATATCTATGCCATTCTTCTGGTAATAAACTATTCATTTCTTGTAATAAATCCTGCGCTGAGAGGGGATATATGGTCGTGGGCAGGAGCAAGGACACTAAGGCACATAAGCCAGTTACATTTTTTGGCAATTTGTCATACAATTTATCTTCCCCACACCACCATCATACATCTCCCCTAGATACAGGTTGAAATTTGTTTCCTACGTGTAACATTATATGACACCATTCTGAAGTTAGGTTGCCTAATACCTCACCTGTGCCTGTCATATTAATACACGTATAATTAGCCATAAAAACATTTTTATCAAACAATGTTTTTTTCTTTTCTTCAGGTGTAAGAGGGTATACCGAGTCCCAGGGTGTGCAGTTGGTTTGTGGAATGTTTTTTTGCATAACATCAACTACACATTCTGGGGACATGGTTGCTGGTATCACACGGAGTATTGGTCTAGCACCCAAACATACGACACAGTCGGAATTTGCAGTTTTTGCAGCTTGTTCCACCATGAGCAACCAGTTGTTATTTTGCCCTGAGATTCCTGTAATGACTTGAAACCAGTCATCAACAGTTGTCTTTTTTAGGGGTCTTGCTTTAATTCTTCTCCTCTCAGTACTTGGGTCAAAAGTGGGTAGAGAGATACTAGTTCCTCGGCACAGGAATACAGGAAATAAGGGGTCCCTTTCCCTGGAATAGGCCCATATGCTTAGCATCATGCATGGTTTGTTGTCATCATAGTCGTCATGGGTGCAATGTTCCCTCTAAGCTGCGTGCTTGCGCAATTGCGCACTACTCTCGTGTTCTCCGCGCACAGCAAACATATGCAGCGCACAAAATAAAATCCAACCTGAATTGTAAATAAAATAAACACATTACAATTTATTCTGTGCCATTTTGCAATGCAACTCAGAGAGTGGCAGCCTGTCACTGACAAGCGACAACAAACGGTAACTACAGATAAAACTATGACTAACACTGTGTCCAGCCAATGATATAATGATGCGGTTCACGTCATGTGTGTTTACTTACGCTGCATGAGTAAATGTTAACGACATTGATTGGCTGCGTCAGTTACGCAGCCAATCAATGTCATTAACAGCGCTTTATGCGTACGTGCCTGTGTTTTGCAGGTTAGCATGTAGCTAACGGTTCGGTGGAGCTGCTGCTGCCAACCCTTTATCATGGCGAAACGACCGGGCTGTGGCAGAGCCACTCAACAAGCCAAAGTAAAAAAGAAATGCTTTTCTTTTAAGATGGAATGGCTGTCGGAGTATGTGCGAATAGAAGAAGAAGAAGTAAAACTCGGTGAGATTTTTTCTTTTTCAAGTGAGAAAGGGCTGCTCTGCAAAACATGTTGCGAAGCCAAAGTAGCAAGCGACTTTTCGTCAAAGCTAGAAGCAGATGGGGCCATCAACCTGGATAAAGTCTACAACCACTGGAGAAGTGAGAAGGACAGACGGGAAAAATAAGGTGAAATTTAAGTCCCTGATCAGATTTGTGTTTATTCTAGAGTCATTTATTAAGAATTTTCATTTATGGATATTAATCATTAAAGGCTGTTACTAGATTATGATGAGTAGTAGAAATTCAAATGAAAAACTGTGTAATTACATATTTTACAGACAGAGTTACAGGAATTTACACTGTATCACATGCTTATGCTACAGCACACATCTCATTGTGCAAAATGTGAATGTTTTAATGTGAACAAAATTTGATCTCTGAAAGGTGTAAATGTCTCAATTTTTCCAGAGCAGGACCTCCACCCAGGCCAGAGCAGGACTCCACCCAGATCAGAGCAGGACCCTCACCCAGATAAGAGCAGGACCCTGGCATACAACATACATACTACAGTACACAGCTCATGAAAAACAAGATTTTTGTCTTTTTCTTTGTAAGTGGGCCAAATCGTTTATATTAAAAGTGATCTAATGGAAATAGCTGTTGTAATTTGATTCTTTTAATAAGCCATGTAATTTGTTATGATCTCAGATTTTGGACAGGTGTGATACTGGTGTGGTGCGACAGTGTGCACATCTGATTTTGCTCAGAGTGGTTCAAGGAATTCCCAGGGAGTTTGTGTGTATGCTCAGACACATGAAAAATTAGGGGGAACATTGCATGGGTGGTATTTACAGTCAATATAAGTTGGGTCTCTGTTTTTTCTAGTTTGACCTGTGGTCTGAACTTCTTTGCAATTCCTGTCGACCATCCTCCCCATAGTCTGTTTCTGCCACCACGTCTGACCAGTCGTTTCCAATAGTCGCATACCACGTATATCTATGTCCCCACTGTCCTCCGTTTTGTTTATAGCTGTTTACCAGAGACGTATACGGAATAATTATTGCAGTGGTCTCATTTACTGGCAGATGAAATACGTGGTGGAAAAGTTAAGAGACTTCAGACCAGGTAGAGTCGTAAAAGAAGTACTTTATCTGATCAGATGTAGGCAGGTACAAAGCAGAAGGTACAAAGCAGGAGTTACACAGGAGACAGGCGATTCATGCGTGCGTTCATGTGGCCCCAGTTCAGTATTTATACATGTTGAGAGGAAAAAAATAACCACAGTATGTTCCCTATATGGTTGCGAATAGCATAAAACATCCCCAGGGTTCTACATATGAGTTTTACATATATGGACATCAGTGGAGTTCTGTTGACTTCATGTGAGAGAGCCAAAAATAACAGGGGTGAAAGGGTCAAATATGTGAAGTATTGTTTACATTACAACCTATTAAATTTAGCGTATGTGGAACAGGTGAAGCTTAACTCTGCCTTAGTAACAAATACATGCTTTCAGCAGACATGCAGTTAAAGACATGTTTTCCAACAATGCTATTTGATTACATGAAATCAAATTATGTATAGAACTTGTGGCTAAAACTCCTCTTCTTACTCTACTTATTCTGAGATGTCCTGGTCTAGTATCGTTTGGCATTGTGATTAGCTGGGGCAGGCTTGGGAGTTTCCCAGAGATACCATGCTAGTAGGAATGGCCCTACAAATACAGTGAACAATATCCAGTATTTTATTGCTGTTTTAAGCCACAGGGGTGTCATTTTGCTCGAGAGCGTTATCTTTAATTGATATAATCTTTTTACAGTGTGATAAATGTACCCAAGTGGATCTCTCTGCTATTTTTACTGCTGTGGGCGTCGTCAATAGGACTTGGTAAGGACCTTCCCACTTGGGAGAGTGCCAGTGTTTCTTCTTAATGCTCCTTATCAGCACCCAGTCTCCTGGTTCCACTAAGTTGAAGTCTTCCTGGGGAATAGAAGGGTGTTGGCTTAGCTCCTTTTGCTTTTGTTTTTCTAAAACTTTTCTCATATAATCTGCTAAGGTAGATTCTTCATCTATTTCCCACTCATTCTTAAATTGTGGTAATTTGTACATTCTCCCAAATATGGTTTCATAAGGTGTCAATCCTGATGTACTGGTTATGTTAATGTATAGTTTAACTAAATCTAAACATTGAGTCCATGGTCTTCTCGTTTCTTCCATACACTTTTTCAGTCTATTTTTGACTGTACCATTCATCCTTTCTACTAAACCAACGCTTTGAGGGTGGTATGCACAGTGATTCTTTAAATCAATATGGAATAGCTTTCCAACGTGTGAAATTAGGCTATTTACAAAATGTGTACCATTATCACTATAAATTCTTTCAGGTATGCCAAATCTCGGTATTATGTCTTTGCACAGTGCCTTAGCCACCGTCAGAGCGTCAGGTGTCTTAGTTGGGAATAGTTCTACCCATTTAGAAAATGCATCTATTATTACCAAACAATACTTTTTGCCTTCACTTGGATTTAACTCTGTGAAGTCCATGTGAATAATTTGAAATGGATATTGAGGTTGTGGAAATTGTCCTCGCTTTGGTCTTAAGTTTCCCTGTGAATTATGTTTCGCGCATATCAAACAAGCTCTACAATTTTTTTTTTAGTATAAACTGAATCCATAGGTTGTATAATGTTTCTCTACCTCTCCTACCATCCCTCCTGTTGAGACATGTGTTACACCATGGCTCAATATCACTGCCCATTTATACAAGTTTTTTGGTAGGATAGGTTTATTTTGAGGACATACGTAAATGCCATTTTTCAATATTGCTCCTTTTTTTATCCATACTTGTATCTCCTGCTGTGGACTTTGTTGTTGCATATCTCTTAATATTTCATCTGTTATTGTGTCTGACGTTTCTAAGTGTAACAGTTGGTTCTGCTTTGCTGCCACTTCTTTTGCTGTTTTATCTGCGAATGCATTTCCTAATGCTATTCTGTCTGTCCCGTTCGTATGCGCTGCGCATTTGCATATTGCTAGTTTCAATGGTAATTGTACTGCTTGTAGTAGGTCTATTAGCAGTTGGGCTTGTGTTACTGGCTTGCCAGTAGAGATCACCATTCCCCTATTTTTCCAATACTGGGCAAATGTGTGTACTGTCGCATAGGCATATTGGCTGTCTGTATATATTGTTGCTGTTTTTCCTTTCATTAATTTACACGCCTCTGTTAGAGCTATTATTTCAGCTGATTGAGCGGAGTGCTTTTTAGATGATCCATCTACAAATATTAGTTCACTACCTGCAATCGGCTGATCTAGTAAATCTGGTCTACTTTTAGTTAGAGTTTCTGCCAGTTCCTGACAATCATGTATATGTCCCTCATCTGGTAGGGGAATTAAAGTTGCTGGATTCAGCGTTGTACATCTCTCTAGGGTTAAATGAGGTTGTGATAGCAGAGTTGCCATGCAGGAGAGGTGACGAGCAGGGGATAAGAAGGTCATATTAGTTTGCAGTAGTAGCGCTGAAACAGCATGTGGTACCTTTAAAGTTAATGGATGAAACAATACAATGCCTGCGCTGACCTCTACTGCCATGGAGGCTGCTATACCAGCTCGAACACAAGGGGGCAATGCACATGCTACACTGTCTAATTTTGAGGAGAAATAAGCTATAGGTCTTAGCTTATCTCCATATTTCTGGGTTAACACTGACGTCATAAAATGCCCTTTGCAGTCTACCATTTGAATGAATTCTTTACTGTAATCTGGTAACGGTAGTGCTGTACTCGATACTAACATCTGTTTTAATGTGCAGAATGCACTTTCTGCCTCCTCTGTCCATGTTATTGGATCTGTCATTTTCATTTGCTCCTCATACATTAGTTTCTGCAATGGATGAGTTATTTCTGCATAATTTGGAATCCATGATCTACAGTAATTAGTCAATCCTAAGAAAGACATAATTTGCTTCTTGCTCATGGGTTTTGGTGCGGCTAATATTGCCGCTTTTCTACTGTCTGCTGTTGTTCTTCCTCCTGCACTTAAATTATGTCCAAGATATTTAACTTATGATTTACACAGTTGTACTTTGTTTTTGCTCACTTTGTGCCCATTTTCAGCGAGATACTTCAGTAAAGCTACCGTATCTGTTTTACAGGTTTCCTTGTCTGGTGAGGCAATTAATTTGTCATCTACATATAACAAAATCTGACCTCCTCCTGGAGGGTCAAATTTTGACATATTTGCTGACATGACCTGCGAGTAAATTGTGGGACTTTCACAATAACCTTGGGGTAGTCTGGTGAAGGTATATCTTTTACCTTCAAAAGTAAATGCAAACCAAAACTGGCTATCTTTGTCAATTGGAATTGAGAAAAATGCATTACTGATGTCAATTACTGTGAATATTGTGGCATCAGGCCTCAATGAATTTAATAACGTGTGTGGATCTGGCACACTAGGCGCTCGTTGAATTACTGCATTATTTACTGCCTGCAGGTCTTGTATCATACGCCAGCCTATGGAGGGCGCCTGTTTCCTTACTGGAAATATTGGTGTATTACATGGTGAATCATCACACCTAATTATGACACCTGCTTTAATTAAATCATTTATTACTGGCTTTATTCCCTCAATTGCATCTGGTTTTACCGGATATTGCTTTACATATTATCTATATTCAGATTTTGGTCTTATAATTACTGGTAGGGCTCCTTTAATTAGTCCTACGTCAGATGGTCCTGTTGACCACACTTTGTCTGGTACGTCAGCTAAGAAGTCCTCATCAGCTTCAGTTAAGAAGATTCGTCACGGTTGTTGATCAAAGGGTTCTAGGTTTGCTTGTCCTGTCAGTCTAGCTGTCCAGAATAGAGATGTTCTGGTCAGTCCAGTCTCGGCGCTAGTTTCAGTGTTCATAGAAGTCACTACCCAGTCCTTCGCATTCTGTCCTTTGTGAACCATCCGCCCCAAGTCTTTCCATTCCCATTCTATAGGTTTGTACAGAGAAATGTGTGGAGGCAGATGGTTTCTGTACATGTCATACATTGTGTCTGCGTCCCAAGGGAGGACTACACTCGCTGCGCTGGCACTGTCCGTGTCACTGTACACATGCGCAATGGTTACTTTGGTGGGTGATAATTTCTGAAGTTTATTTAAATACTCCTCATCTGGGCCTGGCATTTTCTTGAACCACGTGGTAACGTGCAAATTTCCTAGTGGCATTTTATCTTGCTCTTTAAAAATAGCTTTCCGTCCTTCATCTAGGAGTGCATTTGCCATTTGAGTTGGATCATTTTTGGACAGATTTAACGAATAATAATGATGAGGTTGGCCTCTGCCTTGCAAAACATATATGTCTGAATTAGCCAATTCATGTTTTTTTTTTTACTATCATACTGCTTCCTCGTGGGATGATAGCTAGGCCCAGTTGGGTTAAAGCGTCTCTTCCTAATAGATTTTCTGGACATTGTGGAAAGTACAAAACTGGTAAGTGGCATGTTTGGCCCTCTGGATCTCGGATCCACGGGGAGCAGTTTCTGAGATTCTTGTTACTGATCCATTCGCTGCCCTGATCATTACATCGTTTGGGCCGAATTTGAGTTCTGGCACTGGGTGTTTGCACGTAGTCCTACATGCTCCGGAGTCACATAAAAACTTAACTGGAACTCCATTTACTATAAGTGTTATTTCTGGCAACTCTTCTCTATTTAGAAAAATATCTTGGTAATTTAACAGCACTTCCTTCTCTTCTGGCCACGCAACTTTAGGCTTAGGGTCTTCCTGTTTTTTCTCCCTTTGCGCTTCTGGTTCTAGTCATGCTTGATATCCTCCCTCACTTTGTCTGCCTTGCAGCTTTGACCTACAGTCTCTAGCAAATTGTCCTGGTTTTCCACATGACCAACATACATTTGGTTCCTGACTGTCTTGGTTTTGGTACTGGTCTCTGTTTTGTCTATATTGTCTATATTGATATCTGTCTCTGCCTCTATTCTGGCCTCCTCTGCCTCTTTTACTACGTGCTCCTCCCTGGAAAAATATTTCATTTCCTTCTGCCTGGAGGAATACTTGTACTGGTTTGTTTTTCTTTTTGTTCTTTTCTACCACTACTTTCTCTGCATGTAGTGCATGGTTAACATAGTCCTCTAATGTAGCTCCTGCCATGCCATAGTAATGTTTGTCCAGCCAACATCTAATTCCTTCTCTGGCTCCTGCAGGGAGAGCATTTTTAAGCTGTTGTTGGTAAGCTCCCTGTGCTTCAGTAGTTTCTGTCAGTCCGCTGTGTGTTTTAAACACTTAGTCATTCTTACTTTAAAGTCCTCAAAGGATTCGTCCTCCTTTTGCTTTGTTCTGGATATCTCACCATAGTTAGCTTTCTTTTTGTATCTGTCTTTTGTTCTAGTCGCTAACTGTTGTAGTGTAATTGCTAGTTCATTGTCATCATACTTGAAAGCAACTCCATCATTTCCGGAGGGGTTCCAGTCTCCTCTGACATGTCTCCAGTTTGGTCCTAGTGCGGCCATCCAGGCCTGCTGTGCCTCACGTCCGTCTAGGTTATAGGATTTTCTCAGTGCTTCCATGTCATTACAAAACTGATCTACGTCCTCGTTGTAGGGTGTAACACCCTCTACTGCTTTCTTTACATCTGCTGTTGTCCAGGTTCTATAAACCATCATAGTTGGTGGTTGATTGTCCTGTCCTGCTCTAGGGTTTGCTACTTCAATCATCGGGAATAGTCGTGTGCAAGGGTCTGGGTCTGGATTATGTTTAAAAGGGTTGTGCAGCGATGTTTCTAATTCTGGAGCTGTAGGTGTTTCATTTAAACCTTCACCCATAACTTTGGACCACTCCCAGTGTTTATCTGTCTTACTACGGGTTACTGGTCCTCCTACAGCGCCTTTAAGTTCTGTCAAGTCGGGGTATGTTGAAGATTTCACTGCTTCCGCATGTGTTTTGGGTGCCTGTGTCTCTTCAGTGCACGGGGGAGGGTGTGTGTTATCTCCTGATTCTGCTCCCTGTACTACTTGCACCTCTGCTACCACTGTCATCTCATCATCCTCTTTTCTGTGAAAAAACACTTCCTCTTTCCTTCTGTTCTCTCTACTTTCTTGTTTCCTCTTTTGTCGCCCCTCTCTCACTCTTGCTGCTTCTAACCAACATTCTAACTCATGCCATGTTTACGCATTTTCTTCTCATTATTTTTTGTTTTTTCTTTTATCTGGTTGCGTAATGCCTCTAAGGTCACTACACTCAATCTGCCTTTGAAGTTATATTTTTTAACCCATAAGTCTAGATATTTATTGTATCCTGCATTTTTTGCTTCCATTATTTTATAATCCTTACATTGTAACCTGTCTCTAGGTTTACTGGTTGTTAGCAGGTTTCCCATTTTTATCACAGTTTGGATCAGTGTGTTATTCGTAGGGAGGTCTCTAAGACTGATTTCAAAATCCGATTGGGATAGTGATTAATTTATTTTTGTGGTATTTCTCACTTCTACCCGTTAAGGTGGAGAAATCTTGTCTTTACATCCACAAAAACTCACTATTTCCAGCCCCAGTCTTTTGGTATGAAATTAATAACCTAGTGGTTATTAACTTCCACTCACACACTCATTCACACTCCTATTTTATTTTTTAAATATTTTTATATACTATTTTTATTATTATACTATACTATATTACACTATATACTATTATACTATATGCTATTATATTTTATGTTTTAAATACGGAATTTAACACGAAGAGGACTCCGCCGTCCTTTGTTTTATGGAATTTTACTCCCTAGCCCACTTTCTTGTGTCTAGTAGTTGGACTCCGCCATTCTGTTTTACCTATCAGTGCCTAGGATTTATAGGGTTTGTCTACATGCAACGACCCTCAGTCATTCGCTTCTTTTAGTCAAGACTTACTCACCCTCTGTTGTCTTTCTCCCTCGGTATTCCTTCAACCGTCGAACTCCAACCGACGTGAAGACAACCAGCCCGAGAAAGGGAGTATTCTGCCGTGGCCACGGTCTTTCTGGATTCTTAACGCCCGATGGAGTCTCCAGGTATCTTGGAATCCGGCTCGAAGGACCAAATTAATGTTGGGTTCAAACCAACCAAAACATTGTAATATACAAGAAGAAAGACAAGAGATTATTAAGTTTTACTCGCGAGGAGAACGGACAGAGAGTGTCATCCAGGTAAACTCTCCAGACCAGTTCTGAATGCACCCAGCGCCGTCTCCTCTATTTATTTAGGGTGGTCCCTAGTTACAATGACTTCTAAGGGAAAGGGGGAGAGCAACAACAACATGATATATGGCTATGCACTTTCAATGTAAATCAGTATCAAATGTAAATAAGGATCAAACGTCCGTTATCTTGAAGCCGCATTTCGTCTGTTATCTTGAAGCTGCATTCCGCTGCCTGGCACCTTTGTTATCTTTGAAGACCCCCTCCTCTGTTTCCCACACAAGTGAAACACTACTACACACAGTATGAGAAGCAAAAAGAGGTTATTCACAACACACAAATATTTAACATACGATTATAGAAAATATGGGATAATATATATACACAATTATTCTAACATATATTCATCTAAAACAATATTTAGACAAATACTACAATGTATGTTAAGTTTAAGTTTCATTTTAGTTTTTGCAATGTGACAATGCAAACACAGCTCCTGCTCCAGTCATACAGGGACCGGACAGCCCTTCGCAAAGAGCCCCGGACCCCATACTCCCAGAGCACTCCCCATAGAACACCGCAAGAGACACCATTGAATGCCTTCTCCATATCCACAAAGCACATGTGAACTGGCTGGGCAAACTCCCATGAACCCTCGAGCACCTAATGGAGAGTATACAGCTGGTCCAGTGTTCTGTGGCTGGAAAGAAAACCAGACAGCTCTTTCTGAATCCGAGGTTGACAGCTCTGCCCCTCTCTTCACCCGAGTGTCCAAGACACACGGCCGGAGGTCAGATGATATGACAACAAAGTCTAGACCTCTGGCCTAGGGTTATTGCCACGTGCACTGATGGACACCCTTATGCTCAAACATGGTGTTTGTTATGGACAAACCACGACTAGTACACAAGTCCAATAACAGGACACCACTTGCGTTCAGATCAGGGAGGCCGTTCCTCCCAATCACCCCTCTCCAGGTGTCACTGTCGTTGCCCACGTGGGTGTTGAAGTCCCCCAGTAGAACAACAGAGTCCCCAGTCAGTGTGCTGTCCAGTACCCCTCCCAGGGACTCCAAGAAGGCTGGATAATCTACACTGCTGTTCGGCTCGTGAGACACAAGAAGTTGGGTTCCAGAGCCCAAACTGTCTGTGAAGGTGAGGCTGACTATACCTAATCGGTAACACTCAACCTCCCGCACAAGCTCGGGCTCCTTCCCCCCCAGCAAGGTGACATTCCATGTTGTGCTAGTCTCCATGTCAGGAGATTTGGTCGTCGAGGCCTCTGCCTTTGACTGCCGCCCAGACCTCCCTGCACCAGCCCCTTATTAATCCTCTTGCGGGTGGTGGGTGCATGGGAGGACGGTCCCACGTCGCTGCTTCAGGCTGTGCCCGCCACCAGACGCTCGCCATCAAGCACCCACCCTAGGCCTGGCTCCAGGGTGGGGCCCCGGTAACGCCAATCCAAGCGATGTAACTGGCCTTGCTATATTTCTTATCATAAAGGCTTCTGAACCGCTCTTAGTCGCTTTGCCAGCAGTAAGTCAGACCTCTTTATGGTGGGTGTTGGACTCCGCCAGGGCTGCCCTTTGTCACCGGTTCTGTTCATTGTATTTATGGACAGAATTTCTAGGCGCAGTGAGGGGCCGGAGGGGGTCCAGTTTGGGGACCACAGGATTTCATCTCTACTCTTTGCAGATGATGTCATCCTGAAGGCTTCATCAGACCAGGACCGCCAACGTGCACTGGAACAGTTTGTAGCCAAGTGTGATGCGGCTGGGATGAGGATCAGATCCTCCGGTGCAGTGTCTGAAGTGATGTGGTCGCTGTATCGCTGTATCATGAGCTTTGGGAAATGACCAAAAGGACAAGATCGCGGATACAAGCAGCCAAAATGAGTTTCCTCCCCAGAGTGGTGGGGCGCTCCCTTAAAGACAGGGTGAAGAGCTCAGTCACACGGGAGGGGCTCGGAGTAGAGCTGCGGCTCCTCCACGTCGAAAGGAGCCAGCTAAGGTGGCTGGGGCATCTGTTCCGGATGCCTTCTGGTTGCCTCCCTCGGGAGGTGTTCCAGCATTTCCCACAGAGAGTAGGCCCCAGGGAAGACCCAGGACACGCTGGAGGGACTATGTCTCTTGGTTGGCCTGGGAATGCCTTGGGGTTCCCCCAGGGGATCTGGAAGAAGTATCTGGGGTGAAGGAAGTCTGGGAGTCCCTTCTTAGACTGCTGCCCCTGCACCCATTCAAAAAGGTAATATTTCATTAAGCAAGAACAGACCACAACTACTTTTCATAGTAATCCAAATTATATTCATTTGATTAATGGTTACAAAACAAGTGGCCATAAACTACACCTAAATAATGAGTGAATAAAAGCAAATCTTACGCATGTGAGCCTGTATAGCTCAGTCAGTAAACCGTTTGTCTTTTAATCTGAGGGGCCAGGGTTAAAGTCCCTGTTTTGGTTATCCTATATTTCCACCAAGGGTTAGGGTTGGAAAAAGATCAGTTGGAAAATATGACTAGATGCAGAGAGTAACAACCATGGAAGTAGTAATGAGGTCTTTTCGCATGAGAAGAAACTTCTCAGGTATATCTAAAAAGGTTACAAAGCTTAATACATTCAAAAAGGTGATCTTTCATTAAGCAAGAACAGACCATAACCAACTTTCAAAGGAACAGAAATTGTATTCATTTGATGAATGGTTACAAAGGATGTGATTAGAAACTACACCTAAATAATAAGTTAATAAAAGCAAACATCAGCGACAACAAGTGAGCCTGAGTAACTCAGTTGGAAGAGCGTTGCGCTTTTAGTCTGAGGGTCCCTCAGGCCATTCTATATTTATATCAAAGAACCAAGATCAGTTGGAAAATATGACTAGATGCATATGACTAGAACCATGAAAGTAGTAATGAGATCTTCTAGGATGAGCAGAAACTTCTAAGGTTTTTCTGAAAGGATTACAAAGCATAATACATTCATAATGGTAATCTTTCCTTAAGCAAGAACAGACCATAGCTCCTTTCCAAACAAACACAAATTGTATTCATAAGATGAATGGTTACAAAGCAAGTGGCCATAAACCACACCTGAAAAATTAGTGAATAAAAGCAAACTTCGGGCATGTGAGCCTGAACAGCTTAGTCGGTATAGCCTCAGAGTTTTGGTTTGAGGCCAGACATAAGCAACGAGTTTGGATATCAGTGATTTGAAACTTTATTGAAACAAACATCTCATAAACAAACATATCATACACAATGACATGTTTGTGCCCAAATAGCTCAGTTGGGGGAGCGTTAGCCTGAAGATCTAAAAGTCCCTGGTTCAATCCGGGGTTTCGGCGTTTGCTTGGCCAGACCTTTACCGGTCAAGTCTGATGCAAAATGCATAACCCGTGTTCAGATGAGATTAATGCCAAAATTTGGCAGTGGATAAAGCAATTTACAGGTTGCTCAGTCGATAGAACATTAGCCTTTGATTCTGATGGTCCAGAGTTCAAATCCAATTTTTGGCTATTTAATATTTATACCAAGAGATCAAGATCAGTCGGAAATAATCACTTGATAGAGGTAATAACGAACCAGGGAAGTATTAATTTCTTGGTCACCTCTGAGTGGCAGGAGACGACCAACACATGTGGATATGAACTGGTTTTAAACTAAATTAACTTATTTGAAAACTACAGCACTTTAGAATCACGGTATGCACTTTAATCACATATGCACTTTAACAACATATGCACTTTTGACCCTGTGTGAATGTGATACTCGGATGCCTTATTGAATGTTTAACTGTTGTGTTTGTTTAACTGTTGTGTTTGTCTTGTCCTGTCCTAAATGTCAAGGGACTACGAATGTAATTTAGCTGTACACTAACTTCGGTACATTTACACGTGTATTTTATTTTTTACTGGTGTTAATCAATGTACATTGTCCCTTTTTAAATAAATAAGTAAATAAATAAATAAATAAATAAATAAATAAATAAATAAATAAATAATGAGGTAATGAGTTCTTCTAGCATGAGAAGAAACTTCTAAGGTTTTTCTGAAAGGATTACAAAGCATAATACGTTCATAATGGTAATCTTTCCTTAAGCAAGAACAGACCATAGCTCCTTTTCAAACAAACACAAATTGTTTTCATAAGATGAATGGTTACAAAGCAAGTGGCCATAAACCACACCTACAAAATTCGTGAATAAAAGCAAACTTCAGGCATGTGAGCCTGAACAGCTTAGTTGGTATAGCCTCAGACTTTTAGTTTGAGGCCAGACATAAGCAACAAGTTTGGATATCAGTGATTTGAAACTTTATTCAAACAAACATGTTTTACACAATGACGTTATGGATCTGTGCCGAAATAGCTCAGTTGGGAGAGCGTTAGACTGAACATCTAAAGCTCCCTGGTTCAATACCGGGTTTCGGCGTTTGCTTGGCCAGACCTTCACCGGTCAAGTCTTATGCAAATGCATAACCCGTGTTCAGATGAGATTAATGCCAAAATTTGGCAGTGGATAAAGCAATTCACAGGTTGCTCAGTCGATAGAACATTAGCCTTTGATTCTGATGGTCCAGAGTTCAAATCCAATTTTTGGCTATTTAATATTTATACCAAGGGATCAAGATCAGTCGGAAGTAATCACATGATAGAGGTAATAACGAACCAGGGAAGTATTAATTTCTTGGTCACCTCTGAGCGGCAGGAGACGACCAACACATGTGGATATGAACTGGTTTTAAACTAAATTAACTTCTTTGAAAACTACAGCACTTTAGAATCACGGTATGCACTTTAATCACATATGCACTTTAACAACATATGCACTTTTGACCCTGTGTGAATGTGATACTTGGATGCCTTATTGAATATTTAACTGTTGTGTTTGTTTAACTGTTGTGTTTGTCTTGTCCTGTCCTAAATGTCAAGGGACTACGAATGTAAATTAGCTGTACGCTAACTTCGGTACATTTACACGTGTATTTTATTTTTTACTGCTGTTTATCAATGTACATTGTCCCTTTTTAAATAAATAAATAAATAAATAAATAAATAAATAAATAAATAATGAGTTCTTCTAGCATGAGAAGAAACTTCTAAGGTTTTTCTGAAAGGATTACAAAGCATAATACGTTCATAATGGTAATCTTTCCTTAAGCAAGAACAGACCATAGCTCCTTTTCAAACAAACACAAATTGTTTTCATAAGATGAATGGTTACAAAGCAAGTGGCCATAAACCACACCTACAAAATTCGTGAATAAAAGCAAACTTCAGGCATGTGAGCCTGAACAGCTTAGTTGGTATAGCCTCAGACTTTTAGTTTGAGGCCAGACATAAGCAACAAGTTTGGATATCAGTGATTTGAAACTTTATTCAAACAAACATGTTTTACACAATGACGTTATGGATCTGTGCCGAAATAGCTCAGTTGGGAGAGCGTTAGACTGAACATCTAAAGCTCCCTGGTTCAATACCGGGTTTCGGCGTTTGCTTGGCCAGACCTTCACCGGTCAAGTCTTATGCAAATGCATAACCCGTGTTCAGATGAGATTAATGCCAAAATTTGGCAGTGGATAAAGCAATTCACAGGTTGCTCAGTCGATAGAACATTAGCCTTTGATTCTGATGGTCCAGAGTTCAAATCCAATTTTTGGCTATTTAATATTTATACCAAGGGATCAAGATCAGTCGGAAGTAATCACATGATAGAGGTAATAACGAACCAGGGAAGTATTAATTTCTTGGTCACCTCTGAGCGGCAGGAGACGACCAACACATGTGGATATGAACTGGTTTTAAACTAAATTAACTTCTTTGAAAACTACAGCACTTTAGAATCACGGTATGCACTTTAATCACATATGCACTTTAACAACATATGCACTTTTGACCCTGTGTGAATGTGATACTTGGATGCCTTATTGAATATTTAACTGTTGTGTTTGTTTAACTGTTGTGTTTGTCTTGTCCTGTCCTAAATGTCAAGGGACTACGAATGTAAATTAGCTGTACGCTAACTTCGGTACATTTACACGTGTATTTTATTTTTTACTGCTGTTTATCAATGTACATTGTCCCTTTTTAAATAAATAAATAAATAAATAAATAAATAAATAAATAAATAATGAGTTCTTCTAGCATGAGAAGAAACTTCTAAGGTTTTTCTGAAAGGATTACAAAGCATAATACATTCATAAAACTAATCTTTTATTAAGCAAGAGCAGACCACAGCTAATTTTCAAAGGAACCAAAATTGTATTAATTTCATTACAAAAACTACACCTAAATAATGAGTGAATAAAAGCCAACATCTGCAATGCGAGCCTGGGTAGCTCAGTTGGAAGAGCATCAGACTTTTAATCTGAGGGTCCAGGGTTCAAGTCCCTGTTCAAGCAGTTCTACACTTATATCAAGGAACCAAGATCACTTGGAAAATATGACTAGAACCATAGAAGTAGTAATGATATCTTCTCGGATGAGCAGAAACTTCTCAGGTTTTTCTGAAAGGATTACAAAGCATAATACGTTCATAATGGTAATCTTTCCTTAAGCAAGAACAGACCATAGCTCCTTTTCAGACAAACACAAATTGTATTCATAAGATTAATGGTTACAAAGCAAGTGGCCATAAACCACACGCTCTCCCAAGCCTGAACAGCTTAGTCGGTATAGCCTCAGACTTTTAGTTTGAGGCCAGACATAAGCAACAAGTTTGGATATCAGTGATTTGAAACTTTATTCAAACAAACATGTTTTACACAATGACGTTATGGATCTGTGCCGAAATAGCTCAGTTGGGAGAGCGTTAGACTGAAGATATAAAGGTCCCTGGTTCAGTCCCGGGTTTCAGCGTTTGCTTGGCCAGACCTTTACTGGTCAAGTCTTATGCAAATGCATAACCCGTGTTCAGATGAGATTAATGCCAAAATTTGGCAGTGGATAAAGCAATTCACAGGTTGCTCAGTCGATAGAACATTAGCCTTTGATTCTGATGGTCCAGAGTTCAAATCCAATTTTTGGCTATTTAATATTTATACCAAGGGATCAAGATCAGTCGGAAGTAATCACATGATAGAGGTAATAACGAACCAGGGAAGTATTAATTTCTTGGTCACCTCTGAGCGGCAGGAGACGACCAACACATGTGGATATGAACTGGTTTTAAACTAAATTAACTTATTTGAAAACTACAGCACTTTAGAATCACGGTATGCACTTTAATCACATATGCACTTTAACAACATATGCACTTACATTCATAAAAGTCATCTTTTATTAAGCAAGAGCAGACCACAGCTAATTTTCAAAGGAACCAAAATTGTATTAATCCACAATGCGAGCCTGGGTAGCTCAGTTGGAAGAGCATCAGACTTTTAATCTGAGGGTCCAGGGTTCAAGTCCCTGTTCAGGTGTTGCTTTACTTATATCAAGGAACCAAGATCACTTGGCAAATATGTCTAGATGCTATACTTATATCACGTAACCAAGATCACTTGGAAAATATGACTAGAACCATAGAAGTAGTAATGATATCTTCTAGGATGAGCAGAAACTTCTCAGGTTTTTCTGAAAGGATTACAAAGCATAATACGTTCATAATGGTAATCTTTCCTTAAGCAAGAACAGACCATAGCTTCTTTTCAAACAAACACAAATTGTATTCATAAGATTAATGGTTACAAAGCAAGTGGCCATAAACCACACGCTCTCCCAAGCCTGAACAGCTTAGTCGGTATAGCCTCAGACTTTTAGTTTGAGGCCAGACATAAGCACCAAGTTTGGATATCAGTGATTTGAAACTTTATTCAAACAAACATGTTTTACACAATGACGTTATGGATCTGTGCCGAAATAGCTCAGTTGGGAGAGCGTTAGACTGAAGCTCTAAAGGTCCCTGGTTCAATCCCGGGTTTCGGCGTTTGCTTGGCCAGACCTTTACTGGTCAAGTCTTATGCAAATGCATAACCCGTGTTCAGATGAGATTAATGCCAAAATTTGGCAGTGGATAAAACAAGTTACAGGTTGCTCAGTCGATGGAACATTAGCCTTTGATTCTGATAGTCCAGAGTTCAATTCCAATTTTTGGCTATTTAATATTTATACCAAGGGATCAAGATCAGTCGGAAATAATCACATGATAGAGGTAATAACGAACCAGGGAAGTATTAATTTCTTGGTCACCTCTGAGCAGCAGGAGACGACCAACACATGTGGATATGAACTGGTTTTAAACTAAATTAACTTATTTGAAAACTACAGCACTTTAGAATCACGGTATGCACTTTAATCACATATGCACTTTAACAACATATGCACTTTTGACCCTGTGTGAATCTGATACTTGGATGCCTTATTGAATGTTTAACTGTTGTGTTTGTTTAACTGTTGTGTTTGTCTTGTCCTGTCCTAAATGTCAAGGGACTACAAATGTAAATTAGCTGTACGCTAACTTCGGTGCATTTACAGGTGTATTTTATTTTTTACTGCTGTTTATCAATGTACATTGTCCCTTTTTAAATAAATAAATAAATAAATAAATAAATAAATAAATAAATAAATAATGAGGTAATGAGTTCTTCTAGCATGAGAAGAAACTTCTAAGGTTTTTCTGAAAGGATTACAAAGCATAATACATTCATAAAGGTAATCTTTTATTAAGCAAGAGCAGACCACAGCTACTTTTCAAAGGAAGCAAAATTGTATTAATTTCATTACAAAAACTACACCTAAATAATGAGTGAATGAAAGCCAACATCCACAATGCGAGCCTGGGTAGCTCAGTTGGAAGAGCATCAGACTTTTAATCTGAGGGTCCAGGGTTCAAGTCCCTGTTCAGGCGATGCTATACTTATATCAAGGAACCAAGATCACTTGGCAAATATGACTAGATGCTATACTTATATCAAGTAGCCAAGATCACTTGGAAAATATGACTAGAACCATAGAAGTAGTAATGATATCTTCTAGGATGAGCAGAAACTCCTCAGGTTTTTCTGAAAGGATTACAAAGCATAATACGTTCATAATGGTAATCTTTCCTTAAGCAAGAACAGACCATAGCTCCTTTTCAAACAAACACAAATTGTATTCATAAGATTAATGGTTACAAAGCAAGTGGCCATAAACCACACCTAAAAAATTCGTGAATAAAAGCAAACTTCAGGCATGTGAGCCTGAACAGCTTAGTTGGTATAGCCTCAGACTTTTAGTTTGAGGCCAGACATAAGCAACAAGTTTGGATATCAGTGATTTGAAACTTTATTCAAACAAACATGTTTTACACAATGACATTATGGATCTGTGCCAAAATAGCTCAGTTGGGAGACTGTTAGACTGAAGATAAAAAGGTCCCTGGTTCAGTCCCGGGTTTCAGCGTTTGCTTGGCCAGACCTTTACTGGTCAAGTCTTATGCAAATGCATAACCCGTGTTCAGATGAGATTAATGCCAAAATTTGGCAGTGGATAAAGCAATTCACAGGTTGCTCAGTCGATAGAACATTAGCCTTTGATTCTGATGGTCCAGAGTTCAAATCCAATTTTTGGCTATTTAATATTTATACCAAGGGATCAAGATCAGTCGGAAGTAATCACATGATAGAGGTAATAACGAACCAGGGAAGTATTAATTTCTTGGTCACCTCTGAGCGGCAGGAGACGACCAACACATGTGGATATGAACTGGTTTTAAACTAAATTAACTTATTTGAAAACTACAGCACTTTAGAATCACGGTATGCACTTTAATCACATATGCACTTTAACAACATATGCACTTTTGACCCTGTGTGAATGTGATACTTGGATGCCTTATTGAATTTTTAACTGTTGTGTTTGTTTAACTGTTGTGTTTGTCTTGTCCTGTCCTAAATGTCAAGGGACTACAAATGTAAATTAGCTGTACGCTAACTTCGGTACATTTACACGTGTATTTTATTTTTTACTGCTGTTTATCAATGTACATTGTCCCTTTTTAAATAAATAAATAAATAAATAAATAAATAAATAAATTAATTAATAAATAATGAGTTCTTCTAGCATGAGAAGAAACTTCTAAGGTTTTTCTGAAAGGATTACAAAGCATAATACATTCATAAAACTAATCTTTTATTAAGCAAGAGCAGACCACAGCTAATTTTCAAAGGAACCAAAATTGTATTAATTTCATTACAAAAACTACACCTAAATAATGAGTGAATAAAAGCCATCATCCACAATGCGAGCCTGGGTAGCTCAGTTGGAAGAGCATTAGACTTTTAATCTGAGGGTCCAGGGTTCAAGTCCCTGTTCAGGCGTTGCTATACTTATATCAAGGAACCAAGATCACTTGGAAAATATGACTAGAACCATAGAAGTAGTAATGATATCTTCTAGGATGAGCAGAAACTTCTCAGGTTTTTCTGAAAGGATTACAAAGCATAATACGTTCATAATGGTAATCTTTCCTTAAGCAAGAACAGACCATAGCTCCTTTTCAAACAAACACAAATTGTATTCATAAGATTAATGGTTACAAAGCAAGTGGCCATAAACCACACGCTCTCCCAAGCCTGAACAGCTTAGTCGGTATAGCCTCAGACTTTTAGTTTGAGGCCAGACATAAGCAACAAGTTTGGATATCAGTGATTTGAAACTTTATTCAAACAAACATGTTTTACACAATGACATTATGGATCTGTGCCGAAATAGCTCAGTTGGGAGAGCGTTAGACTGAAGATCTAAAGGTCCCTGGTTGAAACCCGGGTTTCGGCGTTTGCTTGGCCGGACTTTTACCGGTCAAGTCTTATGCAAATGCATAACCCGTGTTCAGATGAGATTAATGCCAAAATTTGGCAGTGGATAAAACAAGTTACAGGTTGCTCAGTCGATGGAACATTAGCCTTTGATTCTGATAGTCCAGAGTTCAATTCCAATTTTTGGCTATTTAATATTTATACCAAGGGATCAAGATCAGTCGGAAATAATCACATGATAGAGGTAATAACGAACCAGGGAAGTATTAATTTCTTGGTCACCTCTGAGCGGCAGGAGACGACCAACACATGTGGATATGAACTGGTTTTAAACTAAATTAACTTATTTGAAAACTACAGCACTTTAGAATCACGGTATGCACTTTAATCACATATGCACTTTAACAACATATGCACTTTTGACCCTGTGTGAATCTGATACTTGGATGCCTTATTGAATGTTTAACTGTTGTGTTTGTTTAACTGTTGTGTTTGTCTTGTCCTGTCCTAAATGTCAAGGGACTACAAATGTAAATTAGCTGTACGCTAACTTCGGTACATTTACAGGTGTATTTTATTTTTTACTGCTGTTTATCAATGTACATTGTCCCTTTTTAAATAAATAAATAAATAAATAAATAAATAAATAAATAAATAATGAGGTAATGAGTTCTTCTAGCATGAGAAGAAACTTCTAAGGTTTTTCTGAAAGGATTACAAAGCATAATACATTCATAAAGGTAATCTTTTATTAAGCAAGAGCAGACCACAGCTACTTTTCAAAGGAAGCAAAATTGTATTAATTTCATTACAAAAACTACACCTAAATAATGAGTGAATAAAAGCCAACATCCACAATGCGAGCCTGGGTAGCTCAGTTGGAAGAGCATCAGACTTTTAATCTGAGGGTCCAGGGTTCAAGTCCCTGTTCAGGCGATGCTATACTTATATCAAGTAGCCAAGATCACTTGGAAAATATGACTAGAACCATAGAAGTAGTAATGATATCTTCTAGGATGAGCAGAAACTCCTCAGGTTTTTCTGAAAGGATTACAAAGCATAATACGTTCATAATGGTAATCTTTCCTTAAGCAAGAACAGACCATAGCTCCTTTTCAAACAAACACAAATTGTATTCATAAGATTAATGGTTACAAAGCAAGTGGCCATAAACCACACGCTCTCCCAAGCCTGAACAGCTTAGTCAGTATAGCCTCAGACTTTTAGTTTGAGGCCAGACATAAGCAACAAGTTTGGATATCAGTGATTTGAAACTTTATTCAAACAAACATGTTTTACACAATGACGTTATGGATCTGTGCCGAAATAGCTCAGTTGGGAGAGCGTTAGACTGAAGATCTAAAGGTCACTGGTTCAAACCCGGGTTTTTGCGTGTGCTTGGCCGGACTTTCACCGGTCAAGTCTTATGCAAATGCATAACCCGTGTTCAGGTGAGATTAATGCCAAAATTTGGCAGTGGCTAAAGCGATTCACAGGTTGCTCAGTCGATAGAACATTAGCCTTTGATTCTGATGGTCTAGATTTCAAATCCAATTTTTGGCTATTTAATATTTATACCAAGGGATCAAGATCAGTCGGAAATAATCACATGATAGAGGTAATAACGAACCAGGGAAGTATTAATTTCTTGGTCACCTCTGAGCAGCAGGAGACGACCAACACATGTGGATATGAACTGGTTTTAAACTAAATTAACTTATTTGAAAACTACAGCACTTTAGAATCACGGTATGCACTTTAATCACATATGCACTTTAACAACATATGCACTTACATTCATAAAAGTCATCTTTTATTAAGCAAGAGCAGACCACAGCTAATTTTCAAAGGAACCAAAATTGTATTAATCCACAATGCGAGCCTGGGTAGCTCAGTTGGAAGAGCATCAGACTTTTAATCTGAGGGTCCAGGGTTCAAGTCCCTGTTCAGGTGTTGCTTTACTTATATCAAGGAACCAAGATCACTTGGCAAATATGTCTAGATGCTATACTTATATCACGTAACCAAGATCACTTGGAAAATATGACTAGAACCATAGAAGTAGTAATGATATCTTCTAGGATGAGCAGAAACTTCTCAGGTTTTTCTGAAAGGATTACAAAGCATAATACGTTCATAATGGTAATCTTTCCTTAAGCAAGAACAGACCATAGCTCCTTTTCAAACAAACACAAATTGTATTCATAAGATTAATGGTTACAAAGCAAGTGGCCATAAACCACACGCTCTCCCAAGCCTGAACAGCTTAGTCGGTATAGCCTCAGACTTTTAGTTTGAGGCCAGACATAAGCAACAAGTTTGGATATCAGTGATTTGAAACTTTATTCAAACAAACATGTTTTACACAATGACGTTATGGATCTGTGCCGAAAGAGCTCAGTTGGGAGAGCGTTAGACTGAAGATCTAAAGGTCCCTGGTTCAATCCCGGGTTTCGGCGTTTGCTTGGCCAGACCTTCACTGGTCAAGTCTTATGCAAATGCATAACCCGTGTTCAGATGAGATTAATGCCAAAATTTGGCAGTGGATAAAACAAGTTACAGGTTGCTCAGTCGATGGAACATTAGCCTTTGATTCTGATAGTCCAGAGTTCAATTCCAATTTTTGGCTATTTAATATTTATACCAAGGGATCAAGATCAGTCGGAAATAATCACATGATAGAGGTAATAACGAACCAGGGAAGTATTAATTTCTTGGTCACCTCTGAGCAGCAGGAGACGACCAACACATGTGGATATGAACTGGTTTTAAACTAAATTAACTTATTTGAAAACTACAGCACTTTAGAATCACGGTATGCACTTTAATCACATATGCACTTTAACAACATATGCACTTACATTCATAAAAGTCATCTTTTATTAAGCAAGAGCAGACCACAGCTAATTTTCAAAGGAACCAAAATTGTATTAATCCACATTGCGAGCCTGGGTAGCTCAGTTGGAAGAGCATCAGACTTTTAATCTGAGGGTCCAGGGTTCAAGTCCCTGTTCAGGTGTTGCTTTACTTATATCAAGGAACCAAGATCACTTGGCAAATATGTCTAGATGCTATACTTATATCACGTAACCAAGATCACTTGGAAAATATGACTAGAACCATAGAAGTAGTAATGATATCTTCTAGGATGAGCAGAAACTTCTCAGGTTTTTCTGAAAGGATTACAAAGCATAATACGTTCATAATGGTAATCTTTCCTTAAGCAAGAACAGACCATAGCTCCTTTTCAAACAAACACAAATTGTATTCATAAGATTAATGGTTACAAAGCAAGTGGCCATAAACCACACGCTCTCCCAAGCCTGAACAGCTTAGTCGGTATAGCCTCAGACTTTTAGTTTGAGGCCAGACATAAGCAACAAGTTTGGATATCAGTGATTTGAAACTTTATTCAAACAAACATGTTTTACACAATGACGTTATGGATCTGTGCCGAAATAGCTCAGTTGGGAGAGCGTTAGACTGAAGATCTAAAGGTCCCTGATTCAATCCCGGGTTTCGGCGTTTGAGTGGCCAGACCTTCACCGGTCAAGTCTTATGCAAATGCATAACCCGTGTTCAGATGAGATTAATGCCAAAATTTGGCAGTGGATAAAACAAGTTACAGGTTGCTCAGTCGATGGAACATTAGCCTTTGATTCTGATAGTCCAGAGTTCAATTCCAATTTTTGGCTATTTAATATTTATACCAAGGGATCAAGATCAGTCGGAAATAATCACATGATAGAGGTAATAACGAACCAGGGAAGTATTAATTTCTTGGTCACCTCTGAGCAGCAGGAGACGACCAACACATGTGGATATGAACTGGTTTTAAACTAAATTAACTTATTTGAAAACTACAGCACTTTAGAATCACGGTATGCACTTTAATCACATATGCACTTTAACAACATATGCACTTTTGACCCTGTGTGAATCTGATACTTGGATGCCTTATTGAATGTTTAACTGTTGTGTTTGTTTAACTGTTGTGTTTGTCTTGTCCTGTCCTAAATGTCAAGGGACTACAAATGTAAATTAGCTGTACGCTAACTTCGGTACATTTACACGTGTATTTTATTTTTTACTGCTGTTTATCAATGTACATTGTCCCTTTTTAAATAAATAAATAAATAAATAAATAAATAAATAATGAGTTCTTCTAGCATGAGAAGAAACTTCTAAGGTTTTTCTGAAAGGATTACAAAGCATAATACATTCATAAAACTAATCTTTTATTAAGCAAGAGCAGACCACAGCTAATTTTCAAAGGAACCAAAATTGTATTAATTTCATTACAAAAACTACACCTAAATAATGAGTGAATAAAAGCCATCATCCACAATGCGAGCCTGGGTAGCTCAGTTGGAAGAGCATTAGACTTTTAATCTGAGGGTCCAGGGTTCAAGTCCCTGTTCAGGCGTTGCTATACTTATATCAAGGAACCAAGATCACTTGGAAAATATGACTAGAACCATAGAAGTAGTAATGATATCTTCTAGGATGAGCAGAAACTTCTCAGGTTTTTCTGAAAGGATTACAAAGCATAATACGTTCATAATGGTAATCTTTCCTTAAGCAAGAACAGACCATAGCTCCTTTTCAAACAAACACAAATTGTATTCATAAGATTAATGGTTACAAAGCAAGTGGCCATAAACCACACGCTCTCCCAAGCCTGAACAGCTTAGTCGGTATAGCCTCAGACTTTTAGTTTGAGGCCAGACATAAGCAACAAGTTTGGATATCAGTGATTTGAAACTTTATTCAAACAAACATGTTTTACACAATGACATTATGGATCTGTGCCGAAATAGCTCAGTTGGGAGAGCGTTAGACTGAAGATCTAAAGGTCCCTTGTTGAAACCCGGGTTTCGGCGTTTGCTTGGCCGGACTTTTACCGGTCAAGTCTTATGCAAATGCATAACCCGTGTTCAGATGAGATTAATGCCAAAATTTGGCAGTGGATAAAACAAGTTACAGGTTGCTCAGTCGATGGAACATTAGCCTTTGATTCTGATAGTCCAGAGTTCAATTCCAATTTTTGGCTATTTAATATTTATACCAAGGGATCAAGATCAGTCGGAAATAATCACATGATAGAGGTAATAACGAACCAGGGAAGTATTAATTTCTTGGTCACCTCTGAGCGGCAGGAGACGACCAACACATGTGGATATGAACTGGTTTTAAACTAAATTAACTTATTTGAAAACTACAGCACTTTAGAATCACGGTATGCACTTTAATCACATATGCACTTTAACAACATATGCACTTTTGACCCTGTGTGAATCTGATACTTGGATGCCTTATTGAATGTTTAACTGTTGTGTTTGTTTAACTGTTGTGTTTGTCTTGTCCTGTCCTAAATGTCAAGGGACTACAAATGTAAATTAGCTGTACGCTAACTTCGGTACATTTACAGGTGTATTTTATTTTTTACTGCTGTTTATCAATGTACATTGTCCCTTTTTAAATAAATAAATAAATAAATAAATAAATAAATAAATAAATAAATAAATAAATAAATAATGAGGTAATGAGTTCTTCTAGCATGAGAAGAAACTTCTAAGGTTTTTCTGAAAGGATTACAAAGCATAATACATTCATAAAGGTAATCTTTTATTAAGCAAGAGCAGACCACAGCTACTTTTCAAAGGAAGCAAAATTGTATTAATTTCATTACAAAAACTACACCTAAATAATGAGTGAATAAAAGCCAACATCCACAATGCGAGCCTGGGTAGCTCAGTTGGAAGAGCATCAGACTTTTAATCTGAGGGTCCAGGGTTCAAGTCCCTGTTCAGGCGATGCTATACTTATATCAAGTAGCCAAGATCACTTGGAAAATATGACTAGAACCATAGAAGTAGTAATGATATCTTCTAGGATGAGCAGAAACTCCTCAGGTTTTTCTGAAAGGATTACAAAGCATAATACGTTCATAATGGTAATCTTTCCTTAAGCAAGAACAGACCATAGCTCCTTTTCAAACAAACACAAATTGTATTCATAAGATTAATGGTTACAAAGCAAGTGGCCATAAACCACACGCTCTCCCAAGCCTGAACAGCTTAGTCAGTATAGCCTCAGACTTTTAGTTTGAGGCCAGACATAAGCAACAAGTTTGGATATCAGTGATTTGAAACTTTATTCAAACAAACATGTTTTACACAATGACGTTATGGATCTGTGCCGAAATAGCTCAGTTGGGAGAGCGTTAGACTGAAGATCTAAAGGTCACTGGTTCAAACCCGGGTTTTTGCGTGTGCTTGGCCGGACTTTCACCGGTCAAGTCTTATGCAAATGCATAACCCGTGTTCAGGTGAGATTAATGCCAAAATTTGGCAGTGGCTAAAGCGATTCACAGGTTGCTCAGTCGATAGAACATTAGCCTTTGATTCTGATGGTCTAGATTTCAAATCCAATTTTTGGCTATTTAATATTTATACCAAGGGATCAAGATCAGTCGGAAATAATCACATGATAGAGGTAATAACGAACCAGGGAAGTATTAATTTCTTGGTCACCTCTGAGCAGCAGGAGACGACCAACACATGTGGATATGAACTGGTTTTAAACTAAATTAACTTATTTGAAAACTACAGCACTTTAGAATCACGATATGCACTTTAATCACATATGCACTTTAACAACATATGCACTTTTGACCCTGTGTGAATCTGATACTCGGATGCCTTATTGAATGTTTAACTGTTGTGTTTGTTTAACCGTTGTGTTTATCTTGTCCTGTCCTAAATGTCAAGGGACGACGAATGTAAATTAGCTGTACGCTAACTTCGGTACATTTACACGTGTATTTTATTTTTTACTGCCGTTTATCAATGTACATTGTCCCTTTTTAAATAAATAAGTAAGTAAATAAATAAATAAATAAATAAATAATGAGGTAATGAGTTCTTCTAGCATGAGAAGTAACTTCTAAGGTCTTTCTGAAAGGATTACAAAGCATAATACATTCATAAAGGTAATCTTTTATTAAGCAAGAGCAGACCACAGCTAATTTTCAAAGGAACCAAAATTGTATTAATTTCATTACAAAAACTACACCTAAATAATGAGTGAATAAAAGCCAACATCCACAATGCGAGCCTGGGTAGCTCAGTTGGAAGAGCATCAGACTTTTAATCTGAGGGTCCAGGATTCAAGTCCCTGTTCAGGCGATGCTATACTTACATCAAGGAACCAAGATCACTTGGCAAATATGACTAGATGCTATACTTATATCAAGTAACCAAGATCACTTGGAAAATATGACTAGAACCATTGAAGTAGTAATGATATCTTCTAGGATGAGCAGAAACTTCTCAGGTTTTTTTGAAAGGATTACAAAGCATAATACGTTCATAATGGTAATCTTTCCTTAAGCAAGAACAGACCATAGCTCCTTTTCAAACAAACACAAATTGTATTCATAAGATTAATGGTTACAAAGCAAGTGGCCATAAACCACACGCTCTCCCAAGCCTGAACAGCTTAGTCGGTATAGCCTCAGACTTTTAGTTTGAGGCCAGACATAAGCAACAAGTTTGGATATCAGTGATTTGAAACTTTATTCAAACAAACATGTTTTACACAATGACGTTATGGATCTGTGCCGAAATAGCTCAGTTGGGAGAGCGTTAGACTGAAGACCTAAAGGTCCCTGGTTCAAACCCGGGTTTCGGCGTTTGCTTGCCTGGACTTTTACCGGTCAAGTCTTATGCAAATGCATAACCCGTGTTCAGGTGAGATTAATGCCAAAATTTGGCAGTGGATAAAGCAATTCACAGGTTGCTCAGTCGATAGAACATTAGCCTTTGATTCTGATGGTCCAGAGTTCAAATCCAATTTTTGGCTATTTAATATTTATACCAAGGGATCAAGATCAGTCGGAAATAATCACATGATAGAGGTAATAACGAACCAGGGAAGTATTAATTTCTTGGTCACCTCTGAGCGGCAGGAGACGACCAACACATGTGGATATGAACTGGTTTTAAACTAAATTAACTTATTTGAAAACTACAGCACTTTAGAATCACGGTATGCACTTTAATCACATATGCACTTTAACAACATATGCACTTACATTCATAAAAGTCATCTTTTATTAAGCAAGAGCAGACCACAGCTAATTTTCAAAGGAAGCAAAATTGTATTAATTTCATTACAAAAACTACACCTAAATAATGAGTGAATAAAAGCCAACATCCACAATGCGAGCCTGGGTAGCTCAGTTGGAAGAGCATCAGACTTTTAATCTGAGGGTCCAGGGTTCAAGTCCCTGTTCAGGCGATGCTATACTTATATCAAGTAGCCACGATCACTTGGAAAATATGACTAGAACCATAGAAGTAGTAATGATATCTTCTAGGATGAGCAGAAACTCCTCAGGTTTTTCTGAAAGGATTACAAAGCATAATACGTTCATAATGGTAATCTTTCCTTAAGCAAGAACAGACCATAGCTCCTTTTCAAACAAACACAAATTGTATTCATAAGATTAATGGTTACAAAGCAAGTGGCCATAAACCACACGCTCTCCCAAGCCTGAACAGCTTAGTCAGTATGGCCTCAGACTTTTAGTTTGAGGCCAGACATAAGCAACAAGTTTGGATATCAGTGATTTGAAACTTTATTCAAACAAACATGTTTTACACAATGACGTTATGGATCTGTGCCGAAATAGCTCAGTTGGGAGAGCGTTAGACTGAAGATCTAAAGGTCACTGGTTCAAACCCGGGTTTTTGCGTGTGCTTGGCCGGACTTTCACCGGTCAAGTCTTATGCAAATGCATAACCCGTGTTCAGGTGAGATTAATGCCAAAATTTGGCAGTGGCTAAAGCGATTCACAGGTTGCTCAGTCGATAGAACATTAGCCTTTGATTCTGATGGTCTAGATTTCAAATCCAATTTTTGGCTATTTAATATTTATACCAAGGGATCAAGATCAGTCGGAAATAATCACATGATAGAGGTAATAACGAACCAGGGAAGTATTAATTTCTTGGTCACCTCTGAGCAGCAGGAGACGACCAACACATGTGGATATGAACTGGTTTTAAACTAAATTAACTTATTTGAAAACTACAGCACTTTAGAATCACGATATGCACTTTAATCACATATGCACTTTAACAACATATGCACTTTTGACCCTGTGTGAATCTGATACTCGGATGCCTTATTGAATGTTTAACTGTTGTGTTTGTTTAACCGTTGTGTTTATCTTGTCCTGTCCTAAATGTCAAGGGACGACGAATGTAAATTAGCTGTACGCTAACTTCGGTACATTTACACGTGTATTTTATTTTTTACTGCCGTTTATCAATGTACATTGTCCCTTTTTAAATAAATAAGTAAGTAAATAAATAAATAAATAAATAAATAATGAGGTAATGAGTTCTTCTAGCATGAGAAGTAACTTCTAAGGTCTTTCTGAAAGGATTACAAAGCATAATACATTCATAAAGGTAATCTTTTATTAAGCAAGAGCAGACCACAGCTAATTTTCAAAGGAACCAAAATTGTATTAATTTCATTACAAAAACTACACCTAAATAATGAGTGAATAAAAGCCAACATCCACAATGCGAGCCTGGGTAGCTCAGTTGGAAGAGCATCAGACTTTTAATCTGAGGGTCCAGGATTCAAGTCCCTGTTCAGGCGATGCTATACTTACATCAAGGAACCAAGATCACTTGGCAAATATGACTAGATGCTATACTTATATCAAGTAACCAAGATCACTTGGAAAATATGACTAGAACCATTGAAGTAGTAATGATATCTTCTAGGATGAGCAGAAACTTCTCAGGTTTTTTTGAAAGGATTACAAAGCATAATACGTTCATAATGGTAATCTTTCCTTAAGCAAGAACAGACCATAGCTCCTTTTCAAACAAACACAAATTGTATTCATAAGATTAATGGTTACAAAGCAAGTGGCCATAAACCACACGCTCTCCCAAGCCTGAACAGCTTAGTCGGTATAGCCTCAGACTTTTAGTTTGAGGCCAGACATAAGCAACAAGTTTGGATATCAGTGATTTGAAACTTTATTCAAACAAACATGTTTTACACAATGACGTTATGGATCTGTGCCGAAATAGCTCAGTTGGGAGAGCGTTAGACTGAAGACCTAAAGGTCCCTGGTTCAAACCCGGGTTTCGGCGTTTGCTTGCCTGGACTTTTACCGGTCAAGTCTTATGCAAATGCATAACCCGTGTTCAGGTGAGATTAATGCCAAAATTTGGCAGTGGATAAAGCAATTCACAGGTTGCTCAGTCGATAGAACATTAGCCTTTGATTCTGATGGTCCAGAGTTCAAATCCAATTTTTGGCTATTTAATATTTATACCAAGGGATCAAGATCAGTCGGAAATAATCACATGATAGAGGTAATAACGAACCAGGGAAGTATTAATTTCTTGGTCACCTCTGAGCGGCAGGAGACGACCAACACATGTGGATATGAACTGGTTTTAAACTAAATTAACTTATTTGAAAACTACAGCACTTTAGAATCACGGTATGCACTTTAATCACATATGCACTTTAACAACATATGCACTTACATTCATAAAAGTCATCTTTTATTAAGCAAGAGCAGACCACAGCTAATTTTCAAAGGAACCAAAATTGTATTAATCCACAATGCGAGCCTGGGTAGCTCAGTTGGAAGAGCATCAGACTTTTAATCTGAGGGTCCAGGGTTCAAGTCCCTGTTCAGGTGTTGCTTTACTTATATCAAGGAACCAAGATCACTTGGCAAATATGTCTAGATGCTATACTTATATCACGTAACCAAGATCACTTGGAAAATATGACTAGAACCATAGAAGTAGTAATGATATCTTCTAGGATGAGCAGAAACTTCTCAGGTTTTTCTGAAAGGATTACAAAGCATAATACGTTCATAATGGTAATCTTTCCTTAAGCAAGAACAGACCATAGCTCCTTTTCAAACAAACACAAATTGTATTCATAAGATTAATGGTTACAAAGCAAGTGGCCATAAACCACACGCTCTCCCAAGCCTGAACAGCTTAGTCGGTATAGCCTCAGACTTTTAGTTTGAGGCCAGACATAAGCAACAAGTTTGGATATCAGTGATTTGAAACTTTATTCAAACAAACATGTTTTACACAATGACGTTATGGATCTGTGCCGAAAGAGCTCAGTTGGGAGAGCGTTAGACTGAAGATCTAAAGGTCCCTGGTTCAATCCCGGGTTTCGGCGTTTGCTTGGCCAGACCTTCACCGGTCAAGTCTTATGCAAATGCATAACCCGTGTTCAGATGAGATTAATGCCAAAATTTGGCAGTGGATAAAACAAGTTACAGGTTGCTCAGTCGATGGAACATTAGCCTTTGATTCTGATAGTCCAGAGTTCAATTCCAATTTTTGGCTATTTAATATTTATACCAAGGGATCAAGATCAGTCGGAAATAATCACATGATAGAGGTAATAACGAACCAGGGAAGTATTAATTTCTTGGTCACCTCTGAGCAGCAGGAGACGACCAACACATGTGGATATGAACTGGTTTTAAACTAAATTAACTTATTTGAAAACTACAGCACTTTAGAATCACGGTATGCACTTTAATCACATATGCACTTTAACAACATATGCACTTACATTCATAAAAGTCATCTTTTATTAAAGCAAGAGCAGACCACAGCTAATTTTCAAAGGAACCAAAATTGTATTAATCCACATTGCGAGCCTGGGTAGCTCAGTTGGAAGAGCATCAGACTTTTAATCTGAGGGTCCAGGGTTCAAGTCCCTGTTCAGGTGTTGCTTTACTTATATCAAGGAACCAAGATCACTTGGCAAATATGTCTAGATGCTATGCTTATATCACGTAACCAAGATCACTTGGAAAATATGACTAGAACCATAGAAGTAGTAATGATATCTTCTAGGATGAGCAGAAACTTCTCAGGTTTTTCTGAAAGGATTACAAAGCATAATACGTTCATAATGGTAATCTTTCCTTAAGCAAGAACAGACCATAGCTCCTTTTCAAACAAACACAAATTGTATTCATAAGATTAATGGTTACAAAGCAAGTGGCCATAAACCACACGCTCTCCCAAGCCTGAACAGCTTAGTCGGTATAGCCTCAGACTTTTAGTTTGAGGCCAGACATAAGCAACAAGTTTGGATATCAGTGAGTTGAAACTTTATTCAAACAAACATGTTTTACACAATGACGTTATGGATCTGTGCCGAAATAGCTCAGTTGGGAGAGCGTTAGACTGAAGATCTAAAGGTCCCTGGTTCAATCCCGGGTTTCAGCGTTTGCTTGGCCAGACCTTCACCGGTCAAGTCTTATGCAAATGCATAACCCGTGTTCAGATGAGATTAATGCCAAAATTTGGCAGTGGATAAAACAAGTTACAGGTTGCTCAGTCGATGGAACATTAGCCTTTGATTCTGATAGTCCAGAGGTCAATTCCAATTTTTGGCTATTTAATATTTATACCAAGGGATCAAGATCAGTCGGAAATAATCACATGATAGAGGTAATAACGAACCAGGGAAGTATTAATTTCTTGGTCACCTCTGAGCAGCAGGAGACGACCAACACATGTGGATATGAACTGGTTTTAAACTAAATTAACTTATTTGAAAACTACAGCACTTTAGAATCACGGTATGCACTTTAATCACATATGCACTTTAACAACATATGCACTTACATTCATAAAAGTCATCTTTTATTAAGCAAGAGCAGACCACAGCTAATTTTCAAAGGAACCAAAATTGTATTAATCCACATTGCGAGCCTGGGTAGCTCAGTTGGAAGAGCATCAGACTTTTAATCTGAGGGTCCAGGGTTCAAGTCCCTGTTCAGGTGTTGCTTTACTTATATCAAGGAACCAAGATCACTTGGCAAATATGTCTAGATGCTATACTTATATCACGTAACCAAGATCACTTGGAAAATATGACTAGAACCATAGAAGTAGTAATGATATCTTCTAGGATGAGCAGAAACTTCTCAGGTTTTTCTGAAAGGATTACAAAGCATAATACGTTCATAATGGTAATCTTTCCTTAAGCAAGAACAGACCATAGCTCCTTTTCAAACAAACACAAATTGTATTCATAAGATTAATGGTTACAAAGCAAGTGGCCATAAACCACACGCTCTCCCAAGCCTGAACAGCTTAGTCGGTATAGCCTCAGACTTTTAGTTTGAGGCCAGACATAAGCAACAAGTTTGGATATCAGTGATTTGAAACTTTATTCAAACAAACATGTTTTACACAATGACGTTATGGATCTGTGCCGAAATAGCTCAGTTGGGAGAGCGTTAGACTGAAGATCTAAAGGTCCCTGGTTCAATCCCGGGTTTCGGCGTTTGAGTGGCCAGACCTTCACCGGTCAAGTCTTATGCAAATGCATAACCCGTGTTCAGATGAGATTAATGCCAAAATTTGGCAGTGGATAAAACAAGTTACAGGTTGCTCAGTCGATGGAACATTAGCCTTTGATTCTGATAGTCCAGAGTTCAATTCCAATTTTTGGCTATTTAATATTTATACCAAGGGATCAAGATCAGTCGGAAATAATCACATGATAGAGGTAATAACGAACCAGGGAAGTATTAATTTCTTGGTCACCTCTGAGCAGCAGGAGACGACCAACACATGTGGATATGAACTGGTTTTAAACTAAATTAACTTATTTGAAAACTACAGCACTTTAGAATCACGGTATGCACTTTAATCACATATGCACTTTAACAACATATGCACTTTTGACCCTGTGTGAATCTGATACTTGGATGCCTTATTGAATGTTTAACTGTTGTGTTTGTTTAACTGTTGTGTTTGTCTTGTCCTGTCCTAAATGTCAAGGGACTACAAATGTAAATTAGCTGTACGCTAACTTCGGTACATTTACACGTGTATTTTATTTTTTACTGCTGTTTATCAATGTACATTGTCCCTTTTTAAATAAATAAATAAATAAATAAATAAATAATGAGTTCTTCTAGCATGAGAAGAAACTTCTAAGGTTTTTCTGAAAGGATTACAAAGCATAATACATTCATAAAACTAATCTTTTATTAAGCAAGAGCAGACCACAGCTAATTTTCAAAGGAACCAAAATTGTATTAATTTCATTACAAAAACTACACCTAAATAATGAGTGAATAAAAGCCATCATCCACAATGCGAGCCTGGGTAGCTCAGTTGGAAGAGCATTAGACTTTTAATCTGAGGGTCCAGGGTTCAAGTCCCTGTTCAGGCGTTGCTATACTTATATCAAGGAACCAAGATCACTTGGAAAATATGACTAGAACCATAGAAGTAGTAATGATATCTTCTAGGATGAGCAGAAACTTCTCAGGTTTTTCTGAAAGGATTACAAAGCATAATACGTTCATAATGGTAATCTTTCCTTAAGCAAGAACAGACCATAGCTCCTTTTCAAACAAACACAAATTGTATTCATAAGATTAATGGTTACAAAGCAAGTGGCCATAAACCACACGCTCTCCCAAGCCTGAACAGCTTAGTCGGTATAGCCTCAGACTTTTAGTTTGAGGCCAGACATAAGCAACAAGTTTGGATATCAGTGATTTGAAACTTTATTCAAACAAACATGTTTTACACAATGACATTATGGATCTGTGCCGAAATAGCTCAGTTGGGAGAGCGTTAGACTGAAGATCTAAAGGTCCCTGGTTGAAACCCGGGTTTCGGCGTTTGCTTGGCCGGACTTTTACCGGTCAAGTCTTATGCAAATGCATAACCCGTGTTCAGATGAGATTAATGCCAAAATTTGGCAGTGGATAAAACAAGTTACAGGTTGCTCAGTCGATGGAACATTAGCCTTTGATTCTGATAGTCCAGAGTTCAATTCCAATTTTTGGCTATTTAATATTTATACCAAGGGATCAAGATCAGTCGGAAATAATCACATGATAGAGGTAATAACGAACCAGGGAAGTATTAATTTCTTGGTCACCTCTGAGCGGCAGGAGACGACCAACACATGTGGATATGAACTGGTTTTAAACTAAATTAACTTATTTGAAAACTACAGCACTTTAGAATCACGGTATGCACTTTAATCACATATGCACTTTAACAACATATGCACTTTTGACCCTGTGTGAATCTGATACTTGGATGCCTTATTGAATGTTTAACTGTTGTGTTTGTTTAACTGTTGTGTTTGTCTTGTCCTGTCCTAAATGTCAAGGGACTACAAATGTAAATTAGCTGTACGCTAACTTCGGTACATTTACAGGTGTATTTTATTTTTTACTGCTGTTTATCAATGTACATTGTCCCTTTTTAAATAAATAAATAAATAAATAAATAAATAAATAAATAAATAAATAAATAAATAAATAAATAATGAGGTAATGAGTTCTTCTAGCATGAGAAGAAACTTCTAAGGTTTTTCTGAAAGGATTACAAAGCATAATACATTCATAAAGGTAATCTTTTATTAAGCAAGAGCAGACCACAGCTACTTTTCAAAGGAAGCAAAATTGTATTAATTTCATTACAAAAACTACACCTAAATAATGAGTGAATAAAAGCCAACATCCACAATGCGAGCCTGGGTAGCTCAGTTGGAAGAGCATCAGACTTTTAATCTGAGGGTCCAGGGTTCAAGTCCCTGTTCAGGCGATGCTATACTTATATCAAGTAGCCAAGATCACTTGGAAAATATGACTAGAACCATAGAAGTAGTAATGATATCTTCTAGGATGAGCAGAAACTCCTCAGGTTTTTCTGAAAGGATTACAAAGCATAATACGTTCATAATGGTAATCTTTCCTTAAGCAAGAACAGACCATAGCTCCTTTTCAAACAAACACAAATTGTATTCATAAGATTAATGGTTACAAAGCAAGTGGCCATAAACCACACGCTCTCCCAAGCCTGAACAGCTTAGTCAGTATGGCCTCAGACTTTTAGTTTGAGGCCAGACATAAGCAACAAGTTTGGATATCAGTGATTTGAAACTTTATTCAAACAAACATGTTTTACACAATGACGTTATGGATCTGTGCCGAAATAGCTCAGTTGGGAGAGCGTTAGACTGAAGATCTAAAGGTCACTGGTTCAAACCCGGGTTTTTGCGTGTGCTTGGCCGGACTTTCACCGGTCAAGTCTTATGCAAATGCATAACCCGTGTTCAGGTGAGATTAATGCCAAAATTTGGCAGTGGCTAAAGCGATTCACAGGTTGCTCAGTCGATAGAACATTAGCCTTTGATTCTGATGGTCTAGATTTCAAATCCAATTTTTGGCTATTTAATATTTATACCAAGGGATCAAGATCAGTCGGAAATAATCACATGATAGAGGTAATAACGAACCAGGGAAGTATTAATTTCTTGGTCACCTCTGAGCAGCAGGAGACGACCAACACATGTGGATATGAACTGGTTTTAAACTAAATTAACTTATTTGAAAACTACAGCACTTTAGAATCACGATATGCACTTTAATCACATATGCACTTTAACAACATATGCACTTTTGACCCTGTGTGAATCTGATACTCGGATGCCTTATTGAATGTTTAACTGTTGTGTTTGTTTAACCGTTGTGTTTATCTTGTCCTGTCCTAAATGTCAAGGGACGACGAATGTAAATTAGCTGTACGCTAACTTCGGTACATTTACACGTGTATTTTATTTTTTACTGCCGTTTATCAATGTACATTGTCCCTTTTTAAATAAATAAGTAAGTAAATAAATAAATAAATAAATAAATAATGAGGTAATGAGTTCTTCTAGCATGAGAAGTAACTTCTAAGGTCTTTCTGAAAGGATTACAAAGCATAATACATTCATAAAGGTAATCTTTTATTAAGCAAGAGCAGACCACAGCTAATTTTCAAAGGAACCAAAATTGTATTAATTTCATTACAAAAACTACACCTAAATAATGAGTGAATAAAAGCCAACATCCACAATGCGAGCCTGGGTAGCTCAGTTGGAAGAGCATCAGACTTTTAATCTGAGGGTCCAGGATTCAAGTCCCTGTTCAGGCGATGCTATACTTACATCAAGGAACCAAGATCACTTGGCAAATATGACTAGATGCTATACTTATATCAAGTAACCAAGATCACTTGGAAAATATGACTAGAACCATTGCAGTAGTAATGATATCTTCTAGGATGAGCAGAAACTTCTCAGGTTTTTTTGAAAGGATTACAAAGCATAATACGTTCATAATGGTAATCTTTCCTTAAGCAAGAACAGACCATAGCTCCTTTTCAAACAAACACAAATTGTATTCATAAGATTAATGGTTACAAAGCAAGTGGCCATAAACCACACGCTCTCCCAAGCCTGAACAGCTTAGTCGGTATAGCCTCAGACTTTTAGTTTGAGGCCAGACATAAGCAACAAGTTTGGATATCAGTGATTTGAAACTTTATTCAAACAAACATGTTTTACACAATGACGTTATGGATCTGTGCCGAAATAGCTCAGTTGGGAGAGCGTTAGACTGAAGACCTAAAGGTCCCTGGTTCAAACCCGGGTTTCGGCGTTTGCTTGCCTGGACTTTTACCGGTCAAGTCTTATGCAAATGCATAACCCGTGTTCAGGTGAGATTAATGCCAAAATTTGGCAGTGGATAAAGCAATTCACAGGTTGCTCAGTCGATAGAACATTAGCCTTTGATTCTGATGGTCCAGAGTTCAAATCCAATTTTTGGCTATTTAATATTTATACCAAGGGATCAAGATCAGTCGGAAATAATCACATGATAGAGGTAATAACGAACCAGGGAAGTATTAATTTCTTGGTCACCTCTGAGCGGCAGGAGACGACCAACACATGTGGATATGAACTGGTTTTAAACTAAATTAACTTATTTGAAAACTACAGCACTTTAGAATCACGGTATGCACTTTAATCACATATGCACTTTAACAACATATGCACTTACATTCATAAAAGTCATCTTTTATTAAGCAAGAGCAGACCACAGCTAATTTTCAAAGGAACCAAAATTGTATTAATCCACAATGCGAGCCTGGGTAGCTCAGTTGGAAGAGCATCAGACTTTTAATCTGAGGGTCCAGGGTTCAAGTCCCTGTTCAGGTGTTGCTTTACTTATATCAAGGAACCAAGATCACTTGGCAAATATGTCTAGATGCTATACTTATATCACGTAACCAAGATCACTTGGAAAATATGACTAGAACCATAGAAGTAGTAATGATATCTTCTAGGATGAGCAGAAACTTCTCAGGTTTTTCTGAAAGGATTACAAAGCATAATACGTTCATAATGGTAATCTTTCCTTAAGCAAGAACAGACCATAGCTCCTTTTCAAACAAACACAAATTGTATTCATAAGATTAATGGTTACAAAGCAAGTGGCCATAAACCACACGCTCTCCCAAGCCTGAACAGCTTAGTCGGTATAGCCTCAGACTTTTAGTTTGAGGCCAGACATAAGCAACAAGTTTGGATATCAGTGATTTGAAACTTTATTCAAACAAACATGTTTTACACAATGACGTTATGGATCTGTGCCGAAAGAGCTCAGTTGGGAGAGCGTTAGACTGAAGATCTAAAGGTCCCTGGTTCAATCCCGGGTTTCGGCGTTTGCTTGGCCAGACCTTCACCGGTCAAGTCTTATGCAAATGCATAACCCGTGTTCAGATGAGATTAATGCCAAAATTTGGCAGTGGATAAAACAAGTTACAGGTTGCTCAGTCGATGGAACATTAGCCTTTGATTCTGATAGTCCAGAGTTCAATTCCAATTTTTGGCTATTTAATATTTATACCAAGGGATCAAGATCAGTCGGAAATAATCACATGATAGAGGTAATAACGAACCAGGGAAGTATTAATTTCTTGGTCACCTCTGAGCAGCAGGAGACGACCAACACATGTGGATATGAACTGGTTTTAAACTAAATTAACTTATTTGAAAACTACAGCACTTTAGAATCACGATATGCACTTTAATCACATATGCACTTTAACAACATATGCACTTTTGACCCTGTGTGAATCTGATACTCGGATGCCTTATTGAATGTTTAACTGTTGTGTTTGTTTAACCGTTGTGTTTATCTTGTCCTGTCCTAAATGTCAAGGGACGACGAATGTAAATTAGCTGTACGCTAACTTCGGTACATTTACACGTGTATTTTATTTTTTACTGCCGTTTATCAATGTACATTGTCCCTTTTTAAATAAATAAGTAAGTAAATAAATAAATAAATAAATAAATAATGAGGTAATGAGTTCTTCTAGCATGAGAAGTAACTTCTAAGGTCTTTCTGAAAGGATTACAAAGCATAATACATTCATAAAGGTAATCTTTTATTAAGCAAGAGCAGACCACAGCTAATTTTCAAAGGAACCAAAATTGTATTAATTTCATTACAAAAACTACACCTAAATAATGAGTGAATAAAAGCCAACATCCACAATGCGAGCCTGGGTAGCTCAGTTGGAAGAGCATCAGACTTTTAATCTGAGGGTCCAGGATTCAAGTCCCTGTTCAGGCGATGCTATACTTACATCAAGGAACCAAGATCACTTGGCAAATATGACTAGATGCTATACTTATATCAAGTAACCAAGATCACTTGGAAAATATGACTAGAACCATTGCAGTAGTAATGATATCTTCTAGGATGAGCAGAAACTTCTCAGGTTTTTTTGAAAGGATTACAAAGCATAATACGTTCATAATGGTAATCTTTCCTTAAGCAAGAACAGACCATAGCTCCTTTTCAAACAAACACAAATTGTATTCATAAGATTAATGGTTACAAAGCAAGTGGCCATAAACCACACGCTCTCCCAAGCCTGAACAGCTTAGTCGGTATAGCCTCAGACTTTTAGTTTGAGGCCAGACATAAGCAACAAGTTTGGATATCAGTGATTTGAAACTTTATTCAAACAAACATGTTTTACACAATGACGTTATGGATCTGTGCCGAAATAGCTCAGTTGGGAGAGCGTTAGACTGAAGACCTAAAGGTCCCTGGTTCAAACCCGGGTTTCGGCGTTTGCTTGCCTGGACTTTTACCGGTCAAGTCTTATGCAAATGCATAACCCGTGTTCAGGTGAGATTAATGCCAAAATTTGGCAGTGGATAAAGCAATTCACAGGTTGCTCAGTCGATAGAACATTAGCCTTTGATTCTGATGGTCCAGAGTTCAAATCCAATTTTTGGCTATTTAATATTTATACCAAGGGATCAAGATCAGTCGGAAATAATCACATGATAGAGGTAATAACGAACCAGGGAAGTATTAATTTCTTGGTCACCTCTGAGCGGCAGGAGACGACCAACACATGTGGATATGAACTGGTTTTAAACTAAATTAACTTATTTGAAAACTACAGCACTTTAGAATCACGGTATGCACTTTAATCACATATGCACTTTAACAACATATGCACTTACATTCATAAAAGTCATCTTTTATTAAGCAAGAGCAGACCACAGCTAATTTTCAAAGGAACCAAAATTGTATTAATCCACAATGCGAGCCTGGGTAGCTCAGTTGGAAGAGCATCAGACTTTTAATCTGAGGGTCCAGGGTTCAAGTCCCTGTTCAGGTGTTGCTTTACTTATATCAAGGAACCAAGATCACTTGGCAAATATGTCTAGATGCTATACTTATATCACGTAACCAAGATCACTTGGAAAATATGACTAGAACCATAGAAGTAGTAATGATATCTTCTAGGATGAGCAGAAACTTCTCAGGTTTTTCTGAAAGGATTACAAAGCATAATACGTTCATAATGGTAATCTTTCCTTAAGCAAGAACAGACCATAGCTCCTTTTCAAACAAACACAAATTGTATTCATAAGATTAATGGTTACAAAGCAAGTGGCCATAAACCACACGCTCTCCCAAGCCTGAACAGCTTAGTCGGTATAGCCTCAGACTTTTAGTTTGAGGCCAGACATAAGCAACAAGTTTGGATATCAGTGATTTGAAACTTTATTCAAACAAACATGTTTTACACAATGACGTTATGGATCTGTGCCGAAAGAGCTCAGTTGGGAGAGCGTTAGACTGAAGATCTAAAGGTCCCTGGTTCAATCCCGGGTTTCGGCGTTTGCTTGGCCAGACCTTCACCGGTCAAGTCTTATGCAAATGCATAACCCGTGTTCAGATGAGATTAATGCCAAAATTTGGCAGTGGATAAAACAAGTTACAGGTTGCTCAGTCGATGGAACATTAGCCTTTGATTCTGATAGTCCAGAGTTCAATTCCAATTTTTGGCTATTTAATATTTATACCAAGGGATCAAGATCAGTCGGAAATAATCACATGATAGAGGTAATAACGAACCAGGGAAGTATTAATTTCTTGGTCACCTCTGAGCAGCAGGAGACGACCAACACATGTGGATATGAATTGGTTTTAAACTAAATTAACTTATTTGAAAACTACAGCACTTTAGAATCACGGTATGCACTTTAATCACATATGCACTTTAACAACATATGCACTTACATTCATAAAAGTCATCTTTTATTAAGCAAGAGCAGACCACAGCTAATTTTCAAAGGAACCAAAATTGTATTAATCCACATTGCGAGCCTGGGTAGCTCAGTTGGAAGAGCATCAGACTTTTAATCTGAGGGTCCAGGGTTCAAGTCCCTGTTCAGGTGTTGCTTTACTTATATCAAGGAACCAAGATCACTTGGCAAATATGTCTAGATGCTATACTTATATCACGTAACCAAGATCACTTGGAAAATATGACTAGAACCATAGAAGTAGTAATGATATCTTCTAGGATGAGCAGAAACTTCTCAGGTTTTTCTGAAAGGATTACAAAGCATAATACGTTCATAATGGTAATCTTTCCTTAAGCAAGAACAGACCATAGCTCCTTTTCAAACAAACACAAATTGTATTCATAAGATTAATGGTTACAAAGCAAGTGGCCATAAACCACACGCTCTCCCAAGCCTGAACAGCTTAGTCGGTATAGCCTCAGACTTTTAGTTTGAGGCCAGACATAAGCAACAAGTTTGGATATCAGTGATTTGAAACTTTATTCAAACAAACATGTTTTACACAATGACGTTATGGATCTGTGCCGAAATAGCTCAGTTGGGAGAGCGTTAGACTGAAGATCTAAAGGTCCCTGGTTCAATCCCGGGTTTCGGCGTTTGCTTGGCCAGACCTTCACCGGTCAAGTCTTATGCAAATGCATAACCCGTGTTCAGATGAGATTAATGCCAAAATTTGGCAGTGGATAAAACAAGTTACAGGTTGCTCAGTCGATGGAACATTAGCCTTTGATTCTGATAGTCCAGAGTTCAATTCCAATTTTTGGCTATTTAATATTTATACCAAGGGATCAAGATCAGTCGGAAATAATCACATGATAGAGGTAATAACGAACCAGGGAAGTATTAATTTCTTGGTCACCTCTGAGCAGCAGGAGACGACCAACACATGTGGATATGAACTGGTTTTAAACTAAATTAACTTATTTGAAAACTACAGCACTTTAGAATCACGGTATGCACTTTAATCACATATGCACTTTAACAACATATGCACTTTTGACCCTGTGTGAATCTGATACTTGGATGCCTTATTGAATGTTTAACTGTTGTGTTTGTTTAACTGTTGTGTTTGTCTTGTCCTGTCCTAAATGTCAAGGGACTACAAATGTAAATTAGCTGTACGCTAACTTCGGTGCATTTACAGGTGTATTTTATTTTTTACTGCTGTTTATCAATGTACATTGTCCCTTTTTAAATAAATAAATAAATAAATAAATAAATAAATAAATAAATAAGTAAATAAATAAATAAATAAATAAATAATGAGGTAATGAGGTAATGAGTTCTTCTAGCATGAGAAGAAACTTCTAAGGTTTTTCTGAAAGGATTACAAAGCATAATACATTCATAAAGGTAATCTTTTATTAAGCAAGAGCAGACCACAGCTACTTTTCAAAGGAAGCAAAATTGTATTAATTTCATTACAAAAACTACACCTAAATAATGAGTGAATGAAAGCCAACATCCACAATGCGAGCCTGGGTAGCTCAGTTGGAAGAGCATCAGACTTTTAATCTGAGGGTCCAGGGTTCAAGTCCCTGTTCAGGCGATGCTATACTTATATCAAGGAACCAAGATCACTTGGCAAATATGACTAGATGCTATACTTATATCAAGTAGCCAAGATCACTTGGAAAATATGACTAGAACCATAGAAGTAGTAATGATATCTTCTAGGATGAGCAGAAACTCCTCAGGTTTTTCTGAAAGGATTACAAAGCATAATACGTTCATAATGGTAATCTTTCCTTAAGCAAGAACAGACCATAGCTCCTTTTCAAACAAACACAAATTGTATTCATAAGATTAATGGTTACAAAGCAAGTGGCCATAAACCACACCTAAAAAATTCGTGAATAAAAGCAAACTTCAGGCATGTGAGCCTGAACAACTTAGTTGGTATAGCCTCAGACTTTTAGTTTGAGGCCAGACATAAGCAACAAGTTTGGATATCAGTGATTTGAAACTTTATTCAAACAAACATGTTTTACACAATGACATTATGGATCTGTGCCGAAATAGCTCAGTTGGGAGACTGTTAGACTGAAGATATAAAGGTCCCTGGTTCAGTCCCGGGTTTCAGCGTTTGCTTGGCCAGACCTTTACTGGTCAAGTCTTATGCAAATGCATAACCCGTGTTCAGATGAGATTAATGCCAAAATTTGGCAGTGGCTAAAGCAATTCACAGGTTGCTCAGTCGATAGAACATTAGCCTTTGATTCTGATGGTCCAGAGTTCAAATCCAATTTTTGGCTATTTAATATTTATACCAAGGGATCAAGATCAGTCGGAAGTAATCACATGATAGAGGTAATAACGAACCAGGGAAGTATTAATTTCTTGGTCACCTCTGAGCGGCAGGAGACGACCAACACATGTGGATATGAACTGGTTTTAAACTAAATTAACTTCTTTGAAAACTACAGCACTTTAGAATCACGGTATGCACTTTAATCACATATGCACTTTAACAACATATGCACTTTTGACCCTGTGTGAATGTGATACTTGGATGCCTTATTGAATTTTTAACTGTTGTGTTTGTTTAACTGTTGTGTTTGTCTTGTCCTGTCCTAAATGTCAAGGGACTACAAATGTAAATTAGCTGTACGCTAACTTCGGTACATTTACACGTGTATTTTATTTTTTACTGCTGTTTATCAATGTACATTGTCCCTTTTTAAATAAATAAATAAATAAATAAATAAATAAATAAATAAATAAATAAATAAATAATGAGTTCTTCTAGCATGAGAAGAAACTTCTAAGGTTTTTCTGAAAGGATTACAAAGCATAATACATTCATAAAACTAATCTTTTATTAAGCAAGAGCAGACCACAGCTAATTTTCAAAGGAACCAAAATTGTATTAATTTCATTACAAAAACTACACCTAAATAATGAGTGAATAAAAGCCATCATCCACAATGCGAGCCTGGGTAGCTCAGTTGGAAGAGCATCAGACTTTTAATCTGAGGGTACAGGGTTCAAGTCCCTGTTCAGGCGTTGCTATACTTATATCAAGGAACCAAGATCACTTGGAAAATATGACTAGAACCATAGAAGTAGTAATGATATCTTCTAGGATGAGCAGAAACTTCTCAGGTTTTTCTGAAAGGATTACAAAGCATAATACGTTCATAATGGTAATCTTTCCTTAAGCAAGAACAGACCATAGCTCCTTTTCAAACAAACACAAATTGTATTCATAAGATTAATGGTTACAAAGCAAGTGGCCATAAACCACACGCTCTCCCAAGCCTGAACAGCTTAGTCGGTATAGCCTCAGACTTTTAGTTTGAGGCCAGACATAAGCAACAAGTTTGGATATCAGTGATTTGAAACTTTATTCAAACAAACATGTTTTACACAATGACATTATGGATCTGTGCCGAAATAGCTCAGTTGGGAGAGCGTTAGACTGAAGACCTAAAGGTCCCTGGTTCAAACCCGGGTTTCGGCGTTTGCTTGGCCGGACTTTTACCGGTCAAGTCTTATGCAAATGCATAACCCGTGTTCAGGTGAGATTAATGCCAAAATTTGGCAGTGGATAAAGCAATTCACAGGTTGCTCAGTCGATAGAACATTAGCCTTTGATTCTGATGGTCCAGAGTTCAAATCCAATTTTTGGCTATTTAATATTTATACCAAGGGATCAAGATCAGTCGGAAATAATCACATGATAGAGGTAATAACGAACCAGGGAAGTATTAATTTCTTGGTCACCTCTGAGCGGCAGGAGACGACCAACACATGTGGATATGAACTGGTTTTAAACTAAATTAACTTATTTGAAAACTACAGCACTTTAGAATCACGGTATGCACTTTAATCACATATGCACTTTAACAACATATGCACTTACATTCATAAAAGTCATCTTTTATTAAGCAAGAGCAGACCACAGCTAATTTTCAAAGGAACCAAAATTGTATTAATCCACAATGCGAGCCTGGGTAGCTCAGTTGGAAGAGCATCAGACTTTTAATCTGAGGGTCCAGGGTTCAAGTCCCTGTTCAGGTGTTGCTTTACTTATATCAAGGAACCAAGATCACTTGGCAAATATGTCTAGATGCTATACTTATATCACGTAACCAAGATCACTTGGAAAATATGACTAGAACCATAGAAGTAGTAATGATATCTTCTAGGATGAGCAGAAACTTCTCAGGTTTTTCTGAAAGGATTACAAAGCATAATACGTTCATAATGGTAATCTTTCCTTAAGCAAGAACAGACCATAGCTCCTTTTCAAACAAACACAAATTGTATTCATAAGATTAATGGTTACAAAGCAAGTGGCCATAAACCACACGCTCTCCCAAGCCTGAACAGCTTAGTCGGTATAGCCTCAGACTTTTAGTTTGAGGCCAGACATAAGCAACAAGTTTGGATATCAGTGATTTGAAACTATTCAAACAAACATGTTTTACACAATGACGTTATGGATCTGTGCCGAAATAGCTCAGTTGGGAGAGCGTTAGACTGAAGATCTAAAGGTCCCTGGTTCAATCCCGGGTTTCGGCGTTTGCTTGGCCAGACCTTCACCGGTTAAGTCTTATGCAAATGCATAACCCGTGTTCAGATGAGATTAATGCCAAAATTTGGCAGTGGATAAAACAAGTTACAGGTTGCTCAGTCGATGGAACATTAGCCTTTGATTCTGATAGTCCAGAGTTCAATTCCAATTTTTGGCTATTTAATATTTATACCAAGGGATCAAGATCAGTCGGAAATAATCACATGATAGAGGTAATAACGAACCAGGGAAGTATTAATTTCTTGGTCACCTCTGAGCGGCAGGAGACGACCAACACATGTGGATATGAACTGGTTTTAAACTAAATTAACTTATTTGAAAACTACAGCACTTTAGAATCACGATATGCACTTTAATCACATATGCACTTTAACAACATATGCACTTTTGACCCTGTGTGAATCTGATACTTGGATGCCTTATTGAATGTTTAACTGTTGTGTTTGTTTAACTGTTGTGTTTGTCTTGTCCTGTCCTAAATGTCAAGGGACTACAAATGTAAATTAGCTGTACGCTAACTTCGGTGCATTTACAGGTGTATTTTATTTTTTACTGCTGTTTATCAATGTACATTGTCCCTTTTTAAATAAATAAATAAATAAATAAATAAATAAATAAATAAATAATGAGGTAATGAGGTAATGAGTTCTTCTAGCATGAGAAGAAACTTCTAAGGTTTTTCTGAAAGGATTACAAAGCATAATACATTCATAAAGGTAATCTTTTATTAAGCAAGAGCAGACCACAGCTACTTTTCAAAGGAAGCAAAATTGTATTAATTTCATTACAAAAACTACACCTAAATAATGAGTGAATGAAAGCCAACATCCACAATGCGAGCCTGGGTAGCTCAGTTGGAAGAGCATCAGACTTTTAATCTGAGGGTCCAGGGTTCAAGTCCCTGTTCAGGCGATGCTATACTTATATCAAGGAACCAAGATCACTTGGCAAATATGACTAGATGCTATACTTACAGTCCCTGACAAAAGTCTTGTCGCTTATCCATTTTGTAGAAACAAAAGCTTATAACCTGACTTTAAATTAATCGATTGGTTTTAGAAATGTCTCATATGAAAGCTAAAACCCTCCCAAATTATGCTCAATATACTAAAATAAATTTGCTTCACTGAAGAAAGATTGATCATTTAATGAACACAGAAAGGTCAGATTTTGGCAAGACAAAAGTCTTGTCGCCTACAGAAAATTGAACAAATAATTTACTTCAAATACGAAAATATGTTGCATAACGTCAGTGAATTAAGTAGTGGTGCTGTGAGATCCATATTTAATATCTTGTATGACTTCCATGAGCTTGAAGGACTGCATCCATGCGGTTCAACAATGATTCATACAATTTGTTGATGAAGTCATCAGGAATAGCAAAGAAAGCAGTCTTACATGCCTCCCAGAGTTCATCAAGATTCTTTGGTTTTGCCTTCCATGCTTCCCCTTTCATTCTACCCCAGACATGCTCAATGATGTTCATGTCTGGTGACTGGGCTGGCCAGTCCTGGAGCACCTTGATCTTCTTCGCCTTGAGGAACTTTGATGTAGAGATAGAAGTATGCGATGGAGCACCATCCTGCTGCAAAATTTGACCCCTTTTATGGTTTGGAATGTAAGAGGTAGCTAATACTTCTTGATATTTTAGGCTATTGATATTGCCTTCCACCCTGCAAATGTCTCGCACACCCCCATACTGGATGTAACCCCAGACCATGATTTTTCCGCCACCAAACTTAACTGTTTTCTGGGTGAATCTTGGATCCATGCGGGCTCCAGTAGGTCTCCTGCAATATTTGCGGCGGCTGTGATGTAATTCACCCGAGGATTCATCTGAGAAATCCACCTTCTGCCACTTTTCCAGTGTCCATCCTTTTAGCAGGCTGTGGGCCTTGGCAAATGCCACACGGTTTTTTAATTGCCTTTTGTTTAGTGCTGGTTTCTGTGCACTGATTCGACCATGGAGGCCATTTCGAGACAGAATTCTACAAACTGCTCTGGTTGACACAGGGACTTGAGGTGACCAGGCCTGGTGGAGCTCTGCTGCAGTGGAAAAGGGGCTGGCCTTGGATTTTCGAATCAACAAACGGTCCTCCCGAGCAGTTGTCTTGCGGGGTCTGCCGGACCTGGGCTTGTCAAAAACATCTCCAGTCTTTTCAGATCTTTTTCTTATTCTTTGTACTTGACGCTGAGACACATTGAAGGTGTCAGCCACCTCAGCAGTGGATCTGGTCTTCAGCCTCTTGATAATTAACGCTTTGGTCTCAGGGTGGATCTTAGGCATGTTGTCAGAGGTCAAGTTGCAGTTGATGTGAAGGTCTGGTGTGCTGGGGTTCTTTTTATACACACCCACTAATTGATTGATCAGTAACTGATCACAGGTGAGGCTGTAATCTAGGATTGGGTGCATCATATGACAAGGCGACAAGACTTTTGTCTTGCCAAAATCTGACCTTTCTGTGTTCATTAAATGATCAATGTTTCTTCAATGTAGCAAATTTATTTTAGTATATTGAGCATAATTTGGGAGGGTTTTAGCTTTCATATGAGACATTTCTAAAACCAATCGATTAATTTAAAGTCAGGTTATAAGCTTTTGTTTCTACAAAATGGATAAGCGACAAGACTTTTGTCAGGGACTGTATATCAAGTAGCCAAGATCACTTGGAAAATATGACTAGAACCATAGAAGTAGTAATGATATCTTCTAGGATGAGCAGAAACTCCTCAGGTTTTTCTGAAAGGATTACAAAGCATAATACGTTCATAATGGTAATCTTTCCTTAAGCAAGAACAGACCATAGCTCCTTTTCAAACAAACACAAATTGTATTCATAAGATTAATGGTTACAAAGCAAGTGGCCATAAACCACACCTAAAAAATTCGTGAATAAAAGCAAACTTCAGGCATGTGAGCCTGAACAGCTTAGTTGGTATAGCCTCAGACTTTTAGTTTGAGGCCAGACATAAGCAACAAGTTTGGATATCAGTGATTTGAAACTTTATTCAAACAAACATGTTTTACACAATGACATTATGGATCTGTGCCGAAATAGCTCAGTTGGGAGGCTGTTAGACTGAAGATATAAAGGTCCCTGGTTCAGTCCCGGGTTTCAGCGTTTGCTTGGCCAGACCTTTACTGGTCAAGTCTTATGCAAATGCATAACCCGTGTTCAGATGAGATTAATGCCAAAATTTGGCAGTGGATAAAGCAATTCACAGGTTGCTCAGTCGATAGAACATTAGCCTTTGATTCTGATGGTCCAGAGTTCAAATCCAATTTTTGGCTATTTAATATTTATACCAAGGGATCAAGATCAGTCGGAAGTAATCACATGATAGAGGTAATAACGAACCAGGGAAGTATTAATTTCTTGGTCACCTCTGAGCGGCAGGAGACGACCAACACATGTGGATATGAACTGGTTTTAAACTAAATTAACTTATTTGAAAACTACAGCACTTTAGAATCACGGTATGCACTTTAATCACATATGCACTTTAACAACATATGCACTTTTGACCCTGTGTGAATGTGATACTTGGATGCCTTATTGAATTTTTAACTGTTGTGTTTGTTTAACTGTTGTGTTTGTCTTGTCCTGTCCTAAATGTCAAGGGACTACAAATGTAAATTAGCTGTACGCTAACTTCGGTACATTTACAGGTGTATTTTATTTTTTACTGCTGTTTATCAATGTACATTGTCCCTTTTTAAATAAATAAATAAATAAATAAATAAATAAATAAATAAATAAATAAATAAATAAATAAATAATGAGTTCTTCTAGCATGAGAAGAAACTTCTAAGGTTTTTCTGAAAGGATTACAAAGCATAATACATTCATAAAACTAATCTTTTATTAAGCAAGAGCAGACCACAGCTAATTTTCAAAGGAACCAAAATTGTATTAATTTCATTACAAAAACTACACCTAAATAATGAGTGAATAAAAGCCATCATCCACAATGCGAGCCTGGGTAGCTCAGTTGGAAGAGCATCAGACTTTTAATCTGAGGGTCCAGGGTTCAAGTCCCTGTTCAGGCGTTGCTATACTTATATCAAGGAACCAAGATCACTTGGAAAATATGACTAGAACCATAGAAGTAGTAATGATATCTTCTAGGATGAGCAGAAACTTCTCAGGTTTTTCTGAAAGGATTACAAAGCATAATACGTTCATAATGGTAATCTTTCCTTAAGCAAGAACAGACCATAGCTCCTTTTCAAACAAACACAAATTGTATTCATAAGATTAATGGTTACAAAGCAAGTGGCCATAAACCACACGCTCTCCCAAGCCTGAACAGCTTAGTCGGTATAGCCTCAGACTTTTAGTTTGAGGCCAGACATAAGCAACAAGTTTGGATATCAGTGATTTGAAACTTTATTCAAACAAACATGTTTTACACAATGACATTATGGATCTGTGCCGAAATAGCTCAGTTGGGAGAGCGTTAGACTGAAGATCTAAAGGTCCCTGGTTGAAACCCGGGTTTCGGCGTTTGCTTGGCCGGACTTTTACCGGTCAAGTCTTATGCAAATGCATAACCCGTGTTCAGATGAGATTAATGCCAAAATTTGGCAGTGGATAAAACAAGTTACAGGTTGCTCAGTCGATGGAACATTAGCCTTTGATTCTGATGGTCCAGAGTTCAAATCCAATTTTTGGCTATTTAATATTTATACCAAGGGATCAAGATCAGTCGGAAATAATCACATGATAGAGGTAATAACGAACCAGGGAAGTATTAATTTCTTGGTCACCTCTGAGCGGCAGGAGACGACCAACACATGTGGATATGAACTGGTTTTAAACTAAATTAACTTATTTGAAAACTACAGCACTTTAGAATCACGGTATGCACTTTAATCACATATGCACTTTAACAACATATGCACTTTTGACCCTGTGTGAATGTGATACTTGGATGCCTTATTGAATTTTTAACTGTTGTGTTTGTTTAACTGTTGTGTTTGTCTTGTCCTGTCCTAAATGTCAAGGGACTACAAATGTAAATTAGCTGTACGCTAACTTCGGTACATTTACACGTGTATTTTATTTTTTACTGCTGTTTATCAATGTACATTGTCCCTTTTTAAATAAATAAATAAATAAATAAATAAATAAATAAATAAATAAATAAATAAATAATGAGTTCTTCTAGCATGAGAAGAAACTTCTAAGGTTTTTCTGAAAGGATTACAAAGCATAATACATTCATAAAACTAATCTTTTATTAAGCAAGAGCAGACCACAGCTAATTTTCAAAGGAACCAAAATTGTATTAATTTCATTACAAAAACTACACCTAAATAATGAGTGAATAAAAGCCATCATCCACAATGCGAGCCTGGGTAGCTCAGTTGGAAGAGCATCAGACTTTTAATCTGAGGGTCCAGGGTTCAAGTCCCTGTTCAGGCGTTGCTATACTTATATCAAGGAACCAAGATCACTTGGAAAATATGACTAGAACCATAGAAGTAGTAATGATATCTTCTAGGATGAGCAGAAACTTCTCAGGTTTTTCTGAAAGGATTACAAAGCATAATACGTTCATAATGGTAATCTTTCCTTAAGCAAGAACAGACCATAGCTCCTTTTCAAACAAACACAAATTGTATTCATAAGATTAATGGTTACAAAGCAAGTGGCCATAAACCACACGCTCTCCCAAGCCTGAACAGCTTAGTCGGTATAGCCTCAGACTTTTAGTTTGAGGCCAGACATAAGCAACAAGTTTGGATATCAGTGATTTGAAACTTTATTCAAACAAACATGTTTTACACAATGACATTATGGATCTGTGCCGAAATAGCTCAGTTGGGAGAGCGTTAGACTGAAGATCTAAAGGTCCCTGGTTGAAACCCGGGTTTCGGCGTTTGCTTGGCCGGACTTTTACCGGTCAAGTCTTATGCAAATGCATAACCCGTGTTCAGATGAGATTAATGCCAAAATTTGGCAGTGGATAAAACAAGTTACAGGTTGCTCAGTCGATGGAACATTAGCCTTTGATTCTGATAGTCCAGAGTTCAATTCCAATTTTTGGCTATTTAATATTTATACCAAGGGATCAAGATCAGTCGGAAATAATCACATGATAGAGGTAATAACGAACCAGGGAAGTATTAATTTCTTGGTCACCTCTGAGCGGCAGGAGACGACCAACACATGTGGATATGAACTGGTTTTAAACTAAATTAACTTATTTGAAAACTACAGCACTTTAGAATCACGGTATGCACTTTAATCACATATGCACTTTAACAACATATGCACTTTTGACCCTGTGTGAATCTGATACTTGGATGCCTTATTGAATGTTTAACTGTTGTGTTTGTTTAACTGTTGTGTTTGTCTTGTCCTGTCCTAAATGTCAAGGGACTACAAATGTAAATTAGCTGTACGCTAACTTCGGTGCATTTACAGGTGTATTTTATTTTTTACTGCTGTTTATCAATGTACATTGTCCCTTTTTAAATAAATAAATAAATAAATAAATAAATAAATAAATAAATAAATAAATAATGAGGTAATGAGGTAATGAGTTCTTCTAGCATGAGAAGAAACTTCTAAGGTTTTTCTGAAAGGATTACAAAGCATAATACATTCATAAAGGTAATCTTTTATTAAGCAAGAGCAGACCACAGCTACTTTTCAAAGGAAGCAAAATTGTATTAATTTCATTACAAAAACTACACCTAAATAATGAGTGAATGAAAGCCAACATCCACAATGCGAGCCTGGGTAGCTCAGTTGGAAGAGCATCAGACTTTTAATCTGAGGGTCCAGGGTTCAAGTCCCTGTTCAGGCGATGCTATACTTATATCAAGGAACCAAGATCACTTGGCAAATATGACTAGATGCTATACTTATATCAAGTAGCCAAGATCACTTGGAAAATATGACTAGAACCATAGAAGTAGTAATGATATCTTCTAGGATGAGCAGAAACTCCTCAGGTTTTTCTGAAAGGATTACAAAGCATAATACGTTCATAATGGTAATCTTTCCTTAAGCAAGAACAGACCATAGCTCCTTTTCAAACAAACACAAATTGTATTCATGAAGTATTAATTTCTTGGTCACCTCTGAGCAGCAGGAGACGACCAACACATGTGGATATGAACTGGTTTTAAACTAAATTAACTTATTTGAAAACTACAGCACTTTAGAATCACGGTATGCACTTTAATCACATATGCACTTTAACAACATATGCACTTTTGACCCTGTGTGAATCTGATACTCGGATGCCTTATTGAATGTTTAACTGTTGTGTTTGTTTAACCGTTGTGTTTATCTTGTCCTGTCCTAAATGTCAAGGGACTACGAATGTAAATTAGCTGTACGCTAACTTCGGTACATTTACACATGTATTTTATTTTTTACTGCCGTTTATCAATGTACATTGTCCCTTTTTAAATAAATAAGTAAGTAAATAAATAAATAAATAATGAGGTAATGAGTTCTTCTAGCATGAGAAGAAACTTCTAAGGTTTTTCTGAAAGGATTACAAAGCATAATACATTCATAAAGGTAATCTTTTATTAAGCAAGAGCAGACCACAGCTAATTTTCAAAGGAACCAAAATTGTATTAATTTCATTACAAAAACTACACCTAAATAATGAGTGAATAAAAGCCAACATCCACAATGCGAGCCTGGGTAGCTCAGTTGGAAGAGCATCAGACTTTTAATCTGAGGGTCCAGGATTCAAGTCCCTGTTCAGGCGATGCTATACTTATATCAAGGAACCAAGATCACTTGGCAAATATGACTAGATGCTATACTTATATCAAGTTGTTAGAATAATTGTGTATGTATCTTATCCCATATTTGCCGTGAGCATTAACTATATATCTTATCCTATATTTGTTATAATCAAATGTTAGAAACATTGTGTGTTTTGAATAATCTCTTTGTGCTCTTGTTATGTGCAGTGTTTAACGTGTGGAAGCAGCTGGTGTGACATCAGAGCAAGATAGGGTCCGAGGTCACACAACTGTGTCAGACATATGTGATAGATGTCTCTTTCCTTACCCTCCTTAGAAGCATATATTATCTTTCTGTCTCTCTCTCTGACATCTTAGAAACGTAAATTATCTCACTATCTTTTCCCCCCTTCCCCTTAGAAACATTGTAATCAGGGACCTTCCTAAATAAAAAGAGGAGTGCGGCTTTGGGTGGCAGAGCGGGTCGGAGATTGTAACTGCACACTCTCTGCCGTTCTCCTCGCGAGTAAAACTTATTAATCTCTTGTCTTTCTTCTTGCATTTTACAATGTTTAGGTGGGTTTGAACCTGACATTAACTTGGTCCTTCGAGCCGGATTCCAAGACACCTGAAGACTCCATCGGACGTTAAGAATCCAGAAAGACCGTGGCCACGGCGGAAAAGTCCCTTTCTCGGGCTGGTTATCTTCACGTCGGTTGGAGTCCGACGGTTGAAGGAATACCGAGGGAGAAAGACAACAGAGGGTGAGTAAGTCTTGACTTAAAAAGAAGCGAATGACTGAGGGTCGTTGTGCGTAGACAAAACCCTATAAATCCTAGGCACTGATAGGTAAGGACGGCGGAGTCCTCTGCGAGTTAAATTCCGTAAGGACGGCGGAGTCCAACTACTAGACACAAGAAAGTGGGCTAGGGAGTAAAATTCCGTAAACCAAAGGACGGCGGAGTCCTCTTCGTGTTAAATTCCGTAAAACAAAGGACGGCGGAGTCCTCTTCGTGTTAAATTCCGTGAATAAAAGTAAAATAGGAGTGTGAATGAGTGTGTGAGTGGAAGTTAATAACCACTAGGTTATTAATTTCATACCAAAAGATTGGGGCTGGAAATAGTGAGTTTTGTGGATGTAGAGACAAGATTTCTCCACCTTAACGGGTAAAAGTGAGAAATACCACAAAATAAATTAATCACTATCCCAATCGGACCTTGAAATCAGTCTTAGATACTCCCTAGGAGTGACAGACTGATCCAAATTGTGACAAAATGGGAAACTTATTAACAACTAGTAAACCTAGAGACAGGTTACTATGTGAGGATTATAAAGTAATAGAAGCAAAAAATGCCGGGTACAATAAATACCTAGACTTATGGGTTAAAAAGTATAATTTTAAAGGCAGACTGAGTGTAGTGACCTTAGAGACATTACGCAACCAGATAAAAGAAAAAACGAAAAATAATGAGAAGAAAATGCATAAACATGGCATGAGAGAGTTAGACTGTTGGTTAGAAATAGCGAGAATAAGGGAGGGGCGACAACAGAAAAAACAGGAGAGTAGAAAAGACAGAAATAAAAAAGAAGAAGTGTTTTTTCACAGAAAAGAGGATGAGGAGACGACAGCAGTAGTAGAGGTGCAAGTAGTACAGGGAGCAGAAACAGGAGGTAACACACACCCTCCCCCGTACACTAAAGAGACACAGGCACTCGAAACACATGCGGAAGCAATAAAATACCCACAGCTCCCCGACTCGACAGAACTTAAAGGCGCTGTAGGAGGACCAGTAACCCGTAGTAAGACAGATAAACGCTGGGAATGGTCCAAAGATATGGGTGGGGGTTTAAATGAAATACCCACAGCTCCAGAATTAGGAACCTCACCGTACAACCCTTTTAAACATGATCTAGACGACTCAGACCCCTGCACCCAAATATTTCCAATGATAGAAGTAGCAAACCCCAGAGCAGGGCAAGGCCATCAACCACCAACTATGATGGTTTATAGAACCTGGACAACAGCAGATGTAAAAAAGGCAGTAGAGGGTGTTACACCCTACAACGAGGACGTAGATCAGTTTTGTAATGACATGGAAGCACTGAGAAAATCCTATAACCTAGACGGACGTGAGGCACAGCAGGCCTGGATGGCCGCACTAGGACCAAACTGGAGTCATGTTAGAGGAGACTGGAACCCCTCCAGTAATGATGGTGTTGCCTTAAAATATGATGACAGTGAACTGACAACCAGACTTGAACAGTTAGCGACAAGAACAAAGGACAGGTACAAAAAGAAAGCTAACTATGGTGAGATATCCAGAACAACACAAAAGGAGAACGAATCCTTTGAGGACTTTAAAGTGAGGATGACTACAGTGTTTAAAATACACAGCGGACTGACAGAAACTACTGACGTACAGGGAGTTTACCAACAACAGCTTAAAAATGCCCTCCATGCAGGTGTCAGAGAAGGAATCAGGTGTTGGTTAGAAAAACACTATTACGGTATGGCAGGAGCAACTTTAGAGGACTATGTAAATCATGCATTGCATGCAGAGAAAGTAGTGGTAGAAAAGAACAGAAAGAAAAACAAACCGGTACAAGTATTCCTCCAAGCAGAAGAAAAGGAAATATTTTTCCAGGGAGGAGCACGCCGTAAATGGGGCAGAGGCAGAGGAGGCCAGAACAGTGACAGAGGCAGAGGAGGATATAAAAGCCGACAAAACAGAGACCAGTACCAGGACCAAGATAATCAGGAACCGAATGTATGTTGGTCATGTGGGAAACCAGGACATTTTGCTAGAGACTGTAGGTCAAGGCCACGAAACAGACAGAATGAGGGAAATTACCAAGCATGACTAGAATCAGAACAGCAAAGAGAGGAAGAGCAGGAAGACCTTAAACCTAAAGTCGTGTGGCCAGAAGAGAAGGAAGTGCTGTTAAATTACCAAGACATTTTTCTAAATAGAGAAGTGTTGCCAGAAATAACACTTATAGTAAATGGAGTTCCAGTAAAGTTTTTATGTGACTCCGGAGCATGTAGGACTACGTGCAAACACCCAGTACCAGGGCTCAAATTCGGCCCAAACGATGTAATGATCAGAGCAGCGAACGGATCAGTAACACGAATCTCAGAAACTGCTCCCCTGTGGATCCGAGATCCAGAGGGCCAAACATGCCACTTACCAGTTTTGTACTTTCCACAATGTCCAGAAAATCTATTAGGAAGAGACGCTTTAATCCAACTGGGCCTAGCTATCATCCCACAAGGAAGCAGTATGATAGTAAAAAGAAAACATGAATTGGCTGATTCAGACATATATGTTTTGCAAGGCAGAGGCCAACCTCATTATTATTATTCGTTAAACCTGTCCAAAAATGATACAACTCAGATGGCAAATGCACTCCTAGATGAAGGAAGGAAAGCTATTTTTAGAGAGCAAGATAAGATGCCGCTAGGAAATCTGCATGTCACCACATGGTTTAAAAAGACTCCAGGTCCAGATTTAGAGTATTTAAATAAGCTCCAGAGATTGTCACCCACCAAGGTAACCATTGTGCACGTGTACAGTGACGCGGACAGTGCCAGCGCAGCGAGTGTAATTCTCCCTTGGGACGCAGGCACAATGTATGACTTGTACAGAAACCATCTGCCTCCACACATTTCTCTGTACAAACCCATAGAGTGGGAATGGAAAGACCTGGGGCGGATGGTTCACAAAGGTCAGAATGCAAAGGACTGGGTAGTGACTTCTATGAACACTGAAACTAGCGCAGAAACTGGACTGACTAGAACATCTCTATTCTGGACAGCTAGACTGACAGGACAAGCAAACTTAGAACCCGCTGATCAACAACCGTGACGAATCTTCTTAACTGAAGCTGACGAGGACTTCTTAGCTGACGTACCAGACAAAGTGTGGTCAACAGGACCATCTGACGTAGGACTAATTAAAGGAGCCCTACCAGTAATTATAAGACCAAAATCTGAATATAGACCATGCGTTAAGCAATATCCGCTAAAGCCAGATGCAATTGAGGGAATAAGGCCAGTAATAAATGATTTAATTAAAGCAGGCGTCATAATTAGGTGTGATGATTCACCATGTAATACACCAATATTTCCAGTAAAAAAGCAGGCACCCTCTATAGACTGGTGTATGATACAAGACCTACAGGCAGTAAATAATGCAGTAATTCAGCGAGCACCTTGTGTCCCAGATCCGCACACGCTATTAAATACATTGAGGCCTGATGCCACAATATTCACAGTAATTGACATCAGCAATGCATTTTTCTCAATTCCAATTGACAAAGATAGCCAGTTCTGGTTTGCATTTACTTTTGAAGGTAAAAGATATACCTACACCAGATTACCCCAAGGTTATTGTGAAAGTCCTACAATCTACTCACAAGTTATGTCAGCAAATATGTCAAAATTTGACCCCCCAGGAGGAAGCCAGATTTTACTGTATGTAGATGACATATTAATTGCATCACCAGACAGAGAAACCTGTAAAATAGACACAGTGGCATTGTTAAAGTATCTTGCTGAAAATGGGCACAAAGTGAGCAAAAAGAAAGTACAGCCGTGTAAATCAGAAGTTAAATATCTTGGACATAATTTAAGTGCAGGTGGGAGAACAATAGCAGATAGTAGAAAAGCAGCAATATTAGCCGCACCAAAACCCATGACAAAAAAGCAACTTATGTCCTTCTTAGGATTGACTAACTACTGTAGATCTTGGATTCCTAATTATGCAGAAATAACTCATCCATTGCAGAACCTAATGTATGAGGAGCAAATGAAAATGACAGATCCAATAACATGGACAGAGGAGGCAGAAAGTGCATTCTGCACATTAAAACAGACGTTAGTATCAAGTACAGCTCTAGCTTTACCAGATTACAGTAAAGAATTCATTCAAATGGTAGACTGCAGAGGACATTTTATGACGTCAGTATTAACCCAGAAATATGGAGATAAACTAAGGCCTATAGCTTATTTCTCCTCAAAATTAGACAGTGTAGCATGTGCATTGCCCCCTTGTGTCCGGGCTGTGATAGCAGCCTCCATGGCAGTAGAGGTGAGTGAGGCATTGTATTGTTTCATCCATTAACTTTAAAGGTACCACATGCTGTTTCAGCGCTATTATTGCAAACGAATATGACCTTTTTATCCCCTGCTCGTCACCTCTCCTGCATGGCAACCCTGCTGTCACAACCTCATTTGACCCTAGAGAGATGCACAATCCTAAATCCAGCAACTTTAATTCCACTACCAGATGAGGGACATAAACATGATTGTCAGGAACTGGCAGAAACTCTAACTAAAAGTAGACCAGATCTACTGGATCAACCGATTGCAGGTAGTGAACTAATATTTGTAGATGGCTCATCTAAAAAGAATGATTTAGGCAAAACTAATACTGGTTATGCTGTAGTCACAGAAACAAAAATATTAAAAGCTGAAGCATTACCATCTAATTATTCCGCTCAAGCAGCAGAATTAGTAGCACTAACAGAGGCGTGTAAACTAATGAAAGGAAAAATAGCAACAATATTTACCGACAGCCAATACGCTTATGCCACAGTACACACATTCGCGCAATATTGGAAAAATAGAGGAATGGTAACCTCCACAGGCAAGCCAGTAACACATACCCACTTACTAATTGATCTGCTACAAGCAGTACAATTACCAATGAAACTAGCAATATGCAAGTGCGCAGCGCATACAAACAGGACAGACAGAATAGCATTAGGAAATGCATTCGCAGATAAGACAGCAAAAGAAGCAGCAGCTAAACAGAACCACGTGTTGCACTTAGACGCGTCCGGCACAGTAACAGATGACATACTGAGAGATATGCAACAGCAAAGTCCGCAGCAGGAGATGCAAGTATGGATAAAAAAGGAGCAATATTGAAAAATTGCATTTATGTATGTCCTCAAAATAAACCTATCCTACCAAAAAACTTGTTTAAATGGGCAGCAATATTGAGCCATGGTGTAACACATGTCTCAACAGGAGGGATGGTAGGGGAGGTAGAGAAGCATTATACAACCTATGGATTCAGTTTATACTCAAAAAATTTTTGTAGAGCTTGTTTAATATGTGCGAAGCATAATTCACAGGGAAACTTAAGACCAAAGCGAGGGAAATTTCCACAACCTCAATATCCATTTCAAATTATTCACATGGACTTCATAGAGTTAAATCAAAGTGAAGGCAAAAAGTATTGTTTGGTAATAATAGATGCATTTTCTAAATGGGTAGAACTATTCCCAACTAAAACACCTGACGCTCCGACGGTGGCTAAAGCACTGTGTAAAGACATAATACCAAGATTTGGCATACCTGAAAGAATTTATAGTGATAATGGTACACATTTTGTAAACAGTCTAATTTCACACATTGGAAAGCTATTCCATATTGATTTAAGGAATCACTGTGCATACCACCCTCAAAGCGCTGGTTTAGTAGAAAGGATGAATGGTACAGTCAAAAATAGACTGAAAAAGTGTATGGAAGAAACGGGAAGGCAATGGACTCAATGCTTAGATTTAGTTAAGCTATACATTAATATAACCAGTACATCAGGGTTGACACCTTATGAAACCATATTTGGGAGAATGTACAGATTACCACACTTTAAGAATGAGTGGGAAGTAGATGAAGAATCTACCTTAGCGGATTACATGAGAAAAGTCTTAGAGAAGCAAAAACAAAAGGAGTTAAGCCAGCACCCTTCTGCTCCCCAGGAAGACTTCGACTTAGTGGAACCAGGAGACTGGGTGCTGATAAGGAGCATTAAGAAGAAGCACTGGCACTCTCCCAAGTGGGAAGGTCCTTACCAAGTCCTATTGACAACGCAGAGAGATCCACTTGGGTACATCTATCACATTGTAAAAAGATTATATCAATTAAAGGTAACATTCTCGAGTAAAATGACACCCCTGGGGCTTAAAATAGCAATAACATACTGAATAGTGTTCACTATACTTGTGGGACCATACTGGCTAGTGTGGTACCTCTGGATGTCCCCCAAAATGATCTCAGCTAATTACAATACTACTACCAATGCACCGAACAGTACTAATCTAACGCACTCCAGAGTGAGGCGACGTGTGATGGGCGACTTCGGGCTCGAACAACTATCACCTCCTACAATACCAGAAAACCCCTGCAGTAATAATGGAAGAGGTCAGAAAACTGCTGAGCCATATGTGTGCTATAATTCTCCAAACTTTAAAAGCGTAATGATGTTACCTTTGGACTCATTCAATCTGGGAGGATATAAGGCTAGTGCATGGATGGGTTATCCCTTTTACTTGGCAGCTACCCGTTATTATCCAAAATGGGGTCATGTATTCGCCACTACAGACAGTACTTGGAAAAGTGACAGCTATGGCTGGGAACCTCTAGCCCAACGTTGGTCAAGAGCATTAAACATGTCCATCCAAGCTAAAAACGGCATCCCCACTCTCGTCTTGCATTTTGACACTAGGAAGGCCCCACTGGTGCAAAATCCTGCCGCTCTGACCTACTCACCTTTATTGCCACCTTCCCCTCGCTGTTACGGGTTCTCATTGTGTGTGTATAAGTCAGGAGAAAACCCATGCGCAAGGTTTTCTTTGTGCTCAAACATAACGACACAACAGCGCACCCCCAAAGCAACTTCAGGATTGAGCGTGGGTCCTAAATCAAAACTTAAATTCAAAATTCAAATATTTAATGGTCCATTATCTACGGATGATTGGTTTCAAGTTACCACGGGGATCTCAGGGCAGAATAACAATTGGTTGCTTATGGTAGAACAAGCTGCAAAAGCTGTAAATACTGATTGTGTCGTATGTTTGGGTGCTAGGCCAATACTCCGTGTAATACCAGCAGTCATGTCTCCAGAATGTGTAGTCGACGTTATGCAAAGAACCATCCCACAAATCAACTGCACATCCTGGGACTCAATTTACCCTCTTACACCTGAAGAAAAGAAAAAACCATTGTTTAGCAAAAATGTTTTTATGGCTAACTATACATGTATTAATATGACAGGCACAGGTGCAGTGTTAGGCAACCTAACCTCAGAATGGTGCTATGTAATGTTACATGTCGGAAACAAATTTCAACCTGTGTCTAGGGGAGATGTATGGTGGTGGTGTGGGGAAGATAAACTGTATGACAAATTACCAAAGAATGTAACTGGGTTATGTGCCTTAGTGTCCTTGCTCCTACCCACGACCATATATCCCCTCTCGGCCCGGGATGTATTACAAGTGATGAATAGTATATTACCAGAAGAATGGCATAGATATAAAAGAGCATCTAAGTGGCTAGGAGATAATGATCCTACTTATATTGATGCAATAGGAGTGCCCAGAGGAGTTCCCAATGAGTACAAAATGGTAGATCAAATTGCAATAGGCTTTGAAAGTTTACCTATAATTTCAGCAATCTTTCCAATCACGCCTAACAAAAATGTAGACAGAATTAATTATATTCATTACAATGTTCAGAAACTTGGCAACTGGACGCAAGCTGGGTTTGAAGCGGTGCACGAGCAACTGGCAGCCACATCACTGATGACATTCCAGAATCGCATAGCCTTGGACATGCTATTAGCAGAAAAAGGATCTGTGTGTGCGATATTTGGTGATCAGTGTTGTTCTTTCATCCCAAATAATACTGCATCCGACGGCAGCTTGACCAAGGCGATAGAGGGTCTCCGTACCCTTAACAAGCGCATGAAGGAGCAGTCTGGCGTAGACCAATCAATGTGGGATGACTGGATGGGTGTATTTGGCAAGTACAAAGCACTCGCGACCTCTGTACTGCTCTCAGTAGCTGTGTTCGCCGCGATTCTGACCTTGTGTGGATGCTGTTGTATTCCCTGTATCCGTAGTCTAATTAATCGCTTAATCACCACAGCAATAGGCCCTAGGAGGGAAATGTTAGAATAATTGTGTATATATTTTATCCCATATTTGCTTTGAGCATTTATATATCTTATCCTATATTTGTTATAATCAAATGTTAGAAACATTGTGTGTTTTGAATAATCTCTTTGTGCTCTTGTTATGTGCAGTGTTTAACGTGTGGAAGCAGCTGGTGTGACATCAGAGCAAGATAGGGTCCGAGGTCACACAACTGTGTCAGACATATGTGATAGATGTCTCTTTCCTTACCCTCCTTAGAAGCATATATTATCTTTCTGTCTCTCTCTCTGACATCTTAGAAACGTAAATTATCTCACTATCTTTTCCCCCCTTCCCCTTAGAAACATTGTAATCAGGGACCTTCCTAAATAAAAAGAGGAGTGCGGCTTTGGGTGGCAGAGCGGGTCGGAGATTGTAACTGCACACTCTCTGCCGTTCTCCTCGCGAGTAAAACTTATTAATCTCTTGTCTTTCTTCTTGCATTTTACAATGTTTAGGTGGGTTTGAACCTGACAGTTACAAAGCAAGTGGCCATAAACCACACGCTCTCCCAAGCCTGAACAGCTTAGTCGGTATAGCCTCAGACTTTTAGTTTGAGGCCAGACATAAGCAACAAGTTTGGATATCAGTGATTTGAAACTTTATTCAAACAAACATGTTTTACACAATGACGTTATGGATCTGTGCCGAAATAGCTCAGTTGGGAGAGCGTTTGACCGAAGATCTAAAGGTCCCTGGTTCAAACCCGGGTTTCGGCGTTTGCTTGGCTAGACTTTTACCGGTCAAGTCTTATGCAAATGCATAACCCGTGTTCAGGTGAGATTAATGCCAAAATTTGGCAGTGGATAAAGCAATTCACAGGTTGCTTAGTCGATAGAACATTAGCCTTTGATTCTGATGGTCCAGAGTTCAAATCCAATTTTTGGCTATTTAATATTTATACCAAGGGATCAAGATCAGTCGGAAATAATCACATGATAGAGGTAATAACGAACCAGGGAAGTATTAATTTCTTGGTCACCTCTGAGCGGCAGGAGATGACCAACACATGTGGATATGAACTGGTTTTAAACTAAATTAACTTATTTGAAAACTACAGTACTTTAGAATCACGGTATGCACTTTAATCACATATGCACTTTAACAACATATGCACTTTTGACCCTGTGTGAATCTGATACTTGGATGCCTTATTGAATGTTTAACTGTTGTGTTTGTTTAACTGTTGTGTTTATCTTGTCCTGTCCTAAATGTCAAGGGACTACAAATGTAAATTAACTGTACGCTAACTTCGGTACATTTACACGTGTATTTTATTTTTTACTGCTGTTTATCAATGTACATTGTCCCTTTTTAAATAAATAAGTAAATAAATAAATAAATAAATAAATAAATAAATAAATAATGAGGTAATGAGTTCTTCTAGCATGAGAAGAAACTTCTAAGGTTTTTCTGAAAGGATTACAAAGCATAATACATTCATAAAAGTAATCTTTTATTAAGCAAGAGCAGACTACAGCTAATTTTCAAAGGAACCAAAATTGTATTAATTTCATTACAAAAACTACACCTAAATAATGAGTGAATAAAAGCCAACATCCACAATGCGAGCCTGGGTAGCTCAGTTGGAAGAGCATCAGACTTTTAATCTGAGGGTCCAGGGTTCAAGTCCCTGTTCAGGTGTTGCTATACTTATATCAAGTAACCAAGATCACTTGGAAAATATGACTAGAACCATAGAAGTAGTAATGATATCTTCTAGGATGAGCAGAAACTTCTCAGGTTTTTCTGAAAGGATTACAAAGCATAATACGTTCATAATGGTAATCTTTCCTTAAGCAAGAACAGACCATAGCTCCTTTTCAAACAAACACAAATTGTATTCATAAGATTAATGGTTACAAAGCAAGTGCCCATAAACCACAAGCTCTCCCAAGCCTGAACAGCTTAGTCGGTATAGCCTCAGACTTTTAGTTTGAGGCCAGACATAAGCAACAAGTTTGGATATCAGTGATTTGAAACTTTATTCAAACAAACATGTTTTACACAATGACGTTATGGATCTGTGCCGAAATAGCTCAGTTGGGAGAGCGTTAGACTGAAGATCTAAAGGTCCCTGGTTCAAACCCGGGTTTCGGCGTTTGCTTGGCCAGACTTTTACCGGTCAAGTCTTATGCAAATGCATAACCCGTGTTCAGGTGAGATTAATGCCAAAATTTGGCAGTGGATAAAGCAATTCACAGGTTGCTCAGTCGATAGAACATTAGCCTTTGATTCTGATGGTCCAGGGTTCAAATCCAATTTTTGGCTATTTAATATTTATACCAAGGGATCAAGATCAGTCGGAAATAATCACATGATAGAGGTAATAACGAACCAGGGAAGTATTAATTTCTTGGTCACCTCTGAGCGGCAGGAGATGACCAACACATGTGGATATGAACTGGTTTTAAACTAAATTAACTTATTTGAAAACTACAGCACTTTAGAATCACAGTATGCACTTTAATCACATATGCACTTTAACAACATATGCACTTTTGACCCTGTGTGAATCTGATACTTGGATGCCTTATTGAATGTTTAACTGTTGTGTTTGTTTAACTGTTGTGTTTATCTTGTCCTGTCCTAAATGTCAAGGGACTACGAATGTAAATTAACTGTACGCTAACTTCGGTACATTTACACGTGTATTTTATTTTTTACTGCTGTTTATCAATGTACATTGTCCCTTTTTTAAATAAATAAATAAATAAATAATGAGGTAATGAGTTCTTCTAGCATGAGAAGAAACTTCTAAGGTTTTTCTGAAAGGATTACAAAGCATAATACATTCATAAAGGTAATCTTTTATTAAGCAAGAGCAGACCACAGCTAATTTTCAAAGGAACCAAAATTGTATTAATTTCATTACAAAAACTACACCTAAATAATGAGTGAATAAAAGCCAGCATCCACAATGCGAGCCTGTAGTAATGATATCTTCTCGGATGAGCAGAAACTTCTCAGGTTTTTCTGAAAGGATTACAAAGCATAATACGTTCATAATGGTAATCTTTCCTTAAGCAAGAACAGACCATAGCTCCTTTTCAAACAAACACAAATTGTTTTCATAAGATGAATGGTTACAAAGCAAGTGGCCATAAACCACACCTAAAAAATTCGTGAATAAAAGCAAACTTCAGGCATGTGAGCCTGAACAGCTTAGTCGGTATAGCCTCAGACTTTTAGTTTGAGGCCAGACATAAGCAACAAGTTTGGATATCAGTGATTTGAAACTTTATTCAAACAAACATGTTTTACACAATGATGCTAATGATCTGTGCCGAAATAGCTCAGTTGGGAGAGTGTTAGACTGAAGATCTAAAGGTCCCTGGTTCAATCCCGGGTTTTGGCGTTTGCTTGGCCAGACCTTCACCGGTCAAGTCTTATGCAAATGCATAACCCGTGTTCAGATGAGATTAATGCCAAAATTTTGCAGTGGATAAAACAAGTCACAGTTTGCTCAGTCGATAGAACATTAGCCTTTGATTCTGATGGTCAAGAGTTCAATTCCATTTTTTGGCTATTTAATATTTATACCAAGGGATCAAGATCAGTCGGAAATAATCACATGATAGAGGTAATAACGAACCAGGGAAGTATTAATTTCTTGGTCACCTCTGAGCGGCAGGAGACGACCAACACATGTGGATATGAACTGGTTTTAAACTAAATTAACTTATTTGAAAACTACAGCACTTTAGAATCACGGTATGCACTTTAATCACATATGCACTTTAACAACATATGCACTTTTGACCCTGTGTGAATCTGATACTTGGATGCCTTATTGAATGTTTAACTGTTGTGTTTGTTTAACTGTTGTGTTTGTCTTGTCCTGTCCTAAATGTCAAGGGACTACAAATGTAAATTAGCTGTACGCTAACTTCGGTACATTTACACGTGTATTTTATTTTTTACATTGTCCCTTTTTAAATAAATAAATGAATAAATAAATAAATAATGAGGTAATGAGTTCTTCTAGCATGAGAAGAAACTTCTAAGGTTTTTCTGAAAGGATTACAAAGCATAATACATTCATAAAGGTAATCTTTTATTAAGCAAGAGCAGACCACAGCTAATTTTCAAAGGAACCAAAATTGTATTAATTTCATTACAAAAACTACACCTAAATAATGAGTGAATAAAAGCCAATGTCCACAAAGCGAGCCTGGGTAGCTCAGTTGGAAGAGCATCAGACTTTTAATCTGAGGGTCCAGGGTTCAAGTCCCTGTTCAGGCGATGCTATACTTATATCAAGTAACCAAGATCACTTTGAAAATATGACTAGAACCATAGAAGTAGTCATGATATCTTCCAGGATGAGCAGAATCTTCTCAGGGTTTTCTGAAAGGATTACAAAGCATAATACGTTCATAATGGTAATCTTTCCTTAAGCAAGAACAGACCATAGCTCCTTTTCAAACAAACACAAATTGTATTCATAAGATTAATGGTTACAAAGCAAGTGCCCATAAACCACACGCTCTCCCAAGCCTGAACAGCTTAGTCGGTATAGCCTCAGACTTTTAGTTTGAGGCCAGACATAAGCAACAAGTTTGGATATCAGTGATTTGAAACTTTATTCAAACAAACATGTTTTACACAATGACGTTATGGATCTGTGCCGAAATAGCTCAGTTGGGAGAGCGTTAGACTGAAGATCTAAAGGTCCCTGGTTCAAACCCGGGTTTCGGCGTTTGCTTGGCCAGACTTTTACCGGTCAAGTCTTATGCAAATGCATAACCCGTGTTCAGGTGAGATTAATGCCAAAATTTGGCAGTGGATAAAGCAATTCACAGGTTGCTCAGTCGATAGAACATTAGCCTTTGATTCTGATGGTCCAGGGTTCAAATCCAATTTTTGGCTATTTAATATTTATACCAAGGGATCAAGATCAGTCGGAAATAATCACATGATAGAGGTAATAACGAACCAGGGAAGTATTAATTTCTTGGTCACCTCTGAGCGGCAGGAGATGACCAACACATGTGGATATGAACTGGTTTTAAACTAAATTAACTTATTTGAAAACTACAGCACTTTAGAATCACAGTATGCACTTTAATCACATATGCACTTTAACAACATATGCACTTTTGACCCTGTGTGAATCTGATACTTGGATGCCTTATTGAATGTTTAACTGTTGTGTTTGTTTAACTGTTGTGTTTATCTTGTCCTGTCCTAAATGTCAAGGGACTACGAATGTAAATTAACTGTACGCTAACTTCGGTACATTTACACGTGTATTTTATTTTTTACTGCTGTTTATCAATGTACATTGTCCCTTTTTTAAATAAATAAATAAATAAATAATGAGGTAATGAGTTCTTCTAGCATGAGAAGAAACTTCTAAGGTTTTTCTGAAAGGATTACAAAGCATAATACATTCATAAAGGTAATCTTTTATTAAGCAAGAGCAGACCACAGCTAATTTTCAAAGGAACCAAAATTGTATTAATTTCATTACAAAAACTACACCTAAATAATGAGTGAATAAAAGCCAGCATCCACAATGCGAGCCTGTAGTAATGATATCTTCTCGGATGAGCAGAAACTTCTCAGGTTTTTCTGAAAGGATTACAAAGCATAATACGTTCATAATGGTAATCTTTCCTTAAGCAAGAACAGACCATAGCTCCTTTTCAAACAAACACAAATTGTTTTCATAAGATGAATGGTTACAAAGCAAGTGGCCATAAACCACACCTAAAAAATTCGTGAATAAAAGCAAACTTCAGGCATGTGAGCCTGAACAGCTTAGTCGGTATAGCCTCAGACTTTTAGTTTGAGGCCAGACATAAGCAACAAGTTTGGATATCAGTGATTTGAAACTTTATTCAAACAAACATGTTTTACACAATGATGCTAATGATCTGTGCCGAAATAGCTCAGTTGGGAGAGTGTTAGACTGAAGATCTAAAGGTCCCTGGTTCAATCCCGGGTTTTGGCGTTTGCTTGGCCAGACCTTCACCGGTCAAGTCTTATGCAAATGCATAACCCGTGTTCAGATGAGATTAATGCCAAAATTTTGCAGTGGATAAAACAAGTCACAGTTTGCTCAGTCGATAGAACATTAGCCTTTGATTCTGATGGTCCAGAGTTCAATTCCATTTTTTGGCTATTTAATATTTATACCAAGGGATCAAGATCAGTCGGAAATAATCACATGATAGAGGTAATAACGAACCAGGGAAGTATTAATTTCTTGGTCACCTCTGAGCGGCAGGAGACGACCAACACATGTGGATATGAACTGGTTTTAAACTAAATTAACTTATTTGAAAACTACAGCACTTTAGAATCACGGTATGCACTTTAATCACATATGCACTTTAACAACATATGCACTTTTGACCCTGTGTGAATCTGATACTTGGATGCCTTATTGAATGTTTAACTGTTGTGTTTGTTTAACTGTTGTGTTTGTCTTGTCCTGTCCTAAATGTCAAGGGACTACAAATGTAAATTAGCTGTACGCTAACTTCGGTACATTTACACGTGTATTTTATTTTTTACATTGTCCCTTTTTAAATAAATAAATGAATAAATAAATAAATAATGAGGTAATGAGTTCTTCTAGCATGAGAAGAAACTTCTAAGGTTTTTCTGAAAGGATTACAAAGCATAATACATTCATAAAGGTAATCTTTTATTAAGCAAGAGCAGACCACAGCTAATTTTCAAAGGAACCAAAATTGTATTAATTTCATTACAAAAACTACACCTAAATAATGAGTGAATAAAAGCCAATGTCCACAAAGCGAGCCTGGGTAGCTCAGTTGGAAGAGCATCAGACTTTTAATCTGAGGGTCCAGGGTTCAAGTCCCTGTTCAGGCGATGCTATACTTATATCAAGTAACCAAGATCACTTTGAAAATATGACTAGAACCATAGAAGTAGTCATGATATCTTCCAGGATGAGCAGAATCTTCTCAGGGTTTTCTGAAAGGATTACAAAGCATAATACGTTCATAATGGTAATCTTTCCTTAAGCAAGAACAGACCATAGCTCCTTTTCAAACAAACACAAATTGTATTCATAAGATTAATGGTTACAAAGCAAGTGCCCATAAACCACACGCTCTCCCAAGCCTGAACAGCTTAGTCGGTATAGCCTCAGACTTTTAGTTTGAGGCCAGACATAAGCAACAAGTTTGGATATCAGTGATTTGAAACTTTATTCAAACAAACATGTTTTACACAATGACGTTATGGATCTGTGCCGAAATAGCTCAGTTGGGAGAGCGTTAGACTGAAGATCTAAAGGTCCCTGGTTCAAACCCGGGTTTCGGCGTTTGCTTGGCCAAACTTTTACCGGTCAAGTCTTATGCAAATGCATAACCCGTGGTCAGGTGAGATTAATGCCAAAATTTGGCAGTGGATAAAGCAATTCACAGGTTGCTCAGTCGATAGAACATTAGCCTTTGATTCTGATGGTCCAGAGTTCAAATCCAATTTTTGGCTATTTAATATTTATACCAAGGGATCAAGATCAGTCGGAAATAATCACATGATAGAGGTAATAACGAACCAGGGAAGTATTAATTTCTTGGTCACCTCTGAGCGGCAGGAGATGACCAACACATGTGGATATGAACTGGTTTTAAACTAAATTAACTTATTTGAAAACTACAGCACTTTAGAATCACGGTATGCACTTTAATCACATATGCACTTTAACAACATATGCACTTTTGACCCTGTGTGAATCTGATACTTGGATGCCTTATTGAATGTTTAACTGTTGTGTTTGTTTAACTGTTGTGTTTGTCTTGTCCTGTCCTAAATGTCAAGGGACTACGAATGTAAATTAACTGTACGCTAACTTCGGTACATTTACACGTGTATTTTATTTTTTACTGCTGTTTATCAATGTACATTGTCCCTTTTTTAAATAAATAAATAAATAAATAATGAGGTAATGAGTTCTTCTAGCATGAGAAGAAACTTCTAAGGTTTTTCTGAAAGGATTACAAAGCATAATACATTCATAAAGGTAATCTTTTATTAAGCAAGAGCAGACCACAGCTAATTTTCAAAGGAACCAAAATTGTATTAATTTCATTACAAAAACTACACCTAAATAATGAGTGAATAAAAGCCAGCATCCACAATGCGAGCCTGTAGTAATGATATCTTCTCGGATGAGCAGAAACTTCTCAGGTTTTTCTGAAAGGATTACAAAGCATAATACGTTCATAATGGTAATCTTTCCTTAAGCAAGAACAGACCATAGCTCCTTTTCAAACAAACACAAATTGTTTTCATAAGATGAATGGTTACAAAGCAAGTGGCCATAAACCACACCTAAAAAATTCGTGAATAAAAGCAAACTTCAGGCATGTGAGCCTGAACAGCTTAGTCGGTATAGCCTCAGACTTTTAGTTTGAGGCCAGACATAAGCACCAAGTTTGGATATCAGTGATTTGAAACTTTATTCAAACAAACATGTTTTACACAATGACGTTATGGATCTGTGCCGAAATAGCTCAGTTGGGAGAGCGTTAGACTGAAGATCTAAAGGTCCCTGGTTCAATCCCGGGTTTTGGCGTTTGCTTGGCCAGACCTTCACCGGTCAAGTCTTATGCAAATGCATAACCCGTGTTCAGATGAGATTAATGCCAAAATTTTGCAGTGGATAAAACAAGTCACAGTTTGCTCAGTCGATAGAACATTAGCCTTTGATTCTGATGGTCCAGAGTTCAATTCCATTTTTTGGCTATTTAATATTTATACCAAGGGATCAAGATCAGTCGGAAATAATCACATGATAGAGGTAATAACGAACCAGGGAAGTATTAATTTCTTGGTCACCTCTGAGCGGCAGGAGACGACCAACACATGTGGATATGAACTGGTTTTAAACTAAATTAACTTATTTGAAAACTACAGCACTTTAGAATCACGGTATGCACTTTAATCACATATGCACTTTAACAACATATGCACTTTTGACCCTGTGTGAATCTGATACTTGGATGCCTTATTGAATGTTTAACTGTTGTGTTTGTTTAACTGTTGTGTTTGTCTTGTCCTGTCCTAAATGTCAAGGGACTACAAATGTAAATTAGCTGTACGCTAACTTCGGTACATTTACACGTGTATTTTATTTTTTACATTGTCCCTTTTTAAATAAATAAATGAATAAATAAATAAATAATGAGGTAATGAGTTCTTCTAGCATGAGAAGAAACTTCTAAGGTTTTTCTGAAAGGATTACAAAGCATAATACATTCATAAAGGTAATCTTTTATTAAGCAAGAGCAGACCACAGCTAATTTTCAAAGGAACCAAAATTGTATTAATTTCATTACAAAAACTACACCTAAATAATGAGTGAATAAAAGCCAATGTCCACAAAGCGAGCCTGGGTAGCTCAGTTGGAAGAGCATCAGACTTTTAATCTGAGGGTCCAGGGTTCAAGTCCCTGTTCAGGCGATGCTATACTTATATCAAGTAACCAAGATCACTTTGAAAATATGACTAGAACCATAGAAGTAGTAATGATATCTTCCAGGATGAGCAGAATCTTCTCAGGGTTTTCTGAAAGGATTACAAAGCATAATACGTTCATAATGGTAATCTTTCCTTAAGCAAGAACAGACCATAGCTCCTTTTCAAACAAACACAAATTGTTTTCATAAGATGAATGGTTACAAAGCAAGTGGCCATAAACCACACCTAAAAAATTAGTGAATAAAAGCAAACTTCAGGCATGTGAGCCTGAACAGCTTAGTCGGTATAGCCTCAGAGTTTTAGTTTGAGGCCAGACATAAGCAACAATTTTGGATATCAGTGATTTGAAACTTTATTCAAACAAACATGTCATACACAATGACATTAGCGGTCTGTGCCGAAATAGCTCAGCTGGGAGAGCATAAGACTGAATATGTAAAGGTCCCTGGTTCAATCCCGGATTTTGGCATTTGCTTGGCCAGAGCTTTACTGTGCAAGTCTTACGCAAATGCATAACCCATGTTCAGATGAGATTAATACCAAAATTGGCAGCGGATAAAGCAATTTACAGGTTGCTCAGTCGAGAGAACATTAGCCTTTGATTCTGATGGTCCAGGGTTCAAATCCTGTTTTAGGCTATTTTATATTTATACCAAGGGATCAAGATCAGTTGGAAATAATCTCTGGATAGAGGTAAAAACAAACCAGGGAAGTATTAATGAGGTAATGAGTTCTTCTAGCATGAGAAGAAACTTCTAAGGTTTTTTCTGAAAGGATTACAAAGCATAATACATTCATAAAGGTAATCTTTCATTAAGCAAGAACACCCCATAGCTCCTTTTCAAAGAAACACAAATTGTATTCATAAGATGAATGGTTACAAAGCATAACCTCTCAACTGAGATTAATGCCACAAGTTTGCAGTGGATAAAAATATACTTCAGGCTTATCAGTCTGCATAGCTCAGTTGGTAGAGCATTAGCCATTGATTCTGAGGGTCCAGGTTTCAAACCCCTGTTTAGGCTCTTCTGTATTGGGATCAAGATCAGGTAGAAATAATCACTTGATGGAGGTAATAACAAACCAGGGATGTAGTAATGAGTTTTTCTAGCATGAGAAGAAACTTCTCCGGTGTTTCTCAAAGGATTACAAAGCGTAATACATTCATAAAGGTAATCTTTCATTAAGCAAAAACAGACCACAGCTACTTTTCAAAGGAACCCAAATTGTATTCATTTGATGAATGGTTTCAAAGGAATTGACCATAAATGACACCTAAATAATGAGTGAATAAAAGCAAACTTCAGGCATGCGAGCCTGAATAGCTTAGTCGGTATAGCATCAGACTTTTAGTTTGAGGCTAGACAAAAGCAACAAGTTTGGAGATCAGTGATTTGAAATTGGCCACACCTACAAGCAGATAGTCCGTACCTTTCATCCAGTGGAGTGCCTAGCTCAATCCTTCAAGTGCCTATTAGCTTGCAAGGTCAGTCTTTGCCACTTCCAATCAGATGGCCATCTCCATCTTCTTTCACGAGGACTAATCAGGCCATGGGGTCAGTCCAATCAAATTGCAAGCTCAATCATTTGCAAGCCAATCGATGTGCATAGTCCATCTTTCTCTCATCTCCGGCTCCCTACATCATCCACTGTTGACAATCCCATGTGCTTTGCCGCTGTCAAAAGTTGGCTAACCCGCCAGAGCTAATAGCGCCATAACATCACCATACTGAGAAAACAGGTGGGTTGTACATATTTCATCAATGCATTGGCTTAGTTTGATTGTTTCAGTAGCTACCTGAAGTATATTTGATGTTTTATTATAGAAATAAACGTGATGTTTAATGAAGTTTACATTTGCAGTATTACACATGGTGGTTTTGGTGTCTGTTTTGTGTCCAGGAAGTAGAAATGCGGAAGTCACGAAGCCTAGACAGGAGACAGGCATGGAGTGGAACAATACTGGTTACCTGATACAACGCGCTCAACTTTGCATATTCATGAACAGAATGTATAAAACTGTGGGTCTCAGATAGGGTGGGTGTCTTTTCACATCTTGTTGATGTAAGCCCCACGTCCCGTGTGCAGTCAGAATATGTGGAGAGACCCGGATATATCTGTATTAGATTTATACTGTCAGGGAATAAACTTTTTGGATTTTTAACCGGATTGAGTTTGGACCTTTCTTCCATTTGAATGCGCACCCCAACATACTGGACAGTAAGTAATAATTACGTTAATTAATTAGTAATTCTTCTAATGTGTGTAGAATCCCTCAGTCGTCCAGGTAGAATCCATAGCAAAAGGAGAAATTTAATTTGTCAACTGGACAGAGTTTATTTGGTCGAATACGTTTCGCAGCTCATCCAAGCTGCTTCTTCAGTTCTGAACCTTTCTGATTCTCTGTTTTCTTGTTTCTTGGCTCTCTTCGTTTTATTGAAAACCCATTTTGGATATTCACAAACAGAGAGGGCTTTCTGCACATGTTGTTCTTCTTTCTCCTTTCCCTCTGTGCTTGTAGCAACCATTTAGGCCCTGTGTCGTAATGTCCGAATAATTCCAAGTTTGTGCTGCAGTGGGTGGTGTGAATCAAAAAGCAGGTACTGGTCAGTGTGTGTGGGCTTCCTGAAGACCTCTACCTGGAGTCGCCGGTCTTTTATCGTTACTGTACAACCTAAGAAATCCAATGTGTTATCCTTGGCATCTTCACGAGTAAATTTGATTTTCGGATCTACAGAATTGATATGTGCAGTAAAAGGTTCCAAATCCTGAATTCTGATTTTTGAAAAATTCTCATCAACATAACAATACCAATGTGTGGGTGGAGTGCCTGGATTCAAGGCCAAGGAACTCTGTTCAAATTGTTCCATATATAAGTTAGCAATGATAGGGGAGACTGGTGAGCCCATTGCACAGCCGTAGAGTTGCCTGTAGAAGCTTCCTCTAAACTGGAAATAGGAAATTTAAACAAATTTCCAGCAGTTGGCAGATTTGGTCAGGTGAAAGTTTAGTTCTCTCTTCTAGCTTGGTATCCTGCAGTAGTCTCCTTCTTGTTGTCTCCATCACTAATGATGTATGGATACAAGTGAAAAGAGAGGTCACATCAAAGAAAACCATTGTCTCGTTCAGGTCAAACTGGAGATGCTTGACTTTGTTCACAAATTTGGCTGTGTTCTCAATATGGTGCTCCGTGTTACCCACCAAAGGAACCAGGATAGTTTTTAGGTGTTTGGCCACATTGTACTCCCAGTGGGACATGGCCGGAACACCTCCCAGAGGCATCCAGAACAGATGCCCGAGCCACCTTAGCTGGGTCCTCTCAATGTGGAGGAGCAGCAGCTCTACTCCGAGCTCCTCCCGTGTGACTGAGCTCCTCACCCTATCTCTAAGGAACCACCCAGCCACTCTGCAGAGGAAACTCATTTCGGCCGCTTGTATCCACGATCTTGTCCTTTTGGTCATTACCCAAAGCTCATGACCATAGGTGAAGGTAGGAACGTAGATTGACCAGTAAATCGAGAGCTTTGCCTTTCGGCTCAGCTCCCTCTTCACTACAACGGTCTGATACCGCGACCACATCACTGCCGATGCTGCACCAATCCGCCTGTCAATCTCACTCTCCATTCTCCCCTCACTCGTAAACAAGACCCTGAGATACTTGAACTTCTCCACTTTTTCCACTTCTCCACTTGATTTAGAGGACATAAAGGCAGAATTAACTTCTGCCTTTATGTCCTCTAAATCCTCAACTTGTATGTTAGACCCAATCCCAAGTAGACTTTTCAAAGAAATTCTCCCTCTAATTATTGATCCTATTCTTAATATAATAAATACTTCACTGGAAAGTGGTTACGTGCCTCAGTCTTTTAAATATGCGGTAATTAAGCCGCTCCTAAAAAAGCCTAATCTTGATCCTGACCTCTTAGCCAATTACAGACCTATTTCAAATCTTCCGTTTATTTCTAAAATTCTGGAGAGAATTGTAATTAAACAGCTTTGTCGTCATCTGCAGGAAAATAATTTATTTGAAAAATTTCAATCTGGATTCAGAACTCATCATAGCACTGAGACAGCCCTGGTTAAAGTAACAAATGATTTATTATTGGCTGCTGACAATGGTCAGGTCTCAATACTGGTTCTGTTGGACCTCAGCGCAGCTTTTGACACAATCGACCACAACATTCTTGGTTGGAATGTGATGTGGGCATCAGAGGAACTGCCCTCAACTGGTTTAAATCCTATTTATTCGATAGGTACCAGTTTGTAAATGTAAACCAGAGCTCCTCACAGTGCTCTAAAGTAGCCTACGGTGTGCCACAGGGTTCAGTTCTGGGTCCAGTTCTGTTTACCCTTTACATGCTACCGTTAGGTAATATCATCCGAAAGCATGGTATCGATTTCCACTGTTATGCAGATGACACCCAGCTGTACCTATCAATGAAACCTGATCAGACTAATCAAATTGAAAGGCTTAGTGACTGTGTGAGGGACATAAAAACATGGATGACCTTTAATTATTTACTTCTTAACCCTGAAAAAACTGAAGTCATTCTATTAGGCCCTAAACACCTACGAGACTCTATTGTGGTTTTGTCCCGGCCTGCAGCTGGGCTCGATGTAAAGTTTGACTCTCTAACTGAGCAGATAATCACATTGGACAATGTCAGTGTAGCCTCCAGCTCCACTGTAAGAAACCTTGGAGTCCTATTTGATCAAGAGCTCTCATTTAAAGCACACATAAGCCATGTCTGTAAAACGGCTTATTTTCATTTACGCAATATAGCCAAAATTAGAAATGTACTGCCAAAAAATGATGCTGAAAAACTTGTCCATGCTTTTGTCACTTCGAGGTTAGACTACTGTAACTCCCTGCTTGCAGCTTGCCCTAAAAGCTCTATAAAAAGCCTTCAATTGGTTCAAAATGCAGCAGCAAGAGTACTAACAGGTACTAAAAAACGAGAGCACATTACTCCAGTATTAAAAAATCTTCATTGGCTTCCGGTTGAGTTTAGAGTAAAATTTAAAATTCTTCTTCTAACCTATAAAGCTGTAAATGACATGGCCCCTTCCTACATTAAAGATGAAATTGTACCTTATCATCCTAACCGTTCACTCCGCTCTCAAAATGCTGCACTATTGGTGGTTCCTAGAGTCGCTAAAAGTACTTTAGGAGGTAGAGCTTTTAGGTACCAAGCACCCTTGTTGTGGAATCAGCTCCCTGCTCATGTCAAAGAAGCTGACACAGTCTCTACATTTAAGATTAGGCTCAAAACGTTCCTCTTTGAATCAGCTTATGGTCAGGTCAGTTAGGAACAGAAACTAAACCCATAGGCCTAGTTAAGCTGCTCTAGGAGATAAATTACTGGGGAAAGTATGGCAACTTGAGCACTGTCCTTTGGTTTCTCCTACTTTTTCTCCTCCTACTGTTAAGAATATTCAATTACTAGTTCATTCGTAGTCTGTTCTTTGCTATTCACATGTTGTCCCTTGTCCCACTCCCCTTTTGGGGAGTGTAACTGTTTCAGATGCTGCTGTTCCAGTTTGGACCGCTGCTGCCCCCTAGTGTCGGGGACCTGGACCCCTCCTCTCCTTCCCTATCCTGGATTAACTGTCCTCGTCCTGCTAGATTAGTAGTTTCATCTGCCTGTCCGTCCTTAGGAGTAGGATCTCTCCTTCACTGTGGTTCTCCTCGAGGTTTCTCCGTTTTCCCATTGGGTTTTTTGGAGTTTTTCCTTGCCGAGAAGGAGGGTCTAAGGACAGGAGATGCTGGGACAATCATCCATTTGCCTGCTTGTTGTTGAACATTCTGTATTTTTGTTTTATGAATGTTTCTTCTGCTTTATTAATCAACAATTTTGTGAAGTCCGCCGAGATAACTCTTGTTGTGATTTTGGGCTATACAAAAATAAATTGAATTGAATTGAATTGAATTGAGGCAAGGACTCTCAACCCACCCAGAGAGGGCAAGCCACCTTTTGTCGGTCAAGAACCATGGCCTCGGATTTGGAGCAGCTGATCCTCACCCCAGTCACTTCACACTCGGCTGCAAACCGCCCCGTGCACGTTGGTGGTCCCGGTCCAATGAAGCCATCAGGACAACATCATCTGCAAACAGCAGAGATGAGATCCTGTGGTCCCCAAATTGGATCCCCTCCGGCCCCTGACTGCGCCTAGAAATTCTGTCCATAAATACAATGAACAGAACTGCAGCCTTGGCGTTGTCCAACATGCACCAGAAACAGGTCCAACTTACTACCAGCAATGCTTGCTCCAGTCATACAAGGACCAGACAGCCCTTAGCAAAGAGCCCCGGACCCCATACTCCCAGAGCACTCCCCACAGGACCCCACGAGGGACACAGTCAAATGCCTTCTCCAGATCCACAAAGCACATGTGGACTGGTTGGACAAACTCCCATGAACCCTCAAGCACCCGATGGAGAGTATAGAGCTGGTCCATTGTTCCGCAGCCGGGACGAAAACCACACTGCTCCTCCTGAATCCAAGGTTCGACCATTGGTCATATTCTCCTCTCCAGTACCCTGGAATAGACCTTACCGGGGAGGCTAAAGAGTGTGATTCCCCTATAGTTGGAATACACCTTCCGGTTCTCCTTCTTAAACAGAGGGACCACCAGTCCAGAGGTACTGTCCCTGACCGCCACGCAATGTCCCACAACATCCAGAGACTTAAGATACTCAGGACGGATTTCATTCACCCACAGAGCCTTTCCACCGAGGAGCTTGCCAACCACCTCAGTGACTTCAGCCAGGGTGATGGACTAGTCTGAGTCTCTCAGACTAGAGACTAGAATCTGAGTCCCCAGCCTCTGCTTCTTTCTGTATCCTGGTGCCACATGCACTGATGACACCCTTGTGCTCGAACATGGTGTTCGTTATGGACAAACTGTGGCTAGCACACAAGTCCGAAAACAGAACACTGCTCGTGTTCAGATCAGGGAGGCCATTCCTTCCAATCACACCTCTCCAGGTGTCACTGTCGTAACAGTCGTTAACAGTAAATCTTCTGACCCTCTCCTATGCTCCTCGGACCCTATTCTCTGCTGTTCAAACCCTGACCTGCGCTCCTCTGCTCCTCTGCCCCCATTCTCTGCTCCTCTGACCCTCTCCTTTGCTCCTGTCTTCTCTGCTCCTCGGATATTGTCTCCTCTGCCCTGTCTCCTCTGCTTTTCTGCTCCTGTCTCCTATGCTCCTCTGATCCTGCCTGCTCTGATTCTGTCTTCTCTGCTCCTGTCTCCTCTGCTCCTCTGCCCTTCTCCTCTGCTCCTCTCTCCTCTGCTCCGGTCCTGTCTCCTCTGCTCCTGTCTCCTCTCTCCTGGCGGCAGCTACACTTTGAATAAGTTTAATGATTTAAGGTACAGTAGATCTCTGTTAAGTGTTTGGGGTTAAGCCTCATTTCCATGCAGCATTTAATTATTATTATGAAATATGTATGATATGGCACTTATAGATCATTAGAGATGGTTAAATGTTTTTTTGTTATCAAAAACCCAATAAATATGACTTTTAAAGATAAAATATTTTATTAACTTGGATTTCAACCACAGGGAACCCACACAACCCTGGTGATGTGACTCCTTAATGCTTTGGAGTTTAGAAAAAATAGTTGTTCAACATTACAAAATTGATAACTAAGCAAATTAGACTAAGAAAAGGATTATGAAGTTTTTTTGTTTTTTTTTTATGCCATCTGACTTTGTGGGAGGGACTCGGAATTGCCCAGCTGCAGAGAGGGAATCCATTTAGGATTTGACTCTTCCACCCCGTACGCAGATTTACCAAGTCATTCAAAGCAGACAATAGGCAGTCACTAAACCTACTTTACTTGTTTACATTCCCATCTTCTTGTGTGAGGTTACGGCTGCCTCATCTGCTCCAGAACAGATCTGATTAAAGCTATAATAAACCAGTCAACTTCTTAACTTCATGGCACTTTTGATTTTTTGTTTTGTAAATTAGAAAATTTGAGAAATCATGTTGACCATGAGAGCACACTATGTCCATGTGTCTGTACTTAGCATTAGCTTCACCACCATGTTACTTTAGCTTGTAGGTTTCTTAGATTCATTTAGCCCCTGAGACAACCAAATCATGACTAAAGTCACACTGCAAAACAAAATCTAAACACACAGTGTGAAAATGTTTGGAACACATAGGAAGTAATTTTGACAGCTGCAAATATACCTAATTTGCACTACAATTGGCAAAAAAGACTGGGAACAGTCGACAATTTTATTAAAACACCAAGATACCAGTACATTATAGAGCATTATTCATTCACTTCACAATCAGAGGTTGCCATTCTGCACCATTTAACCCCTCCCACCACCAGCGACACTCACACACTACATTCATTCTGCAAGTTTAGTGTTTAGTTCCACAGTAAGACTAAAAATCAGGTACTGCACCTTCACCCACCTTGCCTATTATTAAAGTGTGTATAGAATCCCTCAGTCATCCAGGTAGAATCCATGGTAAAAGGAGAAATTAAATTTGTCAACTGACGACCTCTACTTGGAGTCGCCGGTCTTCTCCTATCGGTGTTTAGTCCACCCAAAGGACAAAACACCAAGCCACAAACAAAGCAATGTGGTCTACTCCATTCAGTGTAGTGAAGACTGCACATTGGAGAAGCAAAACAGCCACTTCACAAGAGGATGTACCAACACAGATGAGAGAACCAGAGTGGACCTCAGTCTGCTGTACATTTCCAACTAAAAGCCACGGGCCACTCCTTTGAGGACAGTGAGGTACAGATCTTAGCCAGAGAAAAGAACTGGTTTGAGAGGGGAGTTAAAGAAGCTATTTTTGTCAAGAAAGAGAATCCTTCCTTGAACAGAAATGGAGGTCTCAGACATCATCTGTCTCCCATTTATAACTCTATCCTCAAACCTAAATCAAAACAAATAAATAAGACAGGTAGTCATGTCAGGTCCAGAGGTGTGAAAACACAGTACAGTAGTACCTTACTATTGCAGTGTGGAAAGAATAAATAATACTATGTAATGCTATTTGTGTGTTTTGAAAGGTGCTATATAAATCTAATGCATTATTGGTACCGCTGTTTGATGACCTCATGGTGGCGCACTTGCCGTGTTTTCATTTTACTAAAAAACAAATTCTTCCTTTATTTCATTGGCTCATCACTAAACAGGGGAGGGGGCTTGAGAAAAACTCCATGGGATACACAAGGTTGGGAGCCACGAGTGCTTATGTAATGAGGATTTGTGAACAGTGGAAGAGCAGGAGTCCAGGGACAAGACGGGGGTCCGGTCTGAGAAGGGGATTAGCACTAGTGCGCTCATGGCCCCAATCCTCCAGGGCATCACAGTCAAGTGGTTTACCTGCAATGGATTAGAGGCAGCTTCACCTTCACCACAGCAACTGGGCAAGACACTGACTGATGACAGTACCACAAGGGGTCAGCACTGAGTTACATTTACTCAGATAGGAGCAGCAGGAACATGTTGTACTTCTAAGTGTACTTTTATTAAAACAGACATTTGGTCTGTACTTGAATATTTTTTGAAATAACAAAAGGGTAATGCTTCATGCAGGGTGGACTGTTACAGTTTGTTTTTTTTTTTTGTTTTTTTCCAGTTGCTTTTGGCACTACAATTACAATTTGCCACTGAAGGAACAAACATGACTTTGTCATGTTGGCACAACCTTATATCCATTTTCAAGTATTATCTCTCAGATAGAAAATACAGAACACTTTTTGCAGAACCTAAAACACAAAGACTAGCTATTTAAACACAGACTGCAATTGTAATCTCTCTTTGCACGTGTACATAAATACTGCACACTCTTGCCAAAGTGCATAGACCAAAGACAAAGGACAAAACTGAACACACACAAATCACAATATGAAGATACTTTATAGACAGACATAGAAGAAACACAACTTATGTTGTGAACCAAATTTTCAGAAGCAGGAGACTTTGAGGTCCAAGTCTGACACAGTATGATACTAACTGCTGTAAAGCACAGATTTGAAAACTGTGCTTTTTTTGTGTCCTAAATGATTGTGTAAACTTTTACACATATTTACAGCATTTCCCTCACTCTCAAACCATTATAAACAGTGTGATACTGCATCTACAGGTCTGATTCCCTCTTGTGTCTTGTGTGAATAGTTTTGCAAAGTGTACAAAAGATTTGCTAGATTTATAAAAAAATTCAGGAAATGTGCCAAAGCAATTGAAAAAAAACTGTAAACATGTTATTAATTTAAAACCACGGTGTGTAACTTTATAGCTAGCCACTATATAGAGAGACATAATCTGTGAGAGACATAATCTAAAAAAAAAAAAAAATCCAGAAATCACAATGTATGATTTTTTTAACTATTTATTTGTATGATACAGCTGCAAATAAGTATTTGAACACCTGTCTATCAGCTAGAATTCTGACCCTTAAAGACCTGTTAGTCTGCCTTTAAAAAGTCCACCTCCACTCCATTTATTATCCTAAATCAGATGCATGTGTTTGAGGTGGTTAGCTGCATAAAGACACCTGTCCACCCCATACAATCAGTAAGATTCCAACTACTAACATGGCCAAGACCAAAGAGCTGTCCAAAGACACCAGAGACAAAACTGTACACCTCCACAAGGCTACGGGGAAATTGCCAAGCGGCTTGGTGAAAAAAGGTCCACTGTTGGAGCAATCATTAGAAAATTGAAGAAGCTAAACATGTCAATCTCCCTCGGACTGGGGCTCCATGCAAGATCACACCTCGTGGGGTCTTAATGATCCTAAGAAAGGTGTGGAATCAGCCCAGAACTACACGGGAGGAGCTGGTCAATGACCTGAAAAGAGCTGGGACCACCGTTTCCAAGGTTACTGTTGGTAATACACTAAGATGTCATGGTTTGAAATCATGCATGGCATGGAAGGTTCCCCTGCTTCAACCAGCACATGTCAAGGCCCGTCTTAAGTTTGCCAGTGACCATTTGGATGATCCAGAGGAGTCATGGGAGAAAGTCATGTGTGATGAGACCAAATAGATGAGACCAAAATAGAACTTTTTGGTCATAATTCCACTAACCATGTTTGGAGGAAGAAGAATGATTGAGTACCATCCCAAGAACTACTGTGAAGCATGGGGGTGGTAGCATCATGCTTTGGGGGTGTTTTTCTGCACATGGGACAGGGTGACTGCACTGTATTAAGGAGAGGATGACCGGGGCATGTATTGTGAGATTTTGGGGAACAACCTCCTTCCCTCAGTTAGAGCATTGAAGATGGGTCTTCCAACATGACAATGACCCAAAGCACACAGCCAGGATAACCAAGGAATGGCTCTGTAAGAAGCATATCAAGGTTCTGGCGTGGCCTAGCCAGTCTCCAGACCTAAACCCAATATAAAATCAGCCCAGAAACCTGACTGATCTAGAGAAGATCTGTGTGAAGGAGTGGGCCAAAATCCCGCCTGCAGTGTGTGCAAACCTGGTGAAAAACTACAGGAAACGTTTGACCTCTGTAATTGCAAACAAAGGCTACTGTACCAAATATTAACATTGATTTTCTCAGTTGTTCAAATACTTATTTGCAGCTGTATAATACAAATAAATAGTTAAAAAATCATACATTGTGATTTCTGGATTTTTTTTTTTTTTTTCAGATTATGTCTCTCACAGTGGAAATGCACCTACGATGAAAATTTCAGACCCCTCCATCATTTCTAAGTGGGAGAACTTGCAAAATAACAGGGTGTTCAAATACTTATTTTCCTCACTGTATATCATAAAATATATCTGTCTCCAGAGAGAATCTTCTGAAGTATGGTTTTACTTTTTTTTTTTTCCCCACTGCTTTTGGCACACTTCTCTATTGAAAATTGACATTTGCAAAACAGCTCACACAGAATTCCAAACACGGTTTAATTTTTCCACAGCAAAATTTAATCTCAGCAAAATGGAGTTTTCAATTCAAAACTCATAAATCATTTTCCAAAAACAATTATTTGGATAGGTGGCACGGTGGCTGAGTGGCAACACTCATGCCTCACAGCAAGAAGGTTACGGGTTTGATCTCTGGGTACTCCGGTTTCCCCCATCAACCAAAAACATGCAATACCCCTATGAACAGTATACAATCAAGGACCGTCAAGGAATTCCTCCCTCCTGTGGGCTCACCACCTGCAGAGGGGTTCATAGGGGTCTGGGTCTGGTGCACAGAGTAATGGGCAGCGTGCTGCCCCCGTGACCCAGCCGGATTAAGCGGGAGAAGATGGATGGCTGGAATTATTTTGATCAAAACTCAAAATTTGATCATGTGTTTTCATGTGCTCATGCATTCATTTGACACCGCAGCTCAAAACTTTTAGTCCTATAGCTCTTATTTAGTCAGTCTGTCTTTGGCTTCACATACAAAAAGGGAAGAAAGAACAATAAACAAAAACAATGAATATTTGAAATCACATAATACACAGGCAGGGCCATAAACTACATGAAACTATTGTGGTGTAAATGGACATTTTACCTGTGTTTACATTAGAGTAGGATATGTGTTTAGCATAGTATTCACAGTATATGCAGTACAGTGAGAAGTTTTCACTGCAAACTTAGAACTAGACAATTCGTATAAGAAAGCATTACAGCATAACACCTGAAGAAAGTCAAACTGACTTGATTACGGTATTTTCATTATGTTGCCTACACAGCAAATCCGCCAGTGTTAATATTCCAGTGTAACTTGTATTTAACACTACCCAGTGTTAATTTACCACTGAACTATGTAGAATTAACACTACCACAGTAAGTTAGTGTAAGTGTTAGTGTAGATTTTGCATGTTAAACTCTGCCAAACTGTCAGTGCTAAGCTTGACCCCACCCTTCAGTTCCGGAGTTTGAAGAAGGAACAGCTGCACGGCCGCAATTTTTCTGCTCGCTTCGGTAAGGTCTGCTTTTTCAAATACTGCATTTTAGACAGTTAAACTGTCAGAATTAAACAAGTTTGCTACATGGTTTCTGCATGAAATGACATTAAATGTTCAAAAGGTTAACTATTTTTTAATAATTGTTACTATTGCTCTCAAGTTAGTACAGTCTGTACAGAAAAACACAGTGAAAAACGCAGTCCTTTTATACTATTTCTGTCTATTCCCGTCCGGACAGGGACAGGGACAGGCGGGACAGGCTGCGGAGAAGCTCCCATCTGTAGGAGCTGGAGCCCGGAGCTCAGCGGTGACTGGAGCGGAGGACAGAGCTCAGGGAGAACGGTCATATTTTCAACATTTCTGCTTAATAATGTTAATACTGGGGTTTTAGGACTCACTTTATACAACGGCAATGAGCAAATCCCTCGCGCAATGAGTGAAACCAATTAAGCTAAAAGCCGCTAGCCGCTAACATTAGCTACGTCCTGTTAGCCGCTGGTTAGTGAGGGGGTGTGTGCCTTTTACAGGCCGCAGGTGAACCACAGTGGTGCAAGGAGTTTGTACCGAGGTCCGCACCGTGTAGGAAGCCCCACGGTACCGAGCCCGGTCTTATACAGGCCCGCGGGACTGATCCTGTGTTGGGCAGGAGTGGCTCCTCAAGCACACGATATTTGGCCTGATGTTTTATTTGCTGTAAAGCTTTTACTGTATGCAGGTCCCCAGTGTTTTCTCAAATGTCCTATATTATGGAAAATTGACTCTTGTGAGCTTTAAGCCATGTTAGACTAATGTTACCTCATCAAAAATATAACTAGAATTGTGTTTTATTTCATTCACACATGTTTGAGTAATGCTGCATTATTAGTCTGTGTATCTCTTCAAAGCTCAGAATGCTTTGTTCCACCTTGTGATGTCATGAAACAGTAATTTTCAAGTTAATGGCTCCTTTTACCTTTTGTTCAGTAGAGATTCCGGAGCTGAAATTATCCAGATTATTCTAGCAAAGGTGTATTGAGTTTAAAAACACAGTGGAGCACTTCCTGTATTACCACATGGCATCACAAGGTGGGTGTTTTCTGTTTGAGAGAAGAACTCAGACTAAATATGTTGGGTTTTTGTGTTAAACATGTGTGAATGAAACAAAAGGTAACTCCAGGTCTGTTTTTGATGAGGAAACAACATTATAGCATAGATTACAAAATGGCATAATATAGGCCCTTTAATGTTCTTTGTTACTCATGTGGATTTTTTTTTTATAGGTGTTCCAAAGGATGAAGATCTTCCTCAAAGATGGTGGACTTGTTCAATCCTTCTGCACACCAATGGGAAAGAGTGCGTTCATCATTTCTGCAACATCTGCAATGATATTCGTGTTTGAATCCTGACCAGAGGTGCTGCCTTCACTGAGATTGTCAAGATTAGACTGTGAGCAACTTTAAAATTATCACTATGGCTTTTGGAAGAACGTCAAGATTAGCAGGACACTCTGTTTAAGAACTTAGTTTCAAAGGTACTGTTTGGCTCAGTTTACAATATTTGTCAAAAAGGACATTTCTTGTGTTCTACAAATTGACGTGTTAAGACTATGGAAACTGGAGTTTTGTTTGCATGATGCGTGATCAAAAGGGCTTTTGACTGGCCTATATTTTTTATATGTCTTTAATGTATTTTGATTAGTACTGCAGCTGGAAAATCAAGTCGTAAGAATTGAATAAGTTATATTTTTGTAAATCTGTTTGCAGGTTCATGGGGTTGGCTCTGGTGGAATAGTGGCTAAATGTTTTGTACTGAGCAATTTAAGAAAAAAATAATAAATGCTCTGTATTATACATTTTGTGTTGTTTTTGCAGGTTTATGGGGTATAGTTATGGAGAGGTATAGGGTTTACTTAAATTTTACAGTGTAATTGCATTACACCTGTGAGTGCAAATTGCTAGTAGTTGGGTGTAAATATTACAGTATTAATTTTGTAACACTAACTCTAGTGTAGAATCCTTCAGCACTTATCAGTGTGTCAATTTAGTGACACTAAACACCAGTGTAGAAATATATGTACACTAGAGAGTGTTGTTTTTGACACTGTGAGTGTTAAAAACAACACTAGAACAGTGTAAAATATTTTACACTTTCAAAAGTGTAAGTTTAACACTGAAAATGTAACATTTAACTCGATACATATACACACTTTTAAAGTGTTAAAATGGACACTATTTTTGCCAGTGTTAATTTAACACTGGCAAATTTGCTGTGTAACAAACAGAAAACACATACAATATCAGTATGCCTGTTACAAAAAGATATAGTGTCCACCTCACTCAGTAACATTAGGCCAAAGAGTGGTATCGACATCACAATGAAAATTCTCTCTTACAATGCAAGCAGTAAAAAATCTCCTGGAGTGATGTATCCATCCCTGGCAGTCATATGGTGTTATGGTCAGGAAAAGCTCCTCATAAGGCCGACGGTCATAGACTTTCCCCCTCCAAACTGAAAAAAAAAAAACTCCTGAATGGAACTGAGAAATGGGGAGAATGCAGGTAGAAAGGGGGTAAGAATAGTGGCTGTGCAGTAAACCATTCTGTGATCAGGCGTGCATTGTGAAAAGCCAGCATTATCCCAAACAACAACAAACTTGGTCAGTCCAGATCTCACTAGTCCTTGTTCATTTTCTGGAATTATATGCTCTCTGCATCATTCATTTCATTCATTTCCCTTCCAACTCCATTACACTCTGCAAGTTACAACAACGAAAAAGTATAATGCAGATGTTTATAATATTAGAATATTTATTAGGAATGTTGTAATATTTTACTGCAGCTAATTGCAGTACAGAAAGAGGAGTAGTACAATACACGTAAGTATATATTTTGTAGTAATTCCTCACCTGCACATACTGAACTTGAGCCTCCTTCGTTTGTGCTGGGTTACGTTGGAAAGGAACTCTGTAAACTTGCTTCATTGCCATGTGATGTCTCTGAAGAACTCTTTCTGTGGTAGAGATGCTAACACTAACAATGTTGGAAAACATTTGTAGATTGGCAACAACAGCAGCTTGTATTTCACGGAGCCTTATTTCATTGTTTTCCGCTACCATATTGACTATGGCTGCCTCTTGCTCAGGACTGAAGAGCGTTGCCCCCCAGTTGAGATAAACTGTAACTTTCTGTTTCTACGGCCTCATGCAGCTGGCATAACACCTGAGCAAGGTACATACTGTAGGTTTAAATAAGTCCATGTACCATTAAATTATTGCCAATGTACATGATGTCACACACATTTTTCTCACAAACAAGAGCAGTGGTGAAATGTGTGAATCAGATCAGCAACTTTGAACACAAAGTCACTAGATCTGCATTTTGTTTATTATGAACCACAATACTAATATAAAACAACTCATTTTAGATATATTACATGTTAAATAGAAGCCAGCTGCATAAACCAGTGATTTTCTGAGGTCACTGAGAGCAAGACTAAAACAGTCTTGGAGTTTGGATGGTCAAACTTGCTTTTGGGTTATGATCAGTCAGTTTTGAATGAAAAACTGCATTTTGCTAAAATTAAATGTTGTTTAGGAAAACAAAAATTCTGTTTCCGATTTTGTGTGAGCTGTTTTGCAAATGCCAGTATTCAATAGATAAAAACTGTAAACAGTAAGAGAATGGGAGACATACTGTTCCTTTAATGAAAATATAGCATAATGTGTGTCTCATTTTTTTTAATCAGAGGCCAGCAGAGTAGCCAAAAATGTATCCAAGTAACGTTACCTCAAAATATTCCTCTATTGAGTGGAAGTACAAAGGAGTGGTCCAACAAATTACTAAGGTAAGAGTATAAAGGTATTTGGGAAAACTACTATTCAAGTAAGAGTAACTTCAAGAGTAACTGTCAGGACATAACAACTGATTTATAATTTGAAGTGAATGTAATTGGACAAACCATGAAATAATGCACAATATCTGGTGTTTTCAAAGAACGAAAATGAGAGAAACTAAATCAGATCTGAAGGAGTGCTGCAAGAAGTTCAGATCATTTCATATTGTCAAATAAAACTTTTGTCACTTTAGACTAACTCACAGTGGGAAGAGGAAGCACAACTTTTACTCAAGTAAGTGTATGAAAATATCACTCAAGAAGGAGCAAAAGTATGCTGCTAAAAAGTTCATGTACATGTTGTTACTTCCATAATTAGTATATGAGTACAGAATACTGATGTTATAAAAGTATAGTAAATGACGTTAGCTAATGATAATAAGAAAGTGGAAACGTCGAGTCAGCCAGGCCTCTGAAGTGTTCAAATTAGGCCTGCACAGGGTTGACAATCTCCCGTTAGCAGAGCTCCACTGCGTGCCCCAGGACCACTCTCTCCGCGCATTGATCGCGCTGGGCCTAACACACACACACACACACACACACACACACATACACATACACACAGCGTGCAGCGCGTACACAGCAGCCGGATGGGCATGTGGCTTCTGGACTGTCCTGGAGCGCACACACCGGAAGAGATGCACAGAGTGGAGGAGACGCTCAGAACAGCAGAGACGCACGGAGCAGTGGCAGCATGTCTCTGCTGAAGGAGCGCAACCGAGAGCTCGAGCGCTTCGACGGACTGTCCCTCATCTACTGGTATGTCACCGCTGCACTGTGACACCTATGACATCACCTGCACTAGGCTTCTGCTATGAACAGGGTTGAGTGGGCAGCCATTTGTGAACTTGTAAAAGCTTGTAAAAGGTCCAATATGTAACTTTTTTCCCTGGAGGGTTTGGTGGTTTTCAAATTGTAGAATGTGAAGATGTCATACTCCCAGATGGGGCAGTTTTCCCTATTGATTATATTTTACTTTGCCATGAAATATCCAAAATGCGCATTCAGAAATGTCGAACCTGATCATTTCTAGATCCAAGAACTTGCAGCATCACAGCAAAAATCTGCACCCAGCAGTATGTTATGGCTAGTGATGGGACTTTCAGCTCTTTGGAATCTGAATCTTTTGGATTCTTTTTTATATGTATTTATATGACTGAAGCCAATGTTAGAACTCATTCTATCTACAAACTCATCACAGAGAAATGACCAAGACTCAGATTTGTTTAAAATTGTTCAAACTGAGAGTTGGAGTGAGTCTACTTTTTGAAATTATGCAGAATCTAAATAAAACATTGCACGTCAATATTAATAAATAAAAAACAAACTATTATGATGTCAAATATGTTTTTTGTAGCACAGAGCTCTCACTCTTGTTACCCATTGTTGTTCTGTGCTGATTCAGCATTAATCATTATAATATAAATGCATAAAATTTTGAACTATTTTAAAATACAGTAAAAGATTTGAGTCTTTTCAGATATTAGATCCAGTTCCAATCATCCATGTTAATTAACCATTCAGCCGTTCAGTAGTATGGCATTAAAGTTGTCTTGCATGCTTTTAGGCTATTCAGTTACAAACATTGCAAATAAGTTTAGTGCCATGCTGTGGAACTGTTAATCCTTGGAGTGGTATAGTGGTAGATGCCTCACCAGAAAAAGTGACATAGTGCACCTTTAAAGAAGACATACTATATGCTGTTTTTACATGTAACACTTGGTTCATTGTAGCAGGACCTTTGACTTCCTGTTCAAAACTGCAGAACTAAGAAGCCATCCTTTTTATAAGGGTCAGTACAGAGCAGTAGGTGGGGATAGAGAACAGATGGTTTTCACTCAAGCCTCTACAGTACAGTACAGGAGTACTCAAACACGCAGGAATTGATTAGTTTGAGTTGTACTGTAATGTATATGGAAGGCTTAGCTTATTCATGTTGACATCAGAGTTTACAGATATTTTATATCTTATATACTACTACAGAAGAAATCCCTCCACAAGGAATACAGCAAGCTTCACATGTGGTGAGGTCAGCTGAGGTCCACAATTGTGTAATTAATTTGTTTCTTAAATGGTTTGACTGGGACAATGCATGTAAATGGACAAACATGAGACAACATGAATGTAATTATAATAGTGATGTGATTTGCTGTTTTTCAAAATTTCGATTGAGTTCACAATGCACATTAGTGATCTATCTTCGTATTTTTATTGCTCAGTAATGCACATTCTTGCATGTAGCATAACCTGTTCTGTACAGGTAAAACAAAGCAAGCAGGTAACAGCTGAAAGCTGTGAATGCATAAGGTAAGTAAGGAATAACTTTGGACCACTGCAAAAGGTTTAAAATCAGCTACTTCTGTTTTTTTTATTTTTAAGACAGTAAACATAAGGTACAGCACTTGTAATTACAATATTACATCTTCATTAAATTCAAATATACATAAACTACTTTATTTTCCTTGATTTCACTTGGTTCAACTCAGTGGCGTCAGTTGCTTTCACTTGAACTTATGAATGTTTGAGCATGACTTCAGGTTTCCCCCAACCTATTTCACAAAGACTCTTCTGCCATCTTGGTACTATGCTAATTGCTTAGGGACTATCTAAAGCTGTTCTTCTGACATTGAGGGTGTAACCTAAATTGCCGTCTGCAGCATTAATCAAAAATTTCAATGAGTCAGTGCCCCCGCCCTGAGATGTGAGGGGGCGGACCTTAATGCGCTGCTGAGTGGGCGGGCTCAGATCAGAGGGGTGCACTGTGCGAGTTGTCCCAAGTCTGAGGAAGCGACGGGAAAAGACAGTCCCCACTCTAAGAAGAGGAAATTCAAGTTTATCCTGCCTGAAGATTCTCCAGGGACCACAAGGATACCAAACTTGACCCATTTTAGGATAACTCTTCGCACAGCCCCACCAAAATTCCTGAGCCCCACAACTGAGGATCACAATTGAGAGCTCAAGAATAATGAAGTTTGTCACATCTCATTATAATTCCACAAAGGATACCCAACTTTGCCTCACTTGAAGACAGCCCCCTAAAGACCCCTGCTCCTGCTAGAGGATTGTCCCACATCAGAGAACACTGACGTTTGTCACATCTGATTACAGCTCCACAAAGAGCCTAAGGATACCCAAGTGTTCCTCATTTGAAGGACCCAAGTCCCTCCTCCAAGGCCCTGAGGACATCAACTTTTTTCATAGAGAGCTTAAGAACAGCAAAGTTTGGCAACAAAATACACCAACAACACTCAAGTTTGCTCTAGCTGAACAGAGCCCCTAAAAGACCCCAAGATGTACCCAAGTTCCCACAGAGAAAGCTTGAAAGCCTGAGGACAGTAAAGGTTGTATCAGAATTGCCTTCACAAAAAGTCCAGGAATACCCAAGTTAGATAGAAAACCAAGGACATCAAAGTTGGCGTTATCTTAGACCTTCAAGACCCCAAAAGGACAATAAAGGTTATATCTGCTTTGCCTCTGCATTGCCTCTTCAAAAAGTCCAAGGATACTCAAGAGAAAACCGAGGACACCAATGTTGGCCTCAAGACAGACTTGCAAACGATCCAAGCTAGCTCTCTAGAGAGTCCATCTTAGACTACCAAGACCCCAAAAAGTGCCTAAATCCAGTGAAGATTGTACCAGAATTGCCTCCACAAAAAGTCCAAGGATAGCCAAGTCCCACCTAAAGACAAAAGTGAGGACACCAAAGTTTGCTTCACCTTAAAAGAGACTTGCAAAGAACCCAAGGAAAGCTCCCTAGAGAGTCCGCAGACCAGTTTTTCTTACCCAAAGACAGTTCCCAACAAGAGAGTCCCCATGATCCTGAACTCCAAGAAGCTTCCGGAGCTGTGGGACTACTTCCTGATGTACGTGTCTGGAGCACTGGAGTTTAATCCAGACTGTAAAGACATCGACTTGGGGCTGTTCCCTCTGAGGATGAACCCTACCATCAAGCCCAGGTCAGACCAACTGTGTAATCTACAGAGTCATTAGTGTTTAAGGTCCTCAAAAATGACTCTTGTGAGATTTATACCATGTTATAATGCTATTACCTCATCAAAAACATACCTGGAGTTGTGTTTTGTTTCATTCACACTTGTTTGAGTAAGCCTTTATTATTACATGTGTCTACATCTCCAAAGCTCTGCTTTGCTCTACCTTGTGATGTCGTGAAACGGTAGTTTTCAACAGCTATCTTTTACCTTTAAGTCAGTAGAGATCGGCACTTCCAGATCTGTGTATGGAGTTTTAAAACAGTGGAATACTTCCCATATTACCTTATGGCATCACAATGTGTTTTCTGTTTGACAGAACTCCACCTAAATATGCATTATTTGTGTGTTAAAATATGCATGAATGTATGTTTTTGATGAGGACACGACATTAGAACATAGATCAGAAAATAGTGTAATATGGGCCCTTTAAATGACAAACAAACTGATAGGTACACAAGTATGGGAGATGAAGTGGTTCAAACTGCCTCCGCACAGTAAGTTGTTTTCAATTTTTCAGTGCAATTAAAAACTAAAAACACATTTTTATTTTTGGTCTCTTTTTTGGCTAAAAAGTGGTGATTTTTTATTTTTTTTAAACCTAACCTAGTTTTCCCAATTTTGTTATTCTCTGGTTTGACATGGGCAGCAGATGTGACATAAGTTGAGGTCATTCTAAAACAGTTACCTAGCAACAAGCAAACTTTAATTAATGCCGTAGTTAGGATTTGGTCAATAATACATGCCACCTTTATTTTGTAAAATTAATATGTACACTGTTCTGTTCCTTGCTCTTAAATTGTTTTCAGTGGAATTTTGTGTATGGAGGACATGGAGATTTCTTTTTACAACTCAGCTCTACTTCCTATTCCACTTTTCCCTCTTGACTTCACAAACTGCCTCTAGACTGATATAAAAGTATGAGAACGGGTTTCATTAAAAGGTTGAAATATGAATAGTAACTGCACTGGGACATGCATGTCCCTCTGTGCCTCCATGTTTGTGTCCCTGTGATTGTGCTGTCCGCTCACATCTGCTCTGTGTGCTGACTGCTCTCATTGTGTCAGCAGCATCAGCCCTGAGCTCTGGTCCAACACACACACCTGTGTATGTGTTTGGAATCACACCATACGCTGCAGGGCATGTGCCCGTGCATGTTTACTACTTTGTTTATTCTTTAGGTTTGTGAATGCTGTGCCTGTTTTTTTCCCCCAAATCTTTGTACAGATATATTGTATAAGCAGCACTTAAGGTCAAAGTAACTCCATCTGGGACAGTTAATAATGAATTATCAAAGTGTGTGGATAATTGTTCATATTCGAGTTGTTACAATGCTAAAAATGAAAAAAATCAGTATCACAATAATCAAAAACACATTTGTGCACAGTGACAGAGAGGGTAGCAGTCACACTTCACAGCAGGGTTGTAGGTTTGATGTCCGGTCTTTGTGCAGAGGTTGCTTGTTCTTTTCCATGACGAGGTTTCCTCTGGGCACTCATCTGCACCATGGGTGACCCTGACCAAGCTTATCTGGACGTTGTTATATTAACTTTAATAAAGGTTCTGGATTGTCCCATTTATGTTTTTTTTTATCCTTTACTGAAAAATTAAGTGTTCCATTATGATCCTCCATACATTGCCCCCTGCAGGCCATAGTCTATTTATTCTGCATCTGTGCACTCTTAACTTTGTGTATTTAACAGCTGTCACATTAGCTGTGTATTGACTCCTCTTATTGATTCCTCAGTCTATATCCTGTCTGTACTTTATAGGCCCCTGGGAGCAGCTGTCTGTCCTGGGCTGTGATGGTGGAGCTGCTGACATGTGGATAATTAGCTCAAAGAACCAATTTGAACCAAATACCATAGATGAGAGAGTGATTTTTGTGTGTGTGTGTGTGTGTGTGTGCGTGTGCGTGTGCGTGTGTGTGGGTGTGTGCGTGTGTGTGTGTGTGTGTGTGTGTGTGTGTGTTCCACACGTGGCCAGTCACATGTGACAACATTCCAAACTCTTTTCTATCCTGTAAACCATTGTAGATAAGTAATTATGGCAGTCAAAGCCTTACTTCATGTGATGAAAGGGTTGTATAATCTGACAATTCCTGTTTCTTGACTTACTCAATAAGAGTGACTCCCACTGTGCTCTTAATCAAGTACAGGTTACAAAAAAAAACAAAAAAACAAAAAAAAAAAACATTTAATAGAACATATTATAAACATAAAACACATAACAACATATTATTAGTCTGTCTACATCTCCAAAACTCAAAATGCTCTGAATGCTCGAACAGGTATCTACACTTTAAATTTGCCCGTGCAGGCCAGGTATTTCTTGTCAAAAACACCTGGCTTATATTTGAGACAAATATTGCTCAAATACATGGAATAAAAATACAATATACACAGCCTTTAACAGTTGTAGATGAATAATAATAACTCCTTATTATAATATTATATTTCAAATCAAATACAAATTGTATACTTACTTTTGCAACTGCACTCAAGCTCTGATTGAGAGCAAAGGCGTCTTTCATTGTGTGGCTGTTCATGGTGCTGCTCTCTTTGTTTATAGGCTTAGCTGCTTCTCAGGTACTTTTAAGTCCCTAGAGGTGTCTTTGTCCGGCCTCCTATGGTGTAGTAAACCTGCGGGCTATGCTGCAGGTCTCTACTCTTCCCTGACAGGCTATGACTATAGCTATGTCAACTATGGCTCCTCTGCTCTTCACATAACTGCCACTATCCAAGGTCAAACAGCACACATGATGTCTTCATGTGCTGTGGAAAATTGCACTTGCTGTGGATTTGTGCAGAGGTCTTATTTTTTTACTCTTATTTGTCTCTATATCTAGGTAAAATAAGTTCTAGATTTTGTTTTGAATTATATGAAAATTTTGGAGAGACACATGATACAAATGAGTGGCGGTGCACAGTACAAAGTGAGGATGCTTTTCACACTTTATGACCCAATTCTAGAAGTGTCTGCAATTGGGCCATAGAGTAATCCAGAAACATGATCCTTCATATTATTACTTCTCCTGGAAAGTCTACAAGAAAAAATGAATGGGAAATTTACTTCTGAAACCTGAAATGAAGAGGTCTATGTTGAGCTCCATCGATCATATTTTTGTTATGGTGAAGAATCGACACAAGTTTAAATCCACCCTACTGGAATTAAATGCGGTTTTCAGTGTTAAATAGCTCACTGTCTGAGCAAACCAAAGTTGGAAATGGAAGAGTTTAGGTGCTCAAAAAACAGTGGAAATCCTATGCAGTTTTAAATTCATAAATCACCAGACTTCTGCATTTCTGGCATCAAATTACATTTATTAATTGGGTTCTTACATTAGCATTGAAGCATGGAGGCATTAAACTTTATGCCCCAGGTGCTGGCCCAGCTGCTTGCGCATAATTCAAACATATGATTTCCAGGACTGGATGTGCACTGGAAACCATTATTATTGTGTCATCTGCATATGCGGTTGGTGTGATTTTTATACTTTGTGATAATAACACAGATAGAGCTTTTAGAGAAGTCAACAAATCATTCAAAAAGAGAATAAACAGGATTGGGGCAATGACACTGTCCTGAGGAACACCAGATTGCACTGGTAATGGGAAAGAAAATGTGGATCCAATTCTTGTTTGTTGCATGTGATTATTTAGTTAGTTACAAATCCAGGCAGGCATTTTCCCTCAGACACCAAAGGACGGAAGTTTGTGGAGGATGGCTTTATGTGGCCCTGATGTGATTGGATTGCTTAAGTTCAAAAATGCTACTAAGCAAGTGTCCTTATTTTCTGCTGCTTTTAACCAAGTGTTGTAGTCCAATGCTAGCTGATCCAGTGTCGAGCATTTAGGCAGAAACCCAAACTGATGCTCAGATATTAATGAATTTTCCAGCAAAAAAGTCATCAGTCTGTCATTTACTATGCTCTCACGGACTAGTTAGACGGGCTTGATTGATCTCCCTTACATTTATAAATGTGGATCACATATGCAGATTTCCAGATTTTGGGTAGTTTTGATGCATTTATTAAAAGTCTAAACATGTAGGTCAATAATACAAAGGTCAGTTCAAGAGCACAGTTTTTATAGTATAGTATATTTGGAATACTATCAGGCCCACTCATTTTGTTCACATCCAGTTTGTTAAGTTTACTGTACACACAGTCAGAAGATATAGACATATCAGTGATTAGGCCATGCTGGATTTGGAGTGAAGGGCAGTCAAATTGTTGTTCTAAAACAAAACTACTGGTAGTGTATAACTGATTTAGAATGTGGGCTTTTTCAGCATCATTTACATTTAAATGCCCCTCGTGCGTTAAATCAGGAATGTTATCACAGCCGCCCAAGAACTTGTACAGATCAGGGAGCATGCCCCAATAATCTTTTGGCGAATAACTTGATGCCAGTTTCTGAGCTCGCTGTGTGTAATATAGGTGCTGGATACAAGTTATTTCTTTGCACAATGCATTTCTGGCTTTTCTGTAAGTGCTAGATCACTATTAGATGACTTGAAGTTTGACCAGCATGTCTGCTTTAGTAGGCTTAATCTTCAAAATTCTGGTTTAATAAAAGGTAATTGCTGTTTTTCAGTTTGAGCAATGTAACTGCATCTCTTAGGCAGTAAGCAAGACAATGTGAATGTGGCTATGGCATAAAAATGTTCAGATGCCCTCTCTACATCGTTGCTAGAGTACACTGGAGCCCAACTACATTCTTTGAACATGAAAACATGAAATGTCAAAACAAAGGTGCACTGGAGCATGTGTAGGCATCAACAACAAACTCTTTTGTCTCATGGATGTATTAACATCCATGAGACAAAAGAGTTTTATATGTTTCCCTTATATGTTTCCCTTGCATCTTTGCTAAGGGCTATCCGGTCCGTATATGACCAGAGCAGGAGCTGTGTTTGCATTGCCAGCAGTAAGTTGGACCTGTTTCCGGTGCATGTTGGACTCCACCAGAGATGCCCTTTGTCACTGGTTCTGTTCATTGTATTTATAGACAGATTTCTATGCACAGTCAGGGCTCGGAGGGGATCCGGTTTGGGGACCACAGGATCTCATCCCTGCTGTTTGCAGATGATGTTGTCCTGATGGACTGGGACCTCCAACCTGCACTGGGGCAGTTTGCAGCCGAGTGTGAAGTGACTGGGGTGAGGATCAGCTCCTCCAAATCCGAGGCCATGGTTCTTGACTGGAAAAAGGTGACTTGCCCTCTCCGTGTGGGTGGAGAGTCCTGGCCTCAAGTGGAGGAGTTCAAGTATCTCGGGGTCTTGTTCATGAGTGAGGGGAGGATGGAGCGTGAGATTGACAGGCGGATCGGGGCAGCGTCGGCAGTGATGTGGTTGCTGTATCGGACCGTTGTGGTGAAGAGGGAGCTGAGCTGAAAGGCAAAGCTCTCGATTTACCGTCAATCTACGTTCCTACCCTCACCTATGGTCATGAGCTTTGGGTAGTGACCAAAAGGACAAGATCGCGGATACAAGCGGCCAAAATGAGTTTCCTCCGCAGAGTGGCTGGGCGCTCTCTTAGAGATAGGGTGAGGAGCTCAGTCACATGGGAGGAGCTCAGAGTATAGCCGCTGCTCCTCTACGTTGAGAGGAGCCAGCTGAGGTGGTTCGGGCATTTGTTCCGGAAGCCTCCTGGACGCCTCCCTCAGGAGGTGTTCTGGGCATGTCCCACCAGGAGGAGGCCCCAGGGAAGACCCAGGACATGCTGGAGGGACTATGTTTCTCAGCTGGCCTGGGAATGCCTTGGAGTCCGCCCAGAGGAGCTGGAGGAAGTGTCCGGTGTCAAGGAAGTCTGAGAGTCCAGGGTACTCCCAGACTGTTGCGGAAGAAAATGGATGGATGGATGAAATGCTGTTCTTGAACTTTGTTGAAATAAACAAAAAGATGGCCAGAGCAACAAGGTCGTTTTACCATGCTGCAATGACATCAAGTTATAACACGTAAGCTCATTAGTCATCTTTCTTTTGTAAAGAGGTTAAATTATTACAAGGAGAAAACGAAGTCTAAGATTAGCCTCTACAACTCTGTTCCACCGTGTGATGTAATGTGGGAATATAGGAAGTGTTCCACTGTGTTTTTAAACTCCATACATATTTATTTGATCATTTTGATAATTTCAGATCTGGAATTGCTCATCTCTGCTGAACTAAAGGTAAAGGGAGCTGTTAACTTGAAAACTACCACTTCATGACATCACAAGACAGAACAGAGCATTCTGAGCTTTGAAGATGTAGATAGGCTAATCAGTATTTATTAATTAATTATTGAATGCAGAGTTACTCAAACATGTGTAATTGAAACAAAACACAACTCCAGGTATGTTTTTGAGGAGGTAACAAAATTTTAACATGGTTTAAAGTTCAGAAGAGTACATTTTGCATAATATATAGGGCCTTTAAGTTTTACTGTGGTGTGCTCCTGCACTCTAGTATTCAGCTCCTCAAAGATGATTAACAAACAAAGGTAGGCTATACAGATAAAATATGTGTGGTGTCGTGGGACAAACTGTCAAATTGTGGATCAGTGAATTTAAGTGCAAAATGGTAGTGTTGTCACCCTTTCCCTGTTCTCCTCTGTGCGCCTTTACGCGTATGCACTGTTCAAAAGATACAGTGTTCAAAAGTGTGTAGTAGCCTACTTCCTACAGACCTTACTTCCGGCGCTGGCGCTGCGCTAGCTGCCCGTCACAGCGCTCCCGCACTTTTCGTAACTTTTCTAACTTTTTGCCCTTAAATCTCCCCACTTTTGTAAATATTTTTCTCAACATTGATTGTTAAGCTTGGGCTGCACTCGACGCTGCATTTTTCCGCACTTTTGGGGGATTATTTACCTGTCTCGGCTTAAGATGTGTACGGGACCCCGACGCCTCGTCTACACAAAGGATCAGCTGATGGCGCTGCACAGCGCTGTTGTGTTCCCCCGGGACAGGCATGTCATCCCCGAGGAGATTCTACGGACGACACGCCGTGGACGCCGCGCGGGATGTAAACTCCGTGAAAAGAAGAGACGCTGCAGACCGGTTCTCCCCTCCGTCGTCACGGGGAACGTGCGCTCCCTCGCCAACAAGACGGACGAGCTCGCGACGCTCGTTAGATTCCAGCGGGAGTACAGGGATGCTAGCATCATTGTTTTTACGGAAACGTGGCTATCACTGCTAATCCCAGACTCTACCGTCACCGTGGACAACTTTCACCTGCTGCGCGCAGACAGGACGGAGGAGAGCGGGAAGAAGAAGGGAGGAGGACTAGCACTGTTTGTGAACGAGAAATGGTGCAAATCTGGACACTGTACAGTGAAGGAGCAGATGTGTAATAAAGACATTGAACTATTTGCTGTTAGCATGAGGCCATTCTACCTGCCCCGGGAGTTTTCACACGTCATCACACTGGCTGTGTATATTCCTCCCAGTGCTAACGCGGAGAATGCTTGTGACACTCTGCTCTCCTGCATCAGCTCTCTTCAGACTCAGCATCCACAAGCCCTCTTCCTCACCACCGGGGACTTCAACCATGCATCTCCCTCATCTGTCCTGCCAACATACACCCAGTATGTGACCTGCCCCACAAGAGACAATAAAACTTTGGACTTATTCTTTGCCAACGTCAAGGAGGCCTACATCTCATTACCCCTCCCCCCCCGAGAAGAGCAGACCACAACATCATCTATTTGAGGTGGTGAAGAGGTGGACAGCAGAGAGCGAGGAGGCTCTGAGGGACTGCTTTAGCACCACTGTGTGGACAGAGCTCTGCCAGCCTCATGGGGAGGACATCAATGCTATCACGGACTGTATTACGGACTACATTAACTTCTGTTTTGAAAACACTGTACCCTCTCGGACGGTGCGGTGTTTTCCAAACAACAAGCCGTGGATTAACTTGGACATCAAAGCTCTGCTGAAGGAGAAGAAGAGAGCTTTCAGGTCCGGGAACAAAGAGGAGCTGAAGACTGTACAGAGGAAGCTGAGGAAGAAGATCAGACAGGCTAAGGCCAACTTCAGGAGGAAGATGGAACAGCAGCTGCAGCAGCGGAATGTCAGGGAGGTGTGGAGAAGTATGAAGAGTGTCTCTGGCTTCAGTCCTCCGCCCGTCCAGACAAAGGGAGACCTACAGTGGGTGAACGATCTGAATTCACACTTCCTGAGGTTTGATCAATCACCCACCCCTCCCCCCGCACCGCTGCATGGGCTCACCTTGTCTCCTGCACAAAGGCCCAGACTGCCACCTCCTCACACCTCTGCCTCAGCCCCCCAGCCCCCGAATCCACATCAAGAACTCAGCCAGACCTCCAGCACACACCCCTGCTCTTTGTCTGTCACAACAGCTCAGGTTAGGAGAGAACTGAGCCGGATAAGGAGTAGGAAAGCTGCTGGACCAGACGGGATCAGCCCCAGGCTCCTTAAGTCCTGTGCAGATGAGCTGTGTGGAGTTATGGAGCATGTCTTCAAACTGAGCCTGAAGCTGAAGGTGGTGCCACAGCTCTGGAAGACCTCCTGTGTGGTACCTGTGCCCAAGACACCGCACGCCAAGGACCTCAACAGCTTCAGGCCAGTGGCTCTCACGTCTCATCTGATGAAGACTCTGGAGAGGCTCGTCCTGGGTCACCTCCGCTCTATGGTGAGCTCAGCGATGGACCCGCTGCAGTTCGCGTATCGGCCCGGCATCGGAGTGGAGGACGCCATCATCTCTCTGATGCACCGCTCACTGTCCCACCTGGAGAGGCCCGGCAGCACTGTGAGAATCTTGTTTTTTGACTTCTCCAGTGCTTTCAACACCAGCCGCTGCTCCTGAGGGACAAGCTGGAGTGGGCAGGAGTGGACTGTGACCTGGCTGAGTGGATCCTGGACTACCTCACAAACCGGCCCCAGTTTGTGAGAGCCCAGGACTGTGTGTCTGACCTCATGACCTGCAGTGTGGGGGCGCCCCAGGGCACTGTCCTCGCGCCTTTCCTCTTCACCCTCTATACTGCAGACTTCAGACACAACACGGACAGCTGCGTCCTGCAGAAGTTCTCCGATGACTCCGCCATCATCGGTCTCATCACGGACGATGACGACGCGGAGTACAGAGGAGTAACGCAGGACTTTGTGGACTGGTGTCACCGGAACCACCTTCTCATTAACGCGGGGAAGACCAAGGAGATGGTGGTGGACTTCCGCAGACGCCACTCTACTGCCCCCCCACCAGTGAACATCCAGGGAAGAGACATTGAGAGAGTGGACTCTTACAAGTACCTGGGTGTTCATCTGAACAATAAACTGGACTGGACTCATAACAGATGCACTGTACAGGAAGGGCCAGAGTCGGCTCTATCTCCTAAGGAGACTGCGGTCCTTTGGAGTGAGAGGGCCACTCCTGAGGACCTTCTATGACTCTGTGGTGGCATCAGCCATCCTGTACGGTGTGGTCTGCTGGAGCAGCAGCGTCACAGAGAGGGAGAAGAAGAAACTGGACAAGATCATCAAGAAGTCCAGCTCAGTCCTGGGCTGTCCTCTGGACTCGGTGCAGCAGGTGGGGGACAAGAGGGTCCTGGCTAAACTCATGTCTATGCTGGATCATGAGGGTCACCCCCTGCAGGACGCCCTGTCTGCTCTGGAGAGCAGCATCAGTGACAGACTGATTCACCCTCGCTGTGTTAAGGAGAGATTTCGCAGGTCTTTCCTTCCTGCTGCTGTCAGACTGTACAATGATCAATGCTAGTCAGGTGTCATCCCCATAGCAACCATGTGTCATCTCCATAGTAATAATAACAATGTACAATATTATTTAAAGTCACTTTACCTGCTACTTATTTATTACCCATCACTGTCCATCACTGCACTGTACACAATCATCTCAGAATCAAAAACACTTATTGTGCAATGTTCCTGTGCCTTTTAGCTTAGCTTACAGTGTTGTGTTTTTTTTAGTTGATTGTAAATACTTATTATTATTTATCTTGATTTGATGCATGCTCTTATTTTCCTTCTGTTTCTGTAACTTGCGTTGTGACACTGCAATTTCCCCATTGTGGGACAAATAAAGGATTATCTTATCTTATCTTATCTTATCTTATCTTATCTTATCTTATCTTATCTTATAGCCTTGCCAGTCTGCCTGGCTCATGAGTGCGCAGACAGTGGCAGTTCCGGGGCAGCATGGGCATAATGGCGAGGGGATTAAACCGTTGTCTCTAAATGGGAAGCGGGCACTGCATTAATGTGTTTACCACTAAGCCCCTCCTGGTGTACGCATGTGCGTCTGGGTGCACGAGTGGACAGGACAAGGAGCCCCAGCTATACTCCACCCACTTTTACGGATTAGGTCCTGTATTAATCCGTCGAAAAGTGTGACTTGTTTTTATTAACTAATGTTGACCGATGTATTGTTGTAAAAAGGAGTGGGAAGTGTTTTTGGCTCTTTTAGGGGATCCAAATCTTTTGGACCTGTTCATTTCAAAGAGCCACTCAAAAGATCCTTTTTTTAAAAAGTATTTATATGACAGAAACTGATGCGAGAACTCATTTTGTCTACAAACTCATCACAGAGAAAAATGGCCAAGGGTCAGATTTGTTTAAATGGTTCAATCTGAGAGTTTAACCTTTGGAATGATACAGAATCTAAATAAAACGTGCACTACTATAATAGTAATTGAAAAACTAACTGCTACCATGATGTCAAATATGTTTGTTAGTAGGCTACAAAGCTCCCAGTCGTGTTGCCTGCTCTGCTTCTGTCTTGGGTTGGTTTGGGGTTACTCCTTACACAAATGCTTCGGCTCTTTTAAAAATGAGATCACGTTCCAACTGTTCACGTTAAGGAACCGTTCAAACCGTTCAAAAGCACCGACGTGTTCACGCGCGGAGCTCAGTAGCCCCTCCTGTGCCCTTTTTTTTTTTTTAAAATGTTATTTTATTATTATTATTATTTTTATTATTTTTATTTATTTTTTTTTTTTTTTCAATTTTTCGGACTTACTTTGGTTATGTAAGAGATTAGGACGCGGCGGGCGGAAGGTGCGGTTGGAGCGGGCACAGAGCACGGCAGAAGGCGCGCAGGAGCTCCGCAAAACACAGTCAGCGTGCAGCGGAGTACAGCGGATCCGAAGCGACGCAGCGCCATGCGGCAGAGAGAGGCGCACGGCACAAGCTAGACCTTCCGGCAACCTCCATGACACGATGCCCACATTCTCCGTCATGTTCAAAGGAGCGGTGCTCATCAGCAGGTAGGAGCGGAGCAAACCGGGACATGGGGTCTAGTCCTGCCTCGGTATTTTTAACACGTTCATAATAAAGTATAAAGCAAACAAAAATATACTAATAAAATCAGATAGGGAAAAACGATCGATTCAGTCGTTTCTATTGAACAAAATTCAGCACAAATCTTTATCAGAATCATTACATTTGAAGGCTCATTAGATCTCAAAATCTGCGCGAAATAATTTTTAGTCCTTAATTAGGCCACATTTTAAACGGTACATTAATACTTTTACTTCAGTAGACTTTTTCATTTGATACTTTTACTTGAGTACTTTTTTGTCTGCTATCTGTACTTTTACTTATGTAACAAAACTGAGTACTTCTTCCACCACTGCTCTGACCCCAGCACAGAGCTTCGGTGTAGTTGTATTGTTGTCTTTAAAGGGCCACTGTATATATACACTGTATTCTGATCTCTGTTCTAATGTCGTTTCCTCATCACAAACAGACCTGGAGTTGTATTTTGTGTTTTTCATTCACACATGTTTAACACACAAACCCTACATATTTAGGCTTCTCTCAAACAGAAATGAATACAGGAAGTGTCCCACTGTTTTTCAAACTCTATACACTGTCAACAGAATCTTTTGCATGATTTCAGCCCTGGAATTGCCTACCTACCTTAGTTAACATCAAAATTGCTACTTCATGACCTCACAAGGTGGAACAGAGCATTATGAGCTTTGGAGATGTAGACAGACAAATAATAAAGGGTTACCCAAACATGTGTGAATAAAACACAACTCCAGATGTATGTTTTTGATGAGGAAACATTATAACATGGCTTAAAACTCACAAGAGTCAGTTTTGTGTAATATGATGTTTAAGGTGTTATGTCAAACTAAATCAGATAGTAACAAACATGCAGACATTTTCAAAGATGTGGATTAGATGCTGATGTGTGGTACAGCGTGTGTCATGCCCGTGTGTCTCCTCTGCACTGTTTCTGTAGACTATTCTATACATTTAAAATGTGTGTGACGGTTAGAGCAGTGTTTTATCTTTTTTTAGTTGGGGTGCACAATTTTGATTACAAAGACTCTGCAGCATGCCACCCTCAAAACATTACCAAATTCCACCATCAAATGGTAATGGGATTTGGTAATGACTGTTTTGCTTACTCCACTTGTTTAGAACTCAGGAGCCTCCAAAATAGCAAACAATTTTATTAAAGGTCCTATATTACACCAAACTGACTCTTGTGAGTTTTAATCCATGTTAGAATGTTGTTATCTCCTTAGAAAGATATCTGGAGTATGTTTTGTTTCATTCACACATGTTTGAGTAAGCCTTTATTATTAATCTGTCTACATCTCCAAAGCTCAAAATGCTGTTTTCCACCTTGTGAGGTCATATAGTGGTTAACATCAAATCTTAAATTTACAGCTCCTTTTACCTTTAGTTCAGTAGAGATTGGCAATTCTAGGGCTGCAATGATCCAAATGATTCTAGTGAAGGTGTATGGCGTTTAGAAACACAGTGGAGCACTTCCTGTATTACCAAATGATATCCCGAGGTGGAACAGACTGCTTTTCATTTGAGAGAAGAACTCAGCCTAACTATGCTGGGTGTGTGTGTTAAACATGTGTGAATGAAACAGAACACAACTCCAGGGATGTTTGTGATGAGGAAAATACATTAGAACAGAGATTTACATAAAATCTTGCCTAGTTCTGTCATTAGTTATTTCTGCCACATGGGCACCAGATATGACATACATAGTCCATCTTAAGCCTAACTGTTACCCAGCAACCATGTTAACAGGGGCCACAACCTGTCTTAATCACACAGTAGCTATGATTAGGGATGCACCAATCCGATACTTGTATCAAATATTGGGACCAATACTGAAAATTTAGCTGGATTGCCTAGCTGGAACATCTCATAATGTTAGAGCTTTTATTTATACAAAGCTGTTCTGCAGTTACCTCAGAGATATACATCAGCTCCATAACACATTTGGATCAGTTTTGTTTCATTTTTGTTTTAAGGAAATGCTGCTTTAGTCACTGCACTGGTATCTGTTGATATAGGGTATCAGCAGATACTTAAAGCTGAGTATTGGAATCGGTATTGGAAGTAAAAATGCTGGATTTGGTTATGATTAGACAAATACAAATAAATGACAACACCTTTATCTTGTTAAAAGATGGCTTAAACTGCCAGATACTAAAAGTAGTATCGAAATTAAATACTCATTTGAGCAGGTATCGATATTAAAAATACTAGTATATGTCCACGGACCACTATGGAACATACTTTCTTTACATACTTATTTTATTTTATTTTTTTTTCTCACAAACTGCCACTAAACTGGTGTAAAACTACGATACATACTGTATTGACCACAGGTATTGTCTCACCAGACCAGGTCAGAATATACTGTACACTTGAATGCAGAGGGTGGGGACTGCGCTGTGACTTGGCTGTGTGTACATGTTAGAATGGACAGTGCTATAGATTGACCTGTATGTTAAACTCGTGCACAGGGAGCCATAGCATCTTAACTCAGGGAGGCTAATCCCCCCGTGTACCACAAAGTCCCTGAGCTCTCTGCAGGAGGGAGGATCCTAATCTATAACCCCCATGGAGATGATCACTGCACATGTCACTCTCATCACTATTGTAATTTAGGGTGTTAAAAGAATATATTCATATATTAAAAATATATTGGTATTATTACTATCATTGATCTGTGTTCTAATGTTGTTTCCTCATCACAAACATCCCTGGAGTTGTGTTTTGTTTCATTCACACTGTTTAACACATAAACTCTGCATATTAAGGCTGAGTTCTTCTGTTCCACCCGGTGATGTCGTGATCACAGATCCGAACATCAAATTCACTCGTGAAGATGCCAAGGACAACACATTGGCCTTCTTAGATTATGCAGTAACCATAAGAGAAGACCGGCGACTCCAGGTAAAGGTCTTCAGGAAGCCCACACACACCGACCAGTATCTGCTTTTTGATTCACACCACCCACTTCAGCACAAACTGGGAGTCATTCGGACATTACAACACAGGGCCTAAGTGGTTCCTACAAGCGCAGAGGGAAAGGAGAAAGAAGAACAACACGTGGAGAAAGCCCTCTCTGTTTGTGGATATCCTAAATGGGCTTTCAGTAAAACGAAGAGAGCCAAGAAACAAGACAACAGAGAATCAGAACCCAGGAGAAGGGGTGTAACTATTCCTTACCTGGCTGGCGTTTCCGAAAAACTACAGAGGATCTTCAACAACATGAAATCCCAGTCTATTTCAAACCCACAGACACTTCAAGACAAAAACTGGTTCATCCTAAGGACAAAACACTGAGCCATAAACAAAGCAATGTGGTCTACTCCATTCAATGTAGTGAAGACTGCAGTGAGCGCTACATTGGAGAAACAAAACAGCCACTTTTCAAACGAATGTATCAACACAGACGGGAGAGCCAGAGTGGGCCGCAATCTGCCGTACATCTCCACCTTAAAGGACCTCAGTCTGCCGTACATCTCCACCTAAAAGCCATGGGCCACTCCTTTGAGGACAGTGAAAAGAACTGGTTTGAGAGGGGAGTTAAAGAGGCTATTTTTGTCAAGAAAGAAAATCCTTCCTTGAACAGAAATGGAGGTCTCAGACATCATTTGTCTCCCATCTATAACTCTACAGTCCCTGACAAAAGTCTTGTCGCTTATCCATTTTGTAGAAACAAAAGCTTATAACCTGACTTTAAATTAATCGATTGGTTTTAGAAATGTCTCATATGAAAGCTAAAACCCTCCCAAATTATGCTCAATATACTAAAATAAATTTGCTTCACTGAAGAAAGATTGATCATTTAATGAACACAGAAAGGTCAGATTTTGGCAAGACAAAAGTCTTGTCGCCTACAGAAAATTGAACAAATAATTTACTTTAAATACAAAAATATGTTGCATAACGTCAGTGAATTAAGTAGTGGTGCTGTGAGATCCATATTTAATATCTTGTATGACTTCCATGAGCTTGAAGGACTGCATCCATGCGGTTCGACAATGATTCATACAATTTGTTGATGAAGTCATCAGGAATAGCAAAGAAAGCAGTCTTACATGCCTCCCAGAGTTCATCAAGATTCTTTGGTTTTGCCTTCCATGCTTCCTCTTTCATTCTACCCCAGACATGCTCAATGATGTTCATGTCTGGTGACTGGGCTGGCCAGTCCTGGAGCACCTTGATCTTCTTCGCCTTGAGGAACTTTGATGTAGAGATAGAAGTATGCGATGGAGCACCATCCTGCTGCAAAATTTGACCCCTTTTATGGTTGGGAATGTAAGAGGTAGCTAATACTTCTTGATATTTTAGGCTATTGATATTGCCTTCCACCCTGCAAATGTCTCGCACACCCCCATACTGGATGTAACCCCAGACCATGATTTTTCCGCCACCAAACTTAACTGTTTTCTGGGTGAATCTTGGATCCATGCGGGCTCCAGTAGGTCTCCTGCAATATTTGTGGCGGCTGTGATGTAATTCAACCAAGGATTCATCTGAGAAATCCACCTTCTGCCACTTTTCCAGTGTCCATCCTTTTAGCAGGCTGTGGGCCTTGGCAAATGCCACACAGTTTTTTAATTGCCTTTTGTTTAGTGCTGGTTTCTGTGCACTGATTCGACCATGGAGGCCATTTCGAGACAGAATTCTACAAACTGTTCTGGTTGACACAGGGACTTGAGGTGTCCAGGCCTGGTGGAGCTCTGCTGCAGTGGAAAAGGGGCTGGCCTTGGATTTTCGAATCAACAAACGGTCCTCCCGAGCAGTTGTCTTGCGGGGTCTGCCGGACCTGGGCTTGTCAAAAACATCTCCAGTCTTTTCAGATCTTTTTCTTATTCTTTGTACTTGACGCTGAGACACATTGAAGGTGTCAGCCACCTCAGCAGTGGATCTGGTCTTCAGCCTCTTGATAATTAACGCTTTGGTCTCAGGGTGGATCTTAGGCATGTTGTCAGAGGTCAAGTTGCAGTTGATGTGAAGGTCTGGTGTGCTGGGGTTCTTTTTATACACACCCACTAATTGATTGATCAGTAATTGATCACAGGTGAGGCTGTAATCTAGGATTGGGTGCATCATATGACAAGGCGACAAGACTTTTGTCTTGCCAAAATCTGACCTTTCTGTGTTCATTAAATGATCAATCTTTCTTCAGTGAAGCAAGAAGTTCTGCAGAAGTTCTCCGATGACTCCGCCATCATCGGTCTCATCACGGATGATGACGACGCGGAGTACAGAGGACTAACACAGGACTTTGTGGACTGGTGTCACCGGAACCATCTTCTCATCAACGCGGGGAAGACCAAGGAGATGGTGGTGGACTTCCGCAGACGCCACTCTACTGCCCCCTCACCAGTGAACATCCAGGGAAGAGACATTGAGAGAGTGGACTCTTACAAGTACCTGGGTGTGCATCTGAACAATAAACTGGACTGGACTCATAACACAGATGCACTGTACAGGAAGGGCCAGAGTCGGCTCTATCTCCTGAGGAGACTGCGGTCCTTTGGAGTGAGAGGGCCACTCCTGAGGACCTTCTATGACTCTGTGGTGGCATCAGCCATCCTGTACGGTGTGGTCTGCTGGAGCAGCAGCGTCACAGAGAGGGAGAAGAAGAAACTGGACAAGATCATCAAGAAGTCCAGCTCAGTCCTGGGCTGTCCTCTGGACTCGGTGCAGCAGGTGGGGGACAAGAGGGTCCTGGCTAAACTCATGTCTATGCTGGACCATGAATGTCACCCCCTGCAGGACGCCCTGTCTGCTCTGGAGAGCAGCATCAGTGACAGACTGATTCACCCTCGCTGTGTAAAGGAGAGATTTCGCAGGTCTTTCCTTCCTGCTGCTGTCAGACTGTATAATGAACAATGCTAGTCATGTGTCATCTCCATAGCAACCATGTGTAATCTCCATAGTAATAATAACAATGTGCAATATTATTTAAAGTCACTTTACCTGCTATTATTTATTTACCCACCACTGTCCATCACTGCACTGTACACAATCATCTCAGAATCAAAAACACTTATTGTGCAATGTTCCTGTGCCTTTAGCTTAGCTTACAGTGTTGTGTTTTTTAGTTGATTGTAAATACTTATTATTATTATTTATCTTGATTTTGATGCATGCTCTTATTTTCCTACTGTTTCTGTAACTTGCGTTGTGACACTGCAATTTCCCCATTGTGGGACAAATAAAGGATTATCTTATCTTATCTTATCTTATCTTATTTTAGTATATTGAGCATAATTTGGGAGGGTTTTAGCTTTCATATGAGACATTTCTAAAACCAATCGATTAATTTAAAGTCAGGTTATAAGCTTTTGTTTCTACAAAATGGATAAGCGACAAGACTTTTGTCAGGGACTGTATCCTCAAACCTAAATCAAAACAAACAGAGAAAACAACGGGACTAGCCAGGACATGTCCAGAGGTGTGAAAACACCATCATGGCCCTGAATGGTTATTCTAACTACACCCCCACTCCCACTCCATATATAGACTCACCTAACTAACAGAAACTGTAAACAAATATGTGTTGTCTCAGAGTAATTTCATTGTAATTAAGCTCCTCCCTTCAGGCAGATATAAAGCAGTGTCCACCAGCATCTGACCAGAACTGAAGAAGCAGCTTGGATGAGCTGCGAAACGTATTCGACCAAATAAACTTTGTCCAGTTGACAAATTGAATTTCTCCTTTTGCCACTAATAATAAACGTTAATTTGCGTGAATGAAACAAAACACAACTCCAACATTCTAACATGGCTCACAAGAGTCAATATAGGGCCTTTAAAGAGGGGTGTTATGCAAAAGTGACTTCGTGGAGCTTTCTACCATGTTATGAGGTTCATCAAAAACATGTCTGAAAAGGTTTTAAATGTCAGAATGTCGAAAACAAATGTGAAACTTATAAAACATGTTAAAACTTTGTTTTGGGTGAATACAGCATTTTCAAAACAATAAAAGGTCACATGGTGATCTCAATATGTTATGTGTTAACAGTTAATGGAAGTAAAATAACCCCTTTTAAAAATTAGTTGAGAAGATAATGGAAGAAGAGTCAAAATTAGAACATCCTTAACATGTTCTAGAGATGCAAGATTAATTGAAATCGAATCAAAATTACAGTTTCAATAGGCACAATTAGCAAATCACAAAGACTGCAATTTTTGAAGCACTAAAATATTATGTGTATATATAATTAGCATAAAATAATAGAGATGTTTGTATATATTTTAATAAGGCCTAAAAGGTATCCACATGGTATCTATAAAGTATTGACATTGTATCGATATTGTATCGATATTGTGACACCTGTATTGTCTCTTGGGTCTTACCGAACTTGCTGATGTCTTTGTGGCTAGCACTCATGCTTCAAAGCAAGAAGGTAGAGAGTTCAACTCCCCCCAGCTAAGGTAGTCCTGAAAAGCTAGATCAAGATCTGGAGATGGGTCCCACTGCTCCTGACAGGTGTAACCCAGTGGCATTGAAGGGTGGGTCAAATGCAGAGGACACACTTCCCCACAGGGACAATCAAATGTATTAGTATTTATTTTGACCTACATCAGGCATGCCTAAACTATGGCCCGTGGGCCAAATGCGGCCCTCAGACAAATTTTTCTTGGCCCTCAGGCTTCCAGGTGAATTGGCCCAAATTACTCTGAGCAGTACTTTTGACTCCAAGTTTTTTCAACAATATTTAATATTTATTGTGTGGTTTTGTGGATCTTAGCATGAATAAAGGACTGATAGCTCATTCTAACGTGTTAAACATGCATATATTATTCACTGTACTAAGCACCAGTCTCTGGCCCTCAATCGGCCCTCTGCTTCGTCTGTGTTTAGATATGTGGCCCTTGATGAAAAAAGTTTGAACACCCCTGACCTACATGGTCTGTGTAAGTTACCATACCTAACCTCCCCTGTGTTGTGCATCTGTGCAGGACTCTCATGGGCCCATATGGGGTGGACCGCGCTGTGCATGCACTGGAGTTCAATGAGTGTGAGAACGGTCTGGGTAAGTCTGAACCAGGACTGAACAGGACTTAACCAAGGCTGAACCAGGACTAAAGCTAGACTAAACCAGGAGTGAACCAGGACTAAACCAGGACTGAACTGGGACTGAACCAGGTCCAAAGCAGGACTAAAGCAGGACTAAAGCAGTACTGAACCAGGACTAAACCATGACTTAACCAGAACTGAGCCAGGACTAAACCAGGACTGAACCAGGACTAAAGCAGGACTGAACCAGGAGTAAAGCAGGACTAAAACAGGTTGCGCTGTGGCTGTGCTTGTGTTCAGATGAGTGAGGTGTAGTAGTGGGACAGAAGTAGGTCAGTGTAAAGCTCTGACCAGTTTGTGAGTGTGTGTGGGCCCAAGACACAGCAGTCCTGGCTAATCCTGCGCAGCCATGACAACAAACAGGTGGCATACCTTCCACCAGAAAAGTTACATAGTACACCTTTAAAGCAGACCTACTGTGCAAAATTGACTTTTTAGAGCCCTGTTATAGTAGTTTCCTTCTCATTGACCCTCTGAAGTTGTATATGGAGTGATCTTTATTCACCTGTATTCACCAGTACAAGCCTGCTGTGATGTACGAACTTCCTCCTACAATTTTATTTTGAAATTGATGATACACATAGTTTTGGCAGACTTGGTACAAATTACAAAAGACAAAACAAAAAACTGTGGTTGTGATGACGTTTATGGCGACATCCGCTCCCAATGGGCACCACAGTTTTCCAAGACGGAAATCAGCGGACTTGTTTCTTTTATTAAGTTATTTTCGATCAATATTTATACTGTGCAAATTATTATAATAATCCACGTGTATAATAGGTTCTAACTGTGTAACAGCTTTATCTTATGTTATGATAGTTAATACAATGTTTTCTGAAGGTTTGTCACAAAGGTTAAGATTAAAAAGATTGTATGTTTCCTACTGTGGTGCAAGGCAGCCCTGAGTCATTAAAAGAAATTCAACCACTGAAATGTGAAATGAATTCAACTCTTGCATTGTGGAGTGTCTAAGCATTAAGATACAACATACATTATGTGGTCTTGGCTAAATCTGCCAAAAGTTAGCGAACATCTGTGAACGTGAATGTCCATATGAGCAGGGATGCCTTGATCCTACTTTTTCAGTTCGAATACCAATATCTGACCTTCGACTATAAGGGTCAGTATTTCTGAAAGCACCGAGAAATAAGAAAAGTTCCCGGGTCACCGTTTCAAATCGAAATGTCCTTTTAACCAGTTGTAGTATTATGTTTGAGATGAAAAAATACCAAATTATAAGGCTCTATCTTTAAAGATGGGTAGTCGGCGCGCGTTTTGCGACGCTTAAGTTACAAATTGGCCTTTCAACCATTTTTGAAAGCCAATATTTCCCCAACCAATAGTGCTACAAAGCTGAAACTTTGCATTTTAACAGAACTCATGGAGTTCTGTTAAAATGATCCTATCTCTTGGGGTTCACAAGATATTGATACCTCAAATCCTAGGCTCATGCTTTTTCGAACGAAACCTTTTGACATTTTAAACACAGAAAATGTGAAATGTAATCAACAAATATGTTTTTATTGCAAATTTTGACATATCTCTGTGCAAAAGAAGCAGTTTGTATGAAAAAAATGTATTATGTGGGGTCACAGCAAGGATCCAAACAGGCAACCCTCGATGAAAATTGGTCTAACTTCAAAGCTCAAAATGGACATGTGGACAGTTAACAAGAATTATGAAACTTTGTCTGTTGAAAAACATCCCTAAGAGCTAACTGTGGTAAAAATGTTATCTTTGTTGCTCAATTCCTTCATACTTTTTCAGCATGGTGAAATTGAAGCAAAAAATCACTTGCGAAAATTTTTATTTTCTCATATTCTTCAACCATGGGGCAGTAAAGGTAATTTATTGAATAATTAAATCATCTGTAATAATACTGTTTTAATCTGAACATTATAATGAACAACAAAAACAATCAAACTGGATTATATAATACTTTATCATCTGTGGAGTCAGCCGACTCTTCATGTTCAAGATTATCTGAAACAGCTGGTTCGGAATTCTGTGCAGACTTGTAACACTGAGGACATAGCTTCTGTCCAGGCTTCAGACTCCATTTTCTTGCAATATCTTCATTCACAGCTCTCAAGGATTTTAAAATATAATATATAAAACAATGCTATAAGTTATCATGCTATTCTAAAGTGTTTCTGGTCTATTAATTGATAAACTTATAAACAATAGAATACCTCAGTCCTCCAAGAATTTAATGCATGAGCCTAGGATTTGAGGTATCAATATCTTGTGAACCCCAAGAGATATTTTGACTGCAGATTCTGAAAGAACTCCATGAGTGTTAAAATGCAAAGTTTCAGCTTTGTAGCACTATTGGTTGGGGAAATATTGGTTTTCAAAAATGGTTGAAAGGCCAATTTGTAACTTAAGCGTCGCAAAACACGCGCCTACTACTCATCTTTAAATGGCTGTATCTCGAAAAGTATTAAAGATAGAGCCTTATAATTTGGTATTTTTTCATCTCAAACATAATACTACAACTGGTTAAAAGGACATTGAGATTTGAAATGGTGACCCGGGAGTCACTCGGTGATTTGAGAAATAATGAGCCATAAGTATCTGCAGATACCCGATATTCACAGGTACCAGTGTAGGGATGAAACATGGCACTTGTTCCTTTAAAACACAGTGAATGTATCAGAAGAGATCCAATTGTGTTTTGTAACTGTTATTTGTCTTTGGCATCACTACAGAACAGCCTCGTATGAACAGAAGTTCAAACATTATGAGACCTTCTCGGACAAAATCAGCCTGTAAATAATCGCGTTACATCCAATATAAAGACCCAATCAGGATAACGCCTTAACCAGTATCGTAGAACTGATACCTGATCCAGCAAAATTTTCAGTATTAGGACGATATTTAATACCAATAGTGGTATCAGTGCATCCCTATAAATTGTGTTTTAATAGTATTGTGTAGTTGTGTAGTGTGCCTAGGTCTTTTTGGTCATTTTAATGCAAAAAGCTTTCTGGTCAAAAATAGTCAAATACTGAGTGTGCGCTACATCCAGTGGCCACTGCAATTTCAAGTTCACCGGACTGCTCTGATTACAGCCAGGGACATTTATTAGCATGGAGCAGCAGTGTTGGGACAGTGTTAGAGCAGTGTTGGGACAGTGTTAGAGCAGTGTTGGGACAGTGTTAGAGCAGTGTTGGGGCAGTGTTGAGACAGTGTTGTGGCAGTAGCGGGGCATTGTTGGAACAGTGATGGGACAGTGTTTTCTGCAGTGTTGGGACAGTGTTGGGGCAGTGTTGAGACAGTGTTGGGGCAGTGGTGAGCCATTGTTCAAGCAGTGATGGGACAGTGTTGAGGCAGTGTTGGGACAGTGTTTTGATGAGTGTTGGGGCAATATTGGGACAGTGTTGAGGCAGTGGTGGAGCATCACTGGAGCAGTGTTGGGACAGTGTTTGGACAGTGTTTTCGGCAGTGTTGTGGCAGTGTTGGGACAGAGTTGAAGCAATGTTGGGGCAGTGTTGGGACAGTGGTGGGGCATTGAGGGGAAGATGGCCGCCAAGGGCAGCAGTGGTTTGTTGGGCTCCACTCATGTCCTCTGTATTTTACAACTTATTTTATTATTGAATGTTTGGACTTACAATTTTTCACCACATAAGGGTACTTTGGTCAATTTCCCAAATGGTGAACAAACTAAACTCTACATGTTTGGACATGGGCACTGTATCCTGTATTCCATCTGGTCAGCATCCTGGTGTAAAAGCCATAGGAATGCCATTTCCAAGCGACACTCTTCAGAACAGGACCGAGTGCTTGCATCTAAAGCTCTTTTGATTCTATTGCTTTTGGCTGGGGATATACACCTCAATCCCGGACCGACCACGGCTGCACATGAGGCTAGCTCTGCGGAGCAGGCGAGACCTTACACCGGTGAAGCAGCGCAGACACTGCCCCTGCCTACAGCGGAGCCCTGCTGCGCAGCGCAGTGGCCAGATCAGTTGTTGGCTCGGAGCCAGGAACTACCGGAGCAGTTACGCGCTGGGGAGCGCATCGCATTGGAAGTTTGTCGCACAGGAACAGCCTTCTGCAACCAAACTGGTGAGTCACTCGGCCTGATAGACCCTCATGTGGATGCGAAGCTTGTGCAGACCACAACCACGGCTTCTAAACGTGAAGACGCGGCGTTTGTGCCGCAGAGTGACTTCCACATTCGTTTGGCAAACAGAGCGGCACAGAGGTGTGCTAACAACAGTGGGAAGAACTACTCAGGACAAACGCGCTCTAAAGACAATCGCGCTGTGCAAAAACAAAAGCAATATCTGTTTTTTGAAACTGTTAATCACGCCAGAGTTTTATGGGAACCTAAGTGCAAGAGAAAGGGAATTCTGGGGGGCCAATTAAACATCCGAAGCCTAATCTCCAAAAGAGATCAGGTCACTGCTCTCCGCATGGTTTCCAACTTGGATTACCTCTGTTTAACTGAATCTCGGCTTACCAGTAATATCCCCACCAACATGATGGACATTAAGGGATATCATTGCTTCAGAAAGGACAGAAACTCTGGGAAAGGGGGGGGGGGGGGGGTATTAATTTACATAAAAAATAAGTTTAAATGTAATCTGATTGACCTAGACACCCCTCTTGAATGCCTAGCCTTAAATATAATTTTATCACCGTCAATGAACTTTAATGTCGCTGTTCTCTATAACCTACCTTCTCATAATGTGTCTTTTTATGATAAATTAAGTCATGTAATGAAGCAACTTGAGGCACACAGGGAAACAATATGGTACAGTGACTTTAACATCAATTGGCTTGACAAGGTGCATAAAGTAAAACTAAAAACAATAATGACAAAATTTAACTACCACCAAATGATTAAAGGACCTACCAGGATTACCAGACAGACTAAGACCCTTATTGACATGGTATTCACAAACAAACCTGAATGTATTATAAAGACCTACAGTTTAATAACTGGACTATCAGACCACAACTTGACTATGACAGTTAGAAAGCTGACTAAAAAGAGACTACAATACCTTGGTAAACTGTGTAACAATGAAAATGGCATCAAATCAGTTATCCCTAAATCCAAAACCCTACAGTTTGAAAGGGAATTTAAGAATTTAAATTGGGAGCATAGCATGACCATGGAGGATGTGGATGAATGCTGCAATTCTATTAATGCAGATATCACGGAATTAATGAAGAAATTTAGTATTCAAAAACAGTATAAAAACAAAGAAAACAGTATTCCGTGGCTCAATAATGATATAAGAAAACTTACGAAAAATCGCGATTTGGCTTTAAAGAAGTCATTACAATCTAAACTTAATACTGATCATTTAACTTTCAAAAGCTTAAGAAATAAAGTAGTACAAGAGCTAAGAAAAGCACAAGCATCATATTATACTAATCTTATAGGAAATGCAAAGGGCAACAGTAACTCCCTTTGGAAACATTTAAATAATCTGACTAATAAAATGGCTAAATCTGAAGGAATTAGGGAGCTCACCATAAATGACAAAAGTATTGTTGATAGTGCCATTATGGCTAACAAGTTTAACACTTATTTTGTACAGTCAATAAAAGAATTAACTAAACATTTTGAGACAATTGAACCTGGGACCAAATTATGTCAAATTTCTTCCTCTGACTCTTATAGAATAGAAGAAGTAGATGAGAGAGAAGTCACCTAGATTATTAAAAACTGTCTAATTCTAAATCAAATGATATCTATAATATCAATTGTTGTTTCCTCAAACATTATTGTAGCTTGTTAGTCCAACCTTTGACACATCTTGTTAACCTGTCTATTCGAAAATGTAAATTTCCTTCAGGTTGGAAGAAAGCAGTAATTGTGCCAATTTTTAAATCAGGAAGACAGGATTCTATGCACAACTACCGGCCAATATCAACTTTACCTATATTTTCAAAAGTGATCGAAAAAGTTGTAGCGGCACAACTGACTGACCACTTGGATGGCAACCAACTCCTCCACCCACAGCAGTTTGGCTTTAGATCTGGGCATTCTACAGAAATCACAAACTGCTGCTTCATTGAAAATATAAAGAAGTCCCTGGATAGGGGTGAGGTGGTAGGAGCAGTATTTCTTGATCTTAAAAAAGCATTTGAAACAGTCAGTCATAGTCTTCTCTTATCCAAAATGCCTTCATTTAACATCTCCCCTGAGGCAGTGCAATGGTTTGCCTCTTTTCTTCAGGGTAGGGAACAGTGTGTGAAAGTTGCCCAGGACAAATCGTCATTTATAAACATCTCAATGGGAACACCTCAGGGATCTATACTGGGGCCGTTGCTGTTTAGCCTTTTCATAAATGATCTGCCTTTGATTTGCCCTGGTGTCCGCTGCCAGCTTTACGCGGATGATGCTGTTTTCTACGCACCCGCCAAGACACCAGCGCAAGCTGCAGATGTTTTGTCTGCATGCATGGCTGAGGTTAGTCAATGGCTCCACAAAAATAAACTAGTCCTTAATATTACTATAACAGTTTCTATGTGCTTTTCTATTAAAAAGCTAAATCTAGAACAGAACTTTCAAATAGGTTTGCAAAATGATAAAATACAATTGGTGAATGAACTAAAATATCTTGGATTGGTTCTTGACCCACAATTAAAATTTGACAAACACATTAAGAAAATATCCAAAACAATACAAAGAAACCTAAATTGCTTTAAACTAATTAGACATTGCATCCCCGACCAGGCGGCCCTGCTCTACTTGCATGGGATGATCTTTCCACACATATCCTACTGCATGACAGCATGGGCCCAGGCAGCTCCCTCAGCCACAAAGTGCATTGGTTCACTATACAATCAAGCAATAAAAATTATGGATAGGAAACCTATCCGCTTTCATCAATGTCACATCCTCAATCATTATAATTTATTAAGTTTTGACAGTTTCAGCAATTTATGTTTTCTCAAATTATAACTTGGCTCCAGAACCGCTCAGTACATTTATACAAAGACCAAACAGCAGCAGGACGACAAGAGGCACCTTAAGCTATAACTGTAAAATCCCCCAGTGCAGGACGTCATTTGGACAGTCGGCCTTCTCTTATAAGAGCTGGAAACTGTGGAACTCCCTGCCCACAGAAATGAAGTCCATCTGCGAGCTTAAACTGTTCACCTTTAAACTTATATCTTGGCTGAAGATAAACCAAAGCTATACCCATGTGTAAATAGTGTTAGAATGAGTGAATGAATCAGCTGAGTGAGTGAATGAGTGAGTGTTACATGCCTTTGCACTGCTGTATTTATATGGATGAAATTGTATTTTGTATAAGTATTTTAGATTTTATGTTAGTGTAGAAAAGCTCAACCATTTGCTAAACTCTGTATGCATCACATCAGCTGCAAGCTCTGTTTTGTAACTATGTCTGATTGCATTGTCCCTGTCAAATAAATAAATAAATAAATAAATAAATAAATTGTTGAAGCGGTGTTGGGACAGTCTTGTACAGGACATTTATTAACATTTTAAAGTGTAAATTAGTCAATACAAGTTCAATCTTAATCCACCAAAATGTCATGTGTCAAGTGGTAATTTATATGAGATTCTTTTCTACACTCACATGCACTCTCTCACGTGCACATTCAGGGACAGGTCCTCAGAGCCACAGAACAAGAATAAAGACATGAAAGTGTTGATTATCTGATGTTTCAGGGGCTGGGGGCCGTGGGGGTGGTGTGGGTCTCTTTAAAGTCTCTCTATCTCATAATTACCCCCTGTCCTTGGATTCTGGGCCAATTACAGTTCACAGTGTTCCATAGCAGGGCCTGGAAGAAGAGCCTGATAGCATGTTCTCACTGAGGAGGAGGAGGAGGAGAAGAGAGAGAGAGAGAGAGGTTTCATTTTCATTCCAACAAAGATATTTGCCTTTAAATCGGGCAGATGGAGGAGGCACAATTCCCATTACAAATGATTAGGTCCAAAACAAGATGCCATTTGAATTGTATCATTTACTTGTGCTGTTTGCTTGACAGTTTTTGTCTTTTGCTTCTCTGTATCACAACTGAACCTGTGTTGCCATTGTCTTAACCACATCCAAGTTTGTCTCATTCTCAGTATACAGACAGACCATGTCTCATGTGAAGCTCAGAACCTCCAGAATTCCCTCACTGAGCTGCAGAGGCTGCACTAGCACTGATTGATGATTGGCTGTAGGTGCTGGTTTAGGGAGTGACCATTCAGATCAGAGAGAGGCATTTTTGGTTTAAATTTCAGCATTGAAACTGGCAACTGGCAATGAGAGACTCATGGGAGACTCATTCTGCTTTCTGATTGGATAATCATCTTGAACCAAAACACCAAATTATAACATAAACCATACCAGCTTGTCAAAGCCTGATCCTGTCAGATCTCGCTCAGCAGGACTGGGCCTGGTTAGTACTTGGATGGGAGACCGCAGGAAATTCCAGGTGCTACAGTGGGGCACCAGTCACGAAAACTATTGTTGTGTCCTTAGGCAAGACTTTCACCCACATTGCCTAGTATGAAAGTGAAGTGTGCGTGAGAGATGTTGGTGGTAGGAGGGGCCGATGGCGCAAATTGGCAGCCTCACTTCAGTCAGTCTGCCCCAGGGCAGCTGGGGCTACAGTAGTATCTTACCACCACCGAGTGTGGAGTGAATGAATAATGATCTGTAAAGTGTCCAGAAAAGTGCTATATAAAACTGATGCATTATTATTATTATTATTATTATTATTATAAACAACTTGGCCATTGTGTCCAATGTTTTTGTAACTAAGAATGAATCAGCATTACAAGCTACAAGTGATTTGAATGTTATGTTTAACCAATTAACCATTTAATCAAAAACTCTTACCTACTCCTACTACTACCAAGCACATCAGGTTTGTGAAGTTGTAGTGTAGTACTTCGTATCATACTTTTGTGTGTGTGTGTGTGTGTGTGCGTGTGTGTGTGTGTGCGTGTGTGTGTGTGTGTGTGTGTGTGCGTGCGTGTGTGTGTGTGTGTGCGTATATACAGTGCCTTGAAAAAGTATCCAACCCCCTTGAACTTTTCTACATTTTCTCACATTATGACCACAAACATAAACATATTTCATTGAACCTTTGTGTGAAAGACCAACACAAAGTTGCACACAATTGTGAAGCAGAAGGACAGTCATACATGATCTAATTTTTTTTTACAAATAAAAAGCTGAAAAGTGGGCGTGCAAAATTATCCAACCCCCTTTTTTTTTCTGAGTGCAACACATTGCTTTTAGAGGCTTTAGAAGGATCCAATGTTGACCTAACGATTAAATAGAGTCCACCTGTGTGTAATCTACTCTCAGTATAAATGCAGCTGTTCTGTAAAAACCTCAGAGGTTTGTTTGAGAGTCTTGGGGAGCAGTCAACACCATGAAGTCCAAAGAACACACCATACAGGTCAGGGATAAAGTTATGGAGAAGTATAAAGCAGGATTAGGTTATAAAAAGATTTCCAAGGCTCTAAACATCTCACGGAGCACTGTTTACACCATCATCCAAAAATGGAAGGAGTATGGCACAACTGCAAACCTACCAAGACCAGGGCGTCCACTTGAACTTACAGTCCGAACAAGGAGAGCACTGGTCAGAGATGCAGCCAAGAGGCCCATGGTGACTCTGGAGGAACTGCAAAGATCCACAGCTCAGGTTGGGGAATCTGTCAACAGGACAACTATTAGTCGTGCACTACACAAATCTGGCCTTTATGGAAGATTGGCAAGAAGAAAGCCATTGCTGAAAGAAAGCCATAAGAAATCCCGTTTGCAGTTTGCCAAAAGCCATGTGGGGGACACAGCAACCATGTGGAAGAAAGTGCTCTGGTCAGATGAGACCAAAATTGAACTTTCTGGCCAAAATGCAAAACGCTATGTGTGGCGGAAACCTAACACTGCTCATGACTCTAAACACACCATCCCCACTGTCAAATATGGAGGTGGCAGCATCATGCTCTGGGGGTGCTTTTCTTCAGCAGGGACAGGGAATATGGTCAGAGTTGATGGGAAGATGGATTGAGCCAAATACAGGGCAATATTGGAAGAAAACCTATTGGAGTCTGCAAAACACTCGAGACTGGGGCGGAGGTTCATCTTTCAGCAGGACAACGACCCCAAACATAAAGCCAAGGCTACAATGGAATGGTTTAAAACAAAACATATTCATGTCTTAGAATGGCCCAGTCAAAGCCCAGACCTAAATCCAATCGAGAATCTGTGGCATGATCTGAAAACTGCTGTTCACAAACGCTCTCCATCTAATCTGACTGAGCTGGAGCTATTTTGCAAAGAAGAATGGGCAAAAATTTCAGTCTCAAGATGTGCAAAGCTGGTAGAGACATACCCAAAGGGACTTGCAGCTGTAATTGCAGCAAAAGGCGGTTCCACAAAATATTGACTCAGAGGGGTTGAATAATATTGCATGCCAGATTTTTCAGTTTTTTATTTGTAAAAAATTTTTTTTTACTCATGTATGACTGCCCTTCTGCTTCACAATTGTGTGCAACTTTGTGTTGGTTTTTCACATTAAAGCTCATAATGTGAGAAATTGTGGAAAAGTTCAAGGGGGTTGGATACTTTATATATATATATATATATATATATATATATATATATATATATATATATATATATATATATATATATATATATATATATATATATATATATATATATATGTATATGTATATGTATATATATATATATATATATATATATATATATATATATATATATATATATATATATATATATATATATATATGTATATATATATATATATATATATATATATATATATATGTATATATATATATATATATATATATATATATATATATATATATGTATATATATATATATGTATATATATATATATATATATATATATATATATATATATATATATATATATATATATATATATATATATATATATATATATATATATATATATATATATATATATATATATATATATGTATATATATGTATATATATGTATATATATATATATATATATATATATATATATATATATATATATATATATATATATATATATATATATATATATATATATATATATATATATATATGTGTGTAAAATCCCTTAGTCGTCCAGGTAGAATCCATGGCAAAAGGAGAAAGTCAATTTGTCAACTGGATAAATGTTTATTTGGTTGAATTTGCCATAATCTGGGTCATGGGTGATGTAAGCTTGTGGGTTGAGTTTTGCACAGGCTTGTACTGCTATCTGTAAGGAGGGTTTGAATAGTAGAGATCGCTAAATTACTCAAACATTCATGGATGCCATTTAAAACCTCTTCAGGCATGTTTTTCATGAGGGAACAATGTTATAACATGGTAGAAAGTAAAAAAAAACAAACAAAAAAAACTTGGATTTTGCAGTATTAGGAGCCTGCTGTGCTGTGCCCTGCCCTGACATGTCCTCTGTGTCCCCTCTGTGTCAGGGATCAAAGTGATTGGGGGAGTGAAGGAGCAGACCGGAGAGGAGTTTGGAGTCTATGTCAAGCGCATTCTCCCTGGAGGGCTGGCTGCGTGTGACGGTACCACAAACACAACGCGCTGCTCACACTATGGAAGACGTGTCTAGTCTTTATTTCATGGAACATTAACATAAAGCTTTTGGAATGTGGCTGATGACACTAAAGTGATGTGAGGGCGTGCTGTGAGCCTGAGCTTCACTGGGCCCTGTCCCTGTTACATCAGCACCTCAGTGAAAAAAATATGTTGGATATCTATACAAATATGCACATGGCAATGTCTAATGAACAAAAGGATGCCACTTCTTTTAATAGAAATGAACTACAGGTGCACTAAAGTGGAAACAATAAGACAACCTCTAAAACAGGACTGGTTTTGCATGTGGAGGTCATTTCAAGTTTCTCCCTCTTGGTCTTTTTGGCTGGTTTTCCACTAGTGTTGCTTTGTCTAGATTGATTATCACTACTGGGAGTATGATTATCACTACTGGCAGTATTAACCCTACAGTTGCACAGATCGGCCAACTTCTCCAGGATGGCACATCCAGAGGATGGAGAAGGAGATTTTATGTGTCTCCTGCACAATCTCCAGAACATGAAGGAGATTTCAGGAGACAGGCAGCTACTCTAGGAGAGCTGGGCAGGGCTGTAGAAGGTCTTCAACCCATCAGCAGGACCCATATCTGCTCCTTTGTGCGAGGGACAGGTTGAGCACTGCTCGTGCCCTACACAGGCCACTATATATATATATATATATATATATATATATATATATATATATATATATATATATATATATATATATATATATATATATATATATATATATTATTATTTTGTGTGTGTGTGTGTGTGTGTGTGTCCAGGGAACCTCCTGCCCGGAGACCAGATCCTGGAGGTGAACGGGGACAGCCTGGTGGGAGTGACCAGTGACCGGTACGTCCCTCTCTCCAATGCTAGCACTTAGCACGGCTCCACACTAACAAGGTCCAGTTTGGCCTGTGAGACTAAACACCAAAGGTGCACTATGTCACTGGTGAAAGCCACCAGCTTGTCCATGATGTTACTGCTGCAAGATCCACACTACGGCATTCAACTTACAGTATGTATCACCATGGAGGTGGTGCTACCAGGTCAGGTTACAAGTTATGTCAGATCTGTGGAGAGGTGACCCTGAACACAATAAGAAAGCATGCAGTTAATGTATTTTTCATCACTAAAGACACTTGTAAGGAAATAAATTCTTGATGGTGTTTTTTTAATGCCATACTGTGGAATATTCCAGGCAAAAACAATAATCAGCATGGAGACAAGTAGATGGCATACCTCCTACCTTTAAATTAACTAAGTTCTTAAAATACAGTTGTTTTGTTGTAACCTAAACCCAATAAATGTCACACATATCGTGTGTGAAGCAGCTGTCTAAAACAGTGGTTCCCAATCAAAACTATTACTGATGACACTGTTTTGCTTTAAAGGTACAGTATGTAACTTTCTGGTTGTGGTCCAATGCTTCCATGGAAATAGAAAGTTAAAACAGAATACTGTCCATGTTTTATGTCATACTGTTAAAGAAACAACATTTCCCTGGAAACAAGCAGGAGGAGGCCAAGAAAGAGCCAGGTTTGTGGAAATACTCAGAGTAAGGACAAATATTTTCTAGTTTTTCAGTGTAAATAACACAACCCAAAAAATAAATAAATAAATAACATGCTTGCTTTTATTTTAGTCAAAAACCGAACCTTAGTACAGTGAAAAATATGTGTCTGGCAGACTTGTCACAGTGGCTGCGGTTACATGCACTCTCTAAATGGGACTATGAGCTGATTTTGGAGCTATGAAGGTGATGAACAAATGAAATGTAAACAGAAAAATTATCTGACTTCTGATCATGCTCCTTCTGATCACTTACATCAGACTGTGCTGTTTGCATGTTCTTTAAAGGGCCATATTACTTTATATTCTTATCTATGTTTTATTGTTGTTTACCATACCTGGAACATACCTGAAATACCTGGTTTTGTTTCATTCACACATGTTTAACACACAAATCCTGCATATTTAGCGTCCTTCAAAATTCTGTCTTCTGTCAAACTGAAAACACTCTGCTAAAAGCTAATTTGAAAACTACCACTTCATGACATCACAAGCTGGAACAAAGCATTTTGAGCTTTGGAGACAGCCCAGTATTGCAGGATTACTCAAAAATGATTAAATTAATAAATGAAACAAAACACAACTTCAGGTATATTTTTGATGAGGCAGCACCATTACAAAATGGACCTTTTAAGACATAAAGGTCTAGAAATCATAAATTCATCAGATTGTGGTGAGCTTGTAACCTCAGTGTGCAGTACCTGCCTCTCCACACTGACCTGCCCCTCCTATCCCAGAGCCGTGGACATCCTGAGAGCAGCGTCTGCCACCAACCACATGAGACTCCTGATCGCCCGCGACGAGGAGGCCAAGTAAGTCTCACACACAAGCACAGAGAATCAGGTTAAGAACAGTAGTTTCTTATAGAAGTGAGGGGTATATACGTACAAGATATTCTGAAAAACGTGTGAAGATTTGCATAAAATAGAATATTGAGTATATGCATTGACAATTATAAGAAAATAATCTAAACATGGAAAAAAGATGACTTAAAACCTTCTTGCAATCTCAATTCAATCATGCCCATTAAAGGAACTGTATGTAGCATAGGCTCTTGCAAAAAAAAAAATCATTCATTCAGCCCCAGGTGCTGGGGTTTAGGTAATGACCATTCAGATCAGAGTGAGGCATTTTACCCTTAAACCAACTGGATTTCACCATTGAACCTGGCAACCCAAGGCAAATGAGAGACTCACATGAGGCTCATTCAGCTTTCTGATTGGATAATCGTTTTGAACCAAAACGCCAAATTACATACATACACACAACATAAGCAAATGGTCCATCAGTCCAGTGTTTTTGTAATTAAGAATAAAACAGCATTACAACAGTTACCAGTAAAAGCTATATTTGATTTGAACACGTTTACCTAGTATCTGGGGACACAGTTAGGTTGTGTTTATGGAATTTAAAATACAAATCTTACATACTGTTCCTTTAGATTGCTGTGGAGAACACAAGAGATGGAGGAGATGGAAAAGCTGAGGGTCTCATGGTTTTCATGCTGCGGTGGAGATGATGCAGAGGAGGATTGCTGAACATGAGGGAGGGGAGAGAGAGTGCATTTATAAGAATCAGAATCAGAAAAGCTTTTATTGCCATTGTCAGTGAACACTATTCACAGACTAGGAACTTGCTTTGGTGATGAGGTGCAACATACTGAATAATAATAATAATAATAATAATAATAATAATAATAATAATAATAATAATAATAATAATAAATAATAATAAAGTATCACTATTTAAAAATAAAGTAAGAGCATGCAAAAAAAAAAAGATTAAGATATATAATAAAAAATAAAAATAGTCTCATATATACAGAAGCATCAGAACAACAGTGCAAACTGACAGTGCAAAAGATCAAGTGATGTGGCATGACTTATTTAAAGTGACTGGTGTTATAGTGTCCAGCTTAGTCTGGGTATTATAAAGTGTCCTTAGTACAGGTATTATAAAGTGTCCTTAGTACAGGTGTTATAAAGTGTTCATAAAGTGTTCATGAGTGGCAGAGGGGAAGAAACTGTTCTTATGGCGAGAGGTTCTGGTCCATATGGACCGTAGCCTTCTGCCAGAGGGAAGTGGCTGGACTAGTCCATGTCCAGGGTGAGAGGGGTCAGCTGCTATCCGGCCTGCTCGCCCCCGAGTCCTGGAGACGTACAGGTCCTGGAGAGATGGAAGGCTATAGCCGATCACCTTCTCAGCAGAGCACACTATGCGCTGCAGTCTTTGTCTGTCCCTGGCAGTGGCCCCAGCGTACCACACAGTGATGGAGGAGGTGAGGATGGACTCAGTGATGGCCGTGTAAAACTGCACCATCATCTGGGCTGGCAGCTTGGCTTTCCTCAGCTGCCGCAGGAAGTACAACCTCTGCTGGGCTTTCTTGATGAGGGAGCTGATGGTCGGCTCCCACTTGAGGTCGTGGGTGATGCAGGTGCCCAGGAAGTGGAAAGAGTCCACAGTGGTGATGGAGGAGTCTGTCAGGGTGAGGAGAGGCAGGGGGGCTGTGACTTTCCTGAAGTCCGCGATCATCTCCACTGTCTTCTGGGCGTTGAGCTCCAGGTTGTTGCTGCTGCACCAGGACACCAGTCGGTCCACCTCCCTCCTGTAGGCAGACTCATCGCCGTCCGAGATGAGCCCGATGAGGGTGGTGTCATCCGCGAACTTAACCAATTTCACAGAGTCATGGCTGGAGGTGCAGCAGTTGGTGTAGAGGGAGAAGAGCAGGGGAGAAAGTACACAGCCCTGTGGCGTTCCTGTGCTTATAGTCCGAGTGTCCGAGACATTCTTCCCCAGCCGCACGCACTGCCTCCGGTCTGTCAGGAAGTCAGTGATCCACCTGCAGGTGGAGTCAGGCACATTGAGCTGGGTGAGCTTGTCCTGGAGCAGAGCAGGGAGGATGGTGTTAAATGCAGAGTTGAAGTCCACAAACAGGATCCTGGCGTAGGTTCCCGGGGAGTCCAGATGCTGAAGGATGAAGTGGAGGGCCAGGTTGATGGCGTCGTCGACCAACCGATTTGCTCTGTAGGCGAACTGCAGAGGGTCCAGGAGGGGGGAGGTGAAGGACTTGAAGTGAGGCAGAACCAGGCGCTCAAATGACTTCATGACTACCGACGTCAGCGCCACAGGCCTGTAGTCATTAAGTCCAGTGATCCTGGGCTTTTTGGGGACGGGAACGATGGTGGACAGCTTGAAGCAGGCTGGGACATGGCATGACTCCAGGGAGGTGTTAAAGATGTCCGTGAAGACAGGAGCCAATTCTTCAGCGCAGTGTCTCAGGGTGGAAGGAGAGACACCATCCGGACCTGGGGCTTTCCGTGGATTTTGCCTTTTAAATGTTTTCGTCACATCCTGCTTGGAGAGTGTGAGGGCAGTGGGGGAGGAGGAGGGGTCTGAGGTGGGCTTGGTCGCAATGTCCATTGTAGTCAGTGGGGTGGGGGAGGGGTGTGAGACTTCAAATCTAGCCTAGTAGGTGTTAAGCTTTTCTGCTAGTTGTCAGTCATCCACAGCAGGGGGGGCTTTGGGTCTATAGTTTGTAATACCCCTCAAACCTTTCCAGACAGAGACAGAGTCGTTGGACCAGAACTTCTCCTTCAGATGGTTATTGTATCTCAATTTAGCCTTCTCCACTTCCTTGCTAAATGAGTACTTGCTCTGTCTATATGAGTGAGGGTCATTACTTCTGTGTGCCTTTTCTTTCTCCTTCCTCAGCTGTCTCAGTCTGGGTGTGAACCAGGGGTTGTCGTTGTTAAAGGTCATCCTGGTGCAAGATGGAATAATGCTGTCCTCACAGAACTGGATGTATGACGTCACTGTGTCCGTGTACTCATCCAGATTCTCTGCGGAAGCCTTGAACATGCCCCAGTTCGTTGTATCCAAGCATGTGCGAAGCTCCTCCACAGCTTCGCTGGTCCACCTTTTAGAAGTCCTCACAGTTGGTTTGGAGAGCTTCAGTTGTTGTTTGTATGCGGGGATGAGGTGAACCATGACATGATCAGAAAAGCCTAAAGCAGCACGTGACACGCTCCGATAGGCCCCACTGACTGTTGTATAACAATGATCCAGCGTGTTCTGCTCTCTCGTTGGGCATTTAATAAACTGTTTGTACTTTGGCAGCTCCTGGCTCAGGTTTCCCTTGTTAAAGTCGTCGAGGATAATAAGTAGAGAGTCCGGGAAGGTTCGTTCCACATCCAGCATCTGTTCCGCGAGCGCGCGTTGAGCCTCGTGCATGTCCGCGCATGGCGGGATGTAAACAGTAGGGCTGCAACTAACGATTATTTTCATAATCGACTAATCGGACGATTAATTCAACGATTAATCGATTAATCGGATAAATGGCACTTTTTTGCAATTAACTCCTAAATGTTGTTTTAGGGATGTTCTAAGTACCAATGAAGACAAAATGAATAATTAATTCTTTCAAAAATATTTTATTACAGCTTTCTGACTTAACTGTACAAGAACTGTACAACTGTACTGTTTTAAGTACATAAAAGTGCAGTTTACTTTCATAAAAGGTTCTGAGTAGGAAACAAAACAAAATCTCAGTCCATACATCAAGCAAAGTCCTTTAAGTTTAAATAAAAAAGTGCTTCTGATTTTTTTTCCTCTTAGTGCTGAAACAAAATGTGTCAATGGACTCATTTTTCAGTAAACAAACAAAACATCAAATATTAGCATTTTTCCTTTTTAAAACAAGGATGTAGCTATAATAATAAACAAGAAAACTCAAAATAGTGCATTTCTAGGAACATTGTCTATGTCTATGACTACACGAAGTGTAGTTTTCCCTTATCACAGATCCCATTTCAGCGCTCATGTTTTCATGGCGAAATCGCGCAACACGACGGCAATAAGACATCCCAGTGACGGGAATACATAGTTAAAAGCCAAGACAGACAACAGTGTTTATGCCAATACCATGCTCGCTCATAAGCTAACATACCGGGGTGAGTCTTTATCTTCGAGTACTCCGACATGTCTTCTCTTCAGATGTTCGTGCATAGTGGTTGTGCTCCCGTGCCAAGCAAAGTCCATCTTGCAAATGTTGCATGTGATTCTTTGCTTCACCTTGTCAAGAGTGAAATGCTCCCATGTTTTTGAAGTTTTAGGACGATCACGCGCCTGTGCCGAACAGGACGCAGCCATCTTTGTTTGGGATAGCGCAGGGAGATGCGAACTTACTGCGCATGCGCACAAGTACGGGGAGACGTGCCCTGTGGAAAGCTCACCGGAGCGCTCGTCTCAGCAGCTTTGAAGCTACAACTAATGTTGGAAAACACTCGCGATTAGTTGCCGACAATAATCGATGATTAAATTCGTTGGCAACAAATTTAATCATCGATTTTTATCGATTTTATCGATTAGTTGTTGCAGCCCTAGTAAACAGCAGCCAGAATGAATGAAGCGAACTCACGTGGCGAGTAGAAAGGTTTACAGTGAATGAAAAGATATTCCAGAGCGGGAGAGCAGTGTTGGGAGATCACAGTTACGTCTGAGCACCAGGCGTTGTTGATGTAGAAACAGACCCCTCCACCTTTTGTCTTTCCCCCGGAGAGAGCCCGATGTCTGTCCGCGCGGAGGAGCTGAAATCCCTCCAACTGTAACGCGCAGTCCGGAATCTGTTCGTTGAGCCATGTCTCCATGAAGCACAAGACGCAACAGGAAGAAAAGTCCCTGTTTCTCCTCATCAGCAGCGCCAGTTTGTCCATCTTGTTGCTGAGTGAGCGAACGTTAAAGAGGAAAATCCCAGGTAAGGGCGTCCGTGTGCCACGCCTCCGAAGGCGCACCATAGCCCCTGAGCGTTTTCCTCGTCTGCAGCGTCTCACTTTTTTGGCCAAAAAATGAATTAAATCTACTGCAGGCACTAAAAAAACTGGCAGTAGATCAGCAGGAGTCGTTGTTCTGATGTTTAGGAGCTCTTCACGGGTGTAAGAGCACGCTGACACACGATTTACAGACAAAAACAGACAAAACAAAGAGCACCAAATCACCAGGGCAACCATATGCGGCGCCATTTTGATTCTTTGGATAAGTGTGTCTTAAAAGGATAATGGATAAGAAGCTGTGCTGTAATTGGCTGACAGTGACAGGTGGCAGCAGCTCCATTAAAACACATTTGGGTAGAAACAGCCAAGAATCCTGTGAAATCGACTTCTTCCATATAATTGTGTGTTGGTGTTTTTCTTAACCAGTAGTGGAAAGTAATTAAGTTATAATAATAATAATAATAATAATAATAATAATAATAATAATAATAATAATAATAATAACATGTATCTATAATAAAAACTGGCTAAGGCACTCCCCCTCTGTCCCTGTGCAAGATTAACTAGTAGCTGATAGGGCATCCAGCTTTCACAAGGGTTGGATTTTGTAGGATTCTTCTGTATTTTTACAATATGAACTGTATGAATGAATGTTTAAAGCACCTAACAGTTAACTTTGTAAGATTTGGCCTAGCCCTGCTCTGAGCCAACACTAGCTCCTCTCTAGCAGCAAGCACTCTGATTGGTCAGAACTGCATGTTTCTGACATCACACGGTTGGGCTAGGTCAGTATAAGCTTTATAAGATCTCAGAGTCTGTGCAAAATACTTTTACTTTTTACTCTTCAAGTACATTGTTAAAAGGGTACTTTAATACTTTTAGTTACCTAGATTTTTTCATGTGATACTTTTACTTTTACTTGAGTATTGCTCCAGTATCTGTAGTTTTACTTAAGTAACACAACTGAGTACTTCTTGCACCACTGTTCCTAATGTAGAACATTTGAGGAGAAAGTGGGAGCTCTGAGCTGCTGGGGCTCTGTGCACATGAGCAGAGGATTTACACATTTTAGCCTCATGAATATTTGAGGATTTCATTTGTCAGTCCACTCAAACACACATTTGGAAAAAAGACCCTGTGGTAAAACAGAAATTAATCTGTTAAATGTATTATAGAAAATACATTAGTATGCAGAGTTTGTCTTTTAGCCTCTGGCATGGATGTAGACTTTTTAAAACGCATTTCACTAAAACATGGTTAACATAATTAGATTTAAGGTTTTGCTTAAAATCTTGCCTACTTTATTATTATTATTATTATTATTATTATTATTATTATTAATAATAATAATGATGATGATGATAATGATAATAATAATAATAATAATAATAATAATAATAATAATAATAATAATAATAATAATAATAATAATAATAATAATAATAATAATAATAATATAAATTACCCAGAATTTACACCAGGAGCATAACGTCAGCAGAGCTGCATACGCGCATACTTAAAAGCTTCACTTTACACCAGAGGCAGCAGAGCTGCTCCTGTGACGACAGCCTCTGTGTATTCTCACGTTTAAACACTAAACTTTTCACATTGCTTACGTATTCATTGCTGATTGGGTGAATTATGTGTTTTAAATCACTATAAGACAAAGCTTTGCAGTGATAAAAAGGCGTATCTGCGGTGCTCGCATTAATTAAGCTACTCACCTTTGGTTAATTTTGGTTGTCTGCACCACTCGCCTTTACCTTCAGAAGTTATTCTTGTAAAGTTGCATTCTGATGTCATAAAGTGTTTTATATTGATCCTCAGCGGCTGTAAACTTTCCGTAGTCCATCACAAGTCATTCCCCGAGATCCTGGATGTTGTATTGTACTGTTGTACTGTTGTATTGTGTATTGTAATGCATGGCGTTTACGCGACTGTAGTGGTTTTAGAGAACCTCTTTTGTAAGAGCACTGGAAGTTTATTTTGACACTACATGCTTATTTTCCTGTCTTGCCCCTGCTAAAAAGCCTGGAGATGCTCTGTTGACGCTGCAAAATTGGAACTCCAACCTATTTTGAGCAGCATGTAGCGTAATGACAGCAGTTGGATGCGCGTATGACATTGCTGATGTAAATTGTCTGACCGGTTAAAATGGAAAGCCATACCTGCACGTATGCTTCTAGTGTGCTGTGCTTATGCTCGCTCTCTCTCTCTCTCTCTCTCTCTCTCACTCTCTCTCTCTCTCTCTCTCTCTCTCTCTCTCTCTCTCTCTCTCTCTCTCTCTCTCTCTCTCTCTCTAGATATATAGATATATAGATATATAGATATATAGATATATAGATAGATATAGAGAGAGAGATACCTACCAGAGGCCTGAGAGCTTGAGAGTTCTGCGCAGTATCTTTGCTGTTCCTAGTACTGCACTTTTCTGGACTGAGATGTCTGATGTTTTTCCTGGTATCTGCTTGAGCCACTCCTCCAGTTTGGGGGTTACAGCCCCGAGTGCTCCGATCACCACGGGCACCACTGATGCCTTCACCTTCCAGGCCTTCTCCAGCTCTTCCTTGAGCCCCTGGTATTTCTCTAGTTTCTCGTGTTCCTTTTTCCTGATATTACCATCACTTGGTATTGCAATGTCCACCACCACGGCTTTGTTCTGTTGCTTATCCACCACCACTATGTCTGGTTGGTTCGCCATCACCATTCTGTCAGTCTGTATCTGGAAGTCCCACAGGACCTTGGCATGCTCATTCTCCACAACCTTTGGGGGAGTTCCCCACCTTGACCTTGGGGTCTCCAGCCCGTACTCTGCACAGATGTTTCTGTACACTATGCCCGCCACTTGGTTGTGTCGCTCCATGTATGCTTTCCCTGCCAGCATCTTACACCCTGCAGTTATGTGCTGGACTGTCTCAGGAGCCTCTTTGTACAACCTACACCTTGGGTCTTGTCTGGTGTGGTAGATCTGGGCCTCTATTGCTCGGGTGCTCAAGGCCTGCTCCTGTGCAGCCAGGATGAGGGCCTCTGTGCTGTCCTTCAGACCAGCCCTCTCCAGCCATTGGTAGGATTTCTTGATATCAGCCACTTCAGTTATGTTTCGGTGGTATGCCCCATGTAGGGGCTTGTCCTGCCATGATGGTCCCTCCAGCACCTCTTCCTCTGACCTCCACTGTCTGAGGCATTCCCTGAGCACATCATCTGTTTGGGCCTTATCCTTGATGTACTTATGGATTTTGACTGTTTCATCCTGGACAGTGGTTCCCACACTCACTAGTCCTCGGCCTCCTTCCTTCCGGCTCGCGTACAGTCTCAGGGTGCTGGATTTGGGATGGAACCCTCCATGCATGGTCAGGAGCTTTCGTGTCTGTGGTCTGTATCTCCTCCTTTGGCCAGCTTATGATTCCTGCAGGGTATCTGATCACTGGCAGGGCATAGCTGTTTATTGCCTGTGCCTTGTTCTTGCCATTGAGCTGGCTTCTTAGGACTTGCCTTACTCGTTGCAGGTATTTGGCCGTAGCCGCTTTCCTTGTTGCCTCTTCAAGGTTGCCATTTGCTTGTGGGATACCAAGGTACTTGTAACTGTCCTCAATGTCTGCTATTGTTCCCTCTGGGAGTGAGACCCCCTCTTTGTCACCATCCTACTACATTTCTCGAGCCCGAATGACATTCCAATGTCTGTGCTGTAGTGTGTGGATCAGTGAGTCGATGTCCCGCTCACTCTTAGCGTACAGCTTGATGTCATCCATGTAGAGGAGGTGGCTGATGGTGGCCCCGTTTCTGAGTCGGTATCCATAGCCAGTGCGGTCAATGATTTGGCTGAGGGGCTTCAGACCTATGCAGAACAGCAGTGGGGACAGTGCATCTCCTTGGTATATGCCACATTTGATGGCCACTTGTGCAATTGGCTTGCCATTGGCTTCAAGGATGGTCTTCCACAACCGCATTGAGTTTGCAATGAACGCCCTTAGAGTCCGACTGATATTGTACAACTCCAAGCACTCAGTGATCCATGTGGCATTGAATCAATCCAGGCAGTGCACAGGTTGGTCTGACGGGTTCTGCAGTCATGGGCGACTGTTCGGTCAACCAGGAGTTGGTGTTTGGCTCCTCTGGTGTTTTTGCCGATGCCCTTCTGTGCTGTGCTCATGTATTGATCCATGTGCCACTTATCTTAGCCGCAATGATGCCTGACATGAGCTTCCATGTTGTGGAGAGACAGGTTATTGGTCAGTAGTTGGATGGGACTGTACCCTTTGAGGGATCATTGGTTTCAGTGATGGTTGTGGTAGGGATCGCTCTCAGTGCTGCATTCACATCTTCTAGGAGACTTTCAGCGGGTACTTCACTTAGCCTCTGTAACTGGCACCGGGGTTGCCTTGTGTTCATTCGGGCCATGATCTTATCTTTCAGGTCAGTCGCTGCCTCGTTCAGCGTGATACTTATTGGGGCTGCGGACCCAATCTCTGGTTGGGGAGTTGGTGTTAACTCCCCTCTGACCTGGCGTCCTGGCTCCCCCTTGCCATAGCATTTGTGTTGTACCTCGTCAATCTCTAGTTGTGATAGCAGTTGCTGTTTGTGGATGTTGGAACACTGAGCTACTAGTTGTTTGGCCGTTAGCTTGGACTGTGGGTTTCGAAGTAACCATTTCTCCCACATCCTGTTCATGTAACCCCTCTGACTAGGGTTACTGGAGTAGTAGCATTCCAACAGAGCCTTGTTATCGCATCTCGCCCATTTCCACCTCATTGTTCCAGTAGCCCATTTTTCATCAAGGTGCTCTGGTTCCCCAGCACCTGACGCAGACCTTGTTTGGCCAGGCGACGTCTGAGCCGGCATCTCGTAACTGTTATTATCTCCCATCATTGTATGAGGTAGGCAGTACCGTGAAGGGTCTTGCCCAAGGACCCACACTGGTTGCTCATTGCCCCTCGGGGGGGGATTTGAACCCGGGTCCCCCGTGCGAAAGTCAAGTGACTTACCAGTTGAGCTAACCAGCCGGTTCATGACTGTTGCTTATCCACCACCACTATGTCTCGTTGGTTCACCATCACCATTCTGTCAGTCTGTATCTGGAAGTCCCACAAGATCTTGGCTCGGTCATTCTCCACAACCCAAGGTCAAGGTGTTTCCCACCTTGACCTCAAGGTGTTTCCCACCTTGACCTTGGGGTCTCCAGCCCGTACTCTGCACAGATGTTTCTGTACACTATGCCCACCACTTGGTTGTGTCGCTCCATGTATGCTTTCCCTGCCAGCATCTTACACCTTGCAGTTATGTGCTGGACTGTCTCAGGAGCCTCTTTGCATAGCCCTACACCTTGGGTCTTGTCTGGTGTGGTAGATCTGGGCCTCTATTGCTCAAGACCTGCTCCTGTGCAGCCAGGATGAGGGCCTCTGTGCTGTCCTTCAGACCAGCTCTCTCCAGCCATTGGTAGGATTTCTTGATATCAGCCACTTCAGTTATGTTTCGGTGGTATGCCCCATGTATGTCCTGTCATGATGGTCCCTCCAGCACCTCTTCCTCTGAGCTCCACTGTCTAAGGCATTCCCTGAGCACATCATCTGTTGGGGCCTTGTCCTTGATGTACTTATGGATTTTGGATGTTTCATCCTGGACAGTGGTTCCCAAACTCACTAGTCCTCGTTGAGCTAACCAGCCGGTTTTATATATATATATATATATATATATATATATATATATATATATATATATATATATATATATATATATATATATATATATATATATATATATATATATATATATATATATATATATATATATATATAACCGGCTGGTTTGATTAAGATTTGTGCTATGAACATGTTAAAAATAGCTTTTTCAACATATATTTTTATTTCTGTAGGAGAGAATTTGCTGAGCTGATGGAGAAGTACAGCTCCAACGGCAGCACAGGCTCCACACGGAACTCCCCCATCCAGCAGAGCACAGACCCCCATGGGACCCAGCTCTCCAGCAACGCCAAGACCTCCAATGGTACCACCAACAAAACCCTCTATCCTACCAGTGCTCTGATACAGGCTCAGGTGTAGGCTATGTGCTTAGCACTTTCACCTCACAACAAATGAAGTTCTAGATCCCAGACTGGGTGGGACTTTTCTGGTTTTGAAATGTGCATGTTGAAATGTACCATGTACACTTGGGTTCCATCTGACAACAACAAACAGATAAATAAGCAGTTAATAAATAAGAGTGTACAATAAACACACTGATATTTACACCCTGTGTGTCCTCGGTCTAATGCACCTTAAATATTAAGGTGCACAGTGCTCTCCTCTGGCATGAGAGACTACAAAACAACCAGGCTGTTCACATTTGAGCAAAGTGAACGCTTGTAAAGCTCTATAGTGAGTTACAACAATACAGTACAATACAAACATATCTAGGGTATTATGCAAAATGTACTTTTTGGAGCGTTCTACTATGCTCAAAAACATGCCTGAAGAGGTTTTAGATGTCATCCATGCATGTATAAGTAATTTAGCAATCTCGTCTGCACCCTATTCAGACCCTCATTATGGTTACCAGCAGAGGTGGGGACTTGAAAGTCATGACTCTGGACTCTAGTCACCAATTTAATGACTTGAGACTTGACTTGGGAAAATGAGACTTGGGACTCGACTTGGACTTGAACACCACTGACTTGGGAATTGAGTTGGACTTTGAAGCCTTGACTTGGAAAGACTTGATGCTCAAAATTGTGTTGAAAAGTATAGAAACGTTATTTAAGTCAGTATTGCGCATTTCCTGCCCCCCTTCTCCCTCACTCTCTCAGTGCTATGGCGCAACTACAGCATCCAATCAAATCACGATACAATTAACGTGGTAAAACTGTCCAGTGGGAAGGAAAAATAATTCCACAAATTTCATTGTTCGATAGCATTCAATAGCAGAACCACACGAGTTTCGGGTAGCAGCAACAGCCAACGTCAGTTAAAAAAACGGTACATAGCACTCACCATAGTGCACAGTCTCTCCGGTGTGGTCCGTTGGCCAGATAGGCAAGCAAGACCAGCGTGCAGTAGACTGGGTCCATGCAGTCACACGCACCTGTTTCCATGGTCCAAGCATCCGGACAGTAGCATCAAACCTAAAAAACATGCTAGGGACTAGGGACTACACGTGGAAATTAGCTCTGATGCTACAACCTGCACAGTGCATCTCTCCTGTTAAGGTTAATGTAAATTGTGCACTGTCCCAGTCTCATAAATAAATAAATAAATAAATAAATAAAATCCAGTCCGGTATGTTAGATCTTGTGGCAACATCCTCTGTGAGCTGGTTCCGGACGGGATTGTCCAGATTGTTAGCTGTCCATGCTCATGGGCCGTGGGGTGGAGCAAAGCATCCGGACAGAAACATGGATCCGGTCTGGTTCATTATAGACCTATTTTGTTCTGAGCGGCCCGTGCTCTGCGAAAGTGCTGCTCCGGCTGAGGCACCTATAATGCCACTCCCCGCTGAAACTCATCTAAGCCCAGCTTGGTTCTAGTCCGACTATAGCAATTCTCACACTAGGGGGGCATCTGACATTGAGGGAGGGCATCTGACACACACGGAGGGCATCTGACACACACGGAGGGCACATTACACACAGGGAGGGCATCTGACACACAGGGACATTTTAGAACATGTTTGTCAACGGTCTAACTACAGGGTGTGCAGCTATTTACATGGAATAAGACCTCACGTCAATTGGGTTGTTGGTTTTGTTTGTAACCTGTAATTTGTTTATTACAATTTTTTTTTTTATAAATCTGCAGATCTAGTTCCTTGTTTAAGACATTTTGTTCTGGAACGAGGATAAATGAGAAGTTATGATGGATTTGTGAACCTCTGCTATGACTTTTAATTTATTTAATCTCATTAATTACTGGTTGATTGTTTTGGTATATCAATTTTCTTCTGCTTTGTTACCAGTTGTTTAGACTTAAGATTAGTTTAGGTTAGTTTGGTTGTAGGTTGTAGGTGGATCCTTCAAGGGTGGAAAAAACTCATCCGGTGGGCACGGATGGGATTCAAACCAGCTAAGTCCCGATCACTACTGCTGAAAAAAGGCAAGGTCACTGACAGGTTTCAGTTCACCATAGAAGGAGCACTCATACCATCAGTTACAGAGCAGCCATTGAAGAGCCTGGGCAAAGTCTTTGAGTGCATTCTTAACGATGTCGCTTCTATTCAAGCAACCTGCCAGGACCTGGACAACTGGTTAAGATGAATAGACCGGTCTGGCCTTCCAAGCAAGTTTAAAGCATGGCTTTACCAGCATGGAGTATTACCAAATACTCTGAATACTCTGTCAGCTACTGGCAGTTACTTGTCTATGAAGTCTCCATCTCAACAGTGGTGACTCTTGAGAGGAAGGCCAGCAGCTGTCTCAGGAGATGGTTGGGGGTGCCCAGAAGCCTCAGTAACATTGCCCTCTACATGAACACCACTAAGCTCTGTTTGCCCTTGAAATCACTAGAGGAGGAGTTCAAGGTTCAAGCTGACACGGACACCAAGGTGACACAGACACCTAGGTGCTGATGTACAGAGATTCCGATGACCTAAAGGTGGCCCAAGCAGGAGCTGTGGTGAAAACTGGCAGGAAGTGGAATGCCCAAGCGGCGGTTCTCGATGCAGAGGTTCGGCTTCAGCACAAAGAACTTGTGGGAGTGGTTGCCCATGGCAGGGCAGGCCTGGAAATGTTTTCCACTCCACCTCGACACAAGGAGTGCAGCGGGAAAGAAAAGTGCAGGCTTGTACAGGATGAGGTTAGGGCTGCAGCAGAGGAAAAGAGGCTAAGCAGAGCAGCTGGTCTGGGACAGCAGGGGGCCTGGACTAGGTGGGAGCAGGCCATGGAGCGTAAGGTCACCTGGACGGAACTCTGGCAAAGCAAGCCACACCGCATTGCTTTCCTGATCCGGGCACTGTACAGCGTCCATCCCAGCTTTGCAAATCTGTTTACCTGGGGGAAGGTGGACACCCCAACCTGCCAACTGTGTCCTGCAAGGGGAACTCTGGAGCACATCCTGAGCTCCTGTCCAACAGCACTCAGCCAGGGCCGTTACACCTGGCGCCACAACCAGGTTCTGAAGCCAATAGCAGATGCCATCAACAGAGCAATCAGCAGTTGCAGCAAAATGCACTATTCCACTCACACCATTACATTTGTCAAGAAAGGAGAGCAGCCAAAAGCAGGAAAGAGGGCAGCAACAGGGATCTTGGCTTCAGCCAAGGATTGGGGATTGGAAGCTCTCCGTGAGAAGCAACTGAGATTCCCTCAGCACATTGTTAGCACCACCCTGAGACCAGACATCTTGGTGGTCTCAGAGAGCACCAAGAACATAGTAATCATGGAGCTGACAGTGCCGTGGGAGGACCGCTTGGAAGAGGCCCATGAAAGAAAGAGGTCCAAGTATGAACAGCTGACCATCGACTGCCAAGCTCAGGGCTGGAAGGCAAAATGCATGCCACATTGAGGCTGGCTGCAGAGGATTCGTGGGCCACTCACTCCACAGAGCCCTCAGTGCATTGGGCATAGTAGGAACAGCAAGGAGCAGAGACATCAAAGATACCACTGAAGCAGCCGAGAAAGCCTCGAGATGACTCTGGAGCCATAGAGGAGAATCATGGGGGCAAGCGAGTGCTACCTGAACACAAGTCACGGCCTGATCAGCCGTGGATGGGTCACCTGGCCGAGGGTGTCTGATGTTGAAAGATCTGAAACACCCGATGACCCCAGGTTACATCACTGATGATGTGTTCAGGTGAATCTCTAGAAGATGTATTTAAGAACTAGGCTTAGTTTTGTTCCACTTAAATGATACCTGTTCATTGTACAATGGTTTAATAAATTCACAATATAAAATATATGTAAACATGGCTTATTTAGCGTAATTTTTAAAATGTATTTGTGTCTGAAGACTTGAAAAGACTTAAAAATCTAAGTATAGGACTCGACTCGACTCAGACTTGTGGACCACTGACTTGAGGCTTGACTTGGACTTGCCGGTCTTTGACTTGAGACTTGACTCGGACTTGAGGCCAAAGACTTGAGACTTAGGTGAGACTTGCTAAGCAATGACTTGGTCCCACCTCTGGTTAGCAATACGATCCTATGCAAGAGTCAGTCTACATCACCCGTGCTCCCACATAACAATTCTCCATAAATATATAAAAACATGATACAAAACAATACACTACAAATTCACAAACCTGATGCAATGTGCAGTAGTTTAAGTTTAGTTTAATTAGCAGCATGCATGCTAATTGTGATAGTGCTCTGAATTTATTTATTTCAGCAAATATAATGTTTTCATATCAATAATAGGTAACATGGCGATCTCAATATGTTATGTGTTAGCACAGAAGCGACTGATGGTATAATTTTTTTCGGATGGCGTCTAGGCCAAAATTATAAATATATATTATAAATATATGTATTATATATAGGCTATATAGTATTATAACAAATTATATTTTGATCACTATTGGCTCAACTATATCTTGAATGAATATAAATAATTTGTCTTATATTTCATCAGTCCCCTGTCCTACGCTTGCACTGTGTTTGGTTATCACAATCAGACCACACCTGCACTCACACCTGCACAACCGAACCATGTGATGGCGCTGCAGAGCTATCGCTATTAGAGGAGAATATAAGTCCAGCGGCATGAAATATCTATTAAATAGTGAGACAGATATAAGTACTGCTGCAATATGCCCTCCTCCGTGAGTTTATGTATATAATAACAGCGCGGAGCAGTGAGGACAGACGGAGACGAAGCTGCAAAACTTCTTTCGCTGTCCACAGTCCTTATTGAAGGTAAGCGTGTATTCACCGTATGTTTTGGAGCTGACTTTATTTTGTGTTTTCCTCGTATGAATAACAGTGCACACACAGGGCTTGTACAGGGCTCGTATGCTCGTATAGAGCAACGAGTAAGTGCCCTGTTCCCAGTGGGTCCCAGAGGTGGCAGCGTGTGCCCTGGGCCCAGGCGATGGCAGCAACGGGTCTGTGTCTTTGTGTCCACTGACCCAAGACATACTTCAGGGCTGCGGTGTAAAGTAATGGGCAGAAGCACTGTACTTGACGTCAGATTTTCTCAAAACTTCAGGCTCTTCCATTCCATTGAGTTTGCTCCAGCCCAGCGCACTCAAAGGGCAAACACATGAAACAAATAGTGATTTTTTTGTTTTATTATTATCCTTTATTATCCCTGTACGGAAATTATTCTCTGCATTTCACCCAACCTTTCAGGAGCAGTGGGCAGCACATGAAGGCGCCCGGGGAACCATCTCCATGATCTTATGCTAGGCTTGGTCAGGACCTCAGCTGGAGGTTTTTTACCTATAGAGCATGTTTTTGGGTTGATGGGAGAAACCGGAGTGCCCAGAGGAAACCCACCCAGACACGGGAAGAACATGCAGACTCCACACAGAAAGGCTCAAGCAACCCGGGGATCGAACCCAGAACCTACTGTGAGGCGTGAATGATAGCCACTCAGCCACCGTGCCGACCACATTTAATGTTATAAAAAATATGTCTATGCAAATACACGTTCAATTTTAAACAAAATATGAAACATATAGCCTAATACAAAATATCAACTTTATACATTTTTTATCTCGGTCAAGTTAGGGAGTGCGACGCACTTGCGCTCTCTATTGACCAGCCACCACTGCACAGAAGTGTAATACCCCCTCTTTAAATAGGGACACAGTATGACTGGGAACCTCACACCTCCTGGCAGAGGGGGGCAAACTGTATAAGATGTATGTATGTTATTGTGTAGATGCAGCCATGAGACATTTCTTATCGAGGAAGTTGGAGTGGAGCAGTCAGTATATAGTGCACTTATGAAAAGTGCACTGGCCTGTTACACAATCTCACATGTGTCTGTCCAGCTGTGTGTCCAGAGGGCTTTAACCAGGCCCAGCAGAGGTGTCCTCATATGAGCTTATAAACATGCACACACGCACGTCCTTTTATTCACAACACAATATATACAAAATTAGACCAACTAAAAATCATGTGACCAAAAGTTGTGAATTGATTCGTTTACTGTAAATTAGTTCAAAATCTCGTCATCCTCATCCTGTGAAAATTCTGTCTTATCCCATCACTAATATGTAACTACTGATTTATTTTTAATCACAAACACATTGGACACAGTGGTCAAGTTGTTTATGTTATAATTTGATGTTTTAGTTCAAGATCAATCAGAAAGCAGAATGAGCCTAACGTGTGTGTTTAAATGTAAAATGCTTCTCTGATCTGAAGGGTCACTACCTAAACCCCAGCACCTGCAGCCAATCATGAATCAGTGCTAGTGCAGCCTCTGCAGCTCAGGGAGGGAATTCTGGAGGTTCTGAGCTTCACATGAGGCATGGCCTGTCCATATACTGAGAATGAGACAAACTTGGATGTCCTTTACCTGCAGGTTAAGATACTGGCAACCTAGTGCAACCCAGTAATACCTTTTAAAATTAATCGCACATTTTTGTCCCTTGAATCATCATTTTAATACTCTTATCAACATGAGGATATGCTTGCTTTGTGCAAATGTGTTTTTATCGCAAACCATAACAATTGTCAGTGAGACAACTTTGTGTTTGATGTTCCACCCTGGCGACTTTCATGAAGTGCTCTGCAACAGTGTCGGCGAAGTGCTTCTTTTCTGTCTTCATAAGTCAAAGCAACTGAAGTTCCCACTGTGGGTGAAATAATGTGCTGTGACCCTGAGGTAGTTCTCATTACAGAGGGACGTCCAGTAATCTCCAGTTAGCGCCACTGTGTTTGTCTGCCCCAACGCTTGTACTGGGGGCGTACTTGCACTGGGACTTTCGGGCTGTAGCATGCTCGGGCGTGGTTGCCTGGAGTTCTGTGTCCCGCATACGTTGTCACACGGTGCTGTTTGTTTGCATGTCACACAGTGGAGCTGGCACTTTTGGCAGAAAAAGTGGGTCCAGCGGCATGGGGTGTCTATTGAGTGGTGGGGCCGATGTGGGTCACGCGGGGGGAGAGAGGCTGCAGGGCTTCTGTCTCTGTCCGCGGTCCTTGTCGGGGGTGGGCGCGGATTCGCCGTACGTTTTGGAGCGGACTTTGTTTCGTGTTTTCCTCGTGTGGGTGGCATCGGTGCGCGCACAGGGCTTGTGTGGTGAAGTCATGCGTGTGCACGTACATGGGCAGCCGTGCCGTGTTTGGCCCACCTCCTCCAGCCGGGACTTCTCAGTTTTGTACAAATTGTTTTCCTTCCTGTTTAAAGCCATATCCTGTAGTTTTTCTAACGTTACAAGCAGTGGCCCCAGCTTATGAAAAAACTAATTCACTAGGTCACAAAGAGCGTTAATCTTGTGATAAAAAAATTAACGGCGTTAAAATTGTTTTGCGTTAACTCGTTAATAATGCAATATTTTTGACAGCACTGGTAAAAACATAACATTCTGAATTCACATCATTCTTATTCATAATATGTTGTCTTCAAACTTGCGTGTGTGTTGTGGTGCAGGTGGGCGGTACCTGGACAGCACATCTTCAGGCTCCTCCTCCAGCTCCCAGAGTCCTTTGCTGCTCAGTCCAGCCGGCTCTCAAAACATGTACAACAACACTGGCCCCCTGCTTCGATCAATCAGGTCTGTCAGATGTCCTTTCTATCCTTCTCTAGTGTCTAGTTAATATGCAGATGTTGTCGTGTGGTGGATAAATAGCAGGAAAATGTTGTTTAAATATGACAATTTTTCATTTTGGTGTTTATTGTGAAATATCATATACTGGTTAGAGAATACTGGCTCCAGCTTCATCTAAAAGAGGGATTGCCTGAATAAATAAAGAAAAAAAACACTTCAGTGGATCAACAGCCTCACTCCTTATTGGCTCATTGGTTGCTATGATCTCGCGGTTGGAATTCCAGATATGGAATTCGTCTTGCCCCTATGACTGCTAACCTCGGTGAGCTTCATTGAATGCTATGGGTGACATCACACTCGCTTAGTCCATTTCTATTATACAGTATACATCATGGTCCCCCAACCTGAAGGCTGGAGGATTGATTTTATACTCAGACCAAGTTCTGTCGTTGTGTCCTTAGGCAAGACACTTCACCCACATTGCCTGAATGTGGTGCTTGAATGTTAGTAGTGTGAAGGGCACAGATTGGCTGCCCTGCTTCCATCAGTCTGTCCCAGACCAGCTGTGGCTACAGTAATAGCTTACCACCAGAGTGTGGAGTGAATGAATAATGAAAGGCAACATAGATATACAATGCATTATTATGTTATATTCTGCTGTCCCATCCACAGTCATCCGGGAGAGGGGGTGATCCAGCTCATTTCTGTGGCCCGCTCCTGCAGCCTGGGCATCACCATTGGAGGAGGCTCCAACCGGCCTGATGGGCCCGCCATTTTCATCCAGGAGGTGCTGTCCGGAGGGGACTCCCACAGGGTGAGTGTGAGAGGCTTAGCACCAACACTGATGCTGTACAGACCCACACATTTTAAATTGCAATATTCATCTAAAACTGCGACAAACAAAAACAAAGCACCGCGTAACTGTTGGCCCCTCATATGGATAGCTGTGCATCACACTAGCAAAAATATCTATATCAAAATGACTACTTGCCGCAGATGAATCTTAAGTGTCTCACTGATTAAGAGAATAAAAATGAAGAACAAAGCGTGTATGTCACAGTGCTCCTGTACTGGTGGAGGTGAAAACAGGAGTTGATCGGCATTATGGCATTTTGAAAATAAACAATTAAAGATTATTCAGACAAGCATGAATCCCTCCAAATACAAGGTTCAATGAAGGAAACAACTGTAACATATAAAAGCTCTAAAAGGTCCATTTTGCAGAATTGGTCTGCTTTAACAGCTGCATCTATATATATATATTTTTTTTTTGCAGGTGCTGTTTCCTTACGCTTACGCTGCTTGTTTAGCGCTGGTGCATGTTCAGAATTGCCGTTGCTGCTTTAACTACACTGTACGTTTTTAAATGATAAGCAGAAGTTACCTGTCCAGAAGTTTAGCGACCAACGTGTACTGCTCAGAGCAGAAGAGCCCCCAGAGTTCACCCACATGTGTTGTTTGTAAAGGGCTCAAATAAGCAAGAGCTTGTTATTAAGATTTTATTGCCTTCTCTGGAAAAGCAGGTAACGCCACCAGGCCAATTTACAGGTTAAATCTGTGGAGAGACGACCTTGCATACAGTAATAATGCATTATTTTTCTTGCATGAAAAACATCTGTATTTGAATAAATGCATGATAGATTAGATTTAATGTCATAGGGTAGAACATTCTAAGCAAAGCATTGATCTCTCCGTGGAAACAAGTAGGTGGCAGAAAAGTTGCATAGTGCACCAAATGACATGATGTCTTTTCTATTAGCAGCAATGTGACATGCTAGGTTAAATCCTGTAGATTGTCAGAGCTCGTGTGCTAGTGGTGTACTGGCGGAGCAGGGGCTTAAACACAGCGCAGAACATTTGCACATCGCAATCGCTCAGTGGTGTTGTCCTGACAGGAGCAGAGCACACTGTTTCTCTGCTGCCTCCAATCGTATCCTCCACGGCCCTGACCTCCTCTCTGCCCCTCCACACCATGCTGTGTATACAGCTGTATACAGCCACTGCCACAGAACATAAGCAAACACAAGAATCCCACTCACTACATTCACATGCACAGAGGACTCCCAGTGCACTAAACCAGGGGCCCTCAACCAGCCTAAATGTAGTGACTCACACTGAACACGTCCCCACACATCTAGAGGTAGGTAAAATAGCCAAAAGAGTACTCTTTTCAGTAAGCTATGATGGCAGATGCAGTTGTTTCTATGGTAACAGAAACAGTTGTTCCTATGGTGACAGAAGCAGTTGTGGCTATGATGACAGATCCAGTTATTTAAATGGTAACAGATCCAGTTGTTCCTACGGTGACAGAAACTGTTGTTGCTATGGTAAAAGAAACAGTTGTCTCTATGGTGACAGATGCAGCTGTTTGTATGGTGACAAATGAAGTTGTTTCTATGGTGACAGATGTAATTGTTGCTATTGTAACACTTGTTCCTATGGTGACAGAAACAGTTGTACCTGTTTCTCCCAATGTCCACCCTAGCCCCTAACCCCCTCATTCACATCATAGGCCAGCATTCTTTAGCGCACTATATAGTGCACCTGTTCACAGAGAGATTCGGATGCGCAAGCTCACTACTTTCGGGTCATGTGACCCTGGTGTTGGGTTGAAAAAAAAATCTGCTAAACTCTGATAAAACTTGATTTTTGTCATAAATAATGATCAGCTCAGACTCGCACACTAATAATGGACTAATAATAACCATACAAGTTTTTGTCATGCTGGATCTCATGTAAACAGAGTGGATTATTTGCTTTTTATTATTTGCTTTTTATCTGAGATGTGGAAATTACAGCTGGAGCTAAGGTAAGTAGCTAATGCTAGGACTTTTCCACCTTTTCCACCACTGGTTTATTTAATAATGTTTTAGTCAGAATCAGGGAACAACAGTGACATCAACCAGTGCTTCTATCTGCTTTATTCAGTCATGTTGTATCCAGTTAAACACCTGTTCCTGAACGCCGTTGTTTTCCTGACTCTTGCAATGCATTGTGGTCTATATTGACTTGTCTAGTGACCATTACTTTTAAGGTGCATTGTGGGAAATTTTGAATGCACTACATTGACACCTGCTGGGCATTCAAACACCCCTAAAAATGGCCTGACCCCTAAATAGTGCCCTAAGTAGGGAATAGTGTGGACATTCGGACACAGCCACAGTTGTTGCTATGGTGACAGTTGTTCCTATGGTGACAGTTGCCCGTTGGAAGCCACATGTGTGTGTGTGGCTGAGTCAGGGGGATTATGTGTGGAGGATTTCGGTGACAGAGGGAACACAAAGAGAGCTAAAGCTGAGCTCATGAGCGCATTGGGGATGTGCTGCTTGGACCTGCTCTCATTTGAATTTCTGCCATACTTTACTGTAGAAAGAGTATAGGCCTAAACCTTCATCTGGGTGAGGGACTATGTAGTTGAGTAAAATCTGTTTTACCCCTGATATATTATATAAGCAGCTTTTAAGTTAGCGTTAAAGTAGAAATATTTTATCCTCAGAATCAGGAAATGCACTATTAGCATGCTACTTGTTGTTAGCATTACCATGACAGCAAAACTCCACTCTGGTCTCTGAAAGTTGTGAAACGCGCTACAAACTCATCGTGGTGAATAATTAGGATGCTCAGAATTCATAAGGTAAATGAGGAAGAACTTTGGACCACTATAAACAGCTTAACAGTCTAGTTGTGTCTCATGTTTTCATGTAAAAAATAGGTACAGCATCCTAAAGTGTGTACTGTAAAGCCGGGCAATGTATTGATGAGTTAACAGTAATATTTTTTAATGTTTTTAATATGTGAAGAATTTGAATGTCAGATTTATCGATTATAATAAAAACAGCAATCTCAAAATGCTGCAAAAGGACAGATACAAAAATTTAAATGAAAGAAACATGTAATCGAAAGGAAGTAAAGTGATATTTCTGCACTTTTACTGGGTAACTGTCCACATTAGTTTGAAAATCCGAGGTCAACCTACATTTAAAGACACATTTCTGTTCGATTGCTGATTGCTTCTGATCGCTCTTCTGATCTCTCTTCAAAATAAAAGATCATCTCAAAGAGGTACACATGTAGCAGGAGTGTGACATGTTTGTATGTGTGTGCAGGATGGGCGTCTGAGGCCTGGAGACCAGCTCATTGCCATCAACAAAGAGTCCCTCATTGGAGTGACCCATGAGGAGGCAAAGAGCATGCTTAACAAAGTCAAGAGCACTGGGTAAGTGAGATACCATTTACATGTAGAGCTCATTCACTCATACTGTGCACTTGTACCTGAACTCCTCTGAAAGGGTTTAACTTGGCTATGGCTATAATTCTATTGTAGGGAGTGTTATACCTCATTAACAGTAAAAAAAATGTTCCTATGGTGACAAAAGCAGTTGTTGCTATAGTAATGGAAGATGTTGTTTCTGCTGTGACAGACATAGTTGTTACTATGATGACAGCTAAAAGTGTTTAACTTTGGATACCTGTAAGCCCCTGCTTACAGTGTGTGTGAAAGTGTTGGCCCCACCAGAATTGTAGAATAAAGTGTAGTAGCCCAAGAGCAGAGGTGGAAAAAGTACTGAAAAATTGTAATTAAGTAAAAGTATCTTTACTTTGCTTAAATCTTACTCAAGTAAAAGTAAAAGTACCCGTCTGAAAATGTACTCGAGTAAAAGTAAAAAATTACTTCATTTCAAATATACGTTGAGTAAAAGTTACTTAGTTACTTTCAATTAAATAAAAAAAAAAAAAACTACAGTAAAAATGCAGGTTTTTTTCATAATGTTGCTGCACATAAATGCAGTCTTAAATAGACAAACTGTGGTAAACTAAATGTGACAGCACTACCATTTAATTCCTCTAGGAGCTGAAGATATATGGGATAATGAATCTAGGACAGGGGTCGGCAACCCGCGGCTCCAGAGCCGCATGTGGCTCTTTCATCGTTCTGTCGTGGCTCCCTGTGACTTTGGAAAATAATAATGAGTATTTAATTACATTGTATTTTTATTTTAGTTTATTTGTTTTTAAATGTAAATCTAAAATTGTAGATAATGGTAATCTTGTAACATTTAAATAAAACGTTTTTAATATTTTTGTCGCTCAAAACATGCGTCAAAGCCACCCGCACACACTGGCAGCCCGGACTTACCGGCACCTACATCAGCAGTATGATTTTCGGCCCAATGATGATAAATCCAAGAAAAGAAAAGTTTCTGAAGAAAACAGAACGCTTAATGCTACGTGGGCAGATTCATTTGCTTTCACGGCTGATGAGACTGGTACACGTGGTACACGTGATAAAATGATGACAGAACATGGAAGCAGACGGCATTTTTGGTTCGCTGCGGGTGGATAATTTAAGTTTGGATTTTTATTTCCTACGAGGAGGACTCAAATAATAATGTGTTGAATGCAGCTTTGCACACATTTGTTTACATTATACAGAAGCGAAACTTAAAACCACATGGCTAATTTGCATAAACTATAAGCACTGAAAAAACAGCTCGCTCCTTGTGCCGCTGATGCGGTCAGCTTCTGTCGGACTAAAGGGCAGGACTCAGTGGAATATGCGTGTTCTTTCTGTGACTGAGGGATGTTCTGCCTATGGTGAGTCTGTTCTGTGCTTCTGTCGCGTTGGAGATGCTTCATGTTAAACTTTTATACGTGTGCAGGTCGTACGTGTGCAGCGCAGTTCTTTATTTCACTCATGCACTTTATTTATGTTGGCTATTGTTGTGATGAAAAGACTGAAAGGTGTAAATAATTCTCTTAAGACAGCTCATAAAGCTGTAGTGGAGGATGATGCGCTTGTTGTAGTCCGTTTTCTGGGAGTTGTAGTTTTGTCTTTAGTTCCCCTGGTTAGCGCTGGTTTAGATGTCAGAAGGGTTTTGTGGCTCCGGGTGTTTTCTTTTCTGTGGGAGACGGTCCAAATGGCTCTTTGAGTATTTAAGGTTGCCGACCCCTGGTCTAGGAGCTGTTGAATAAGATAAGATAAGATAAGATAATCCTTAGTTGGCAGTTGCGCAAAACCCCGACACAAGCCAATGTTCTTCTGTGGTGATCGCTCGGCTGCCAGGATATCACAGAAAAATCTAGTAAATTCTCCAGATATTAACTGTCGTGATGTTGTGTAGTCTAGTCATGTGGCATCACTCTTCATATCTAAAACCATCATAACGTCCATTTCGTTTAACGTTACATTTAGCGAACATGCAAAGCTTTGCATTCTCAACCAATCCATAGCCTACTTTTGATGGACTAGCACTATCCACTCGAAACTAGTCCAGGCAATAACCCATGAACTATCCTATAGCCAACATAAATTAAGATGATTTATTAAGAGACCAATCGCAAACTAAAGTCCTGCATTTTTATTATTTCTGACTGTCCTAAAGCCAATTTTAAACGTGAGGTGATTTTCCCAACTCTCGGCTACTTCACTTGAAACGTTAGTGATCAGGATGGAAAATAATTGATATCATGAAGCCAGATTGTGTTAACCAAACAACAATAAATATACCGTTTGGGTATAACAGGCAAAACATATAGGCCTATATTTGTAGCCTACTTACCACCACACGCTTTCATAGATTCATGTTGAGGTCTTGTACGCTGAAAGCTCGGTTCGACGGGGCAGACACATTTTACATTGCATGATTATGTTGCTGCCTTTTTTGCGTTTAAACGCGAATAGGTCATCGAGGTTTGGCCAAGAAACAATGGAACTGCCGCACGCAAACCCGCGCAATGCAATTTCCTTTCAGTTCCGGCAGATTTTTTTCCCCCGCATTTTATTTCTTGCCCCTATCGATATTATTTTACTCAGTAACGTGGGTGGCTTTCAATGTAGCGAAGTAAAATACTTGGCTTAAAATGTGCTCGAGTAAAAGTAAAATTACCTGTTTCAAAAACTACTTAGAAAATTACAAAGTACTCATAAAAACGACTCAATTACAGTAACGTGAGTAAATCTAATTCGTTACTTTCCACCCCTGCCCAAGAGTTGAAGAGAAGAGACATGACTCTGGAGTTCTAACACAGGAGAAGTTTATTTACATCAGTGCAGAACCCAGCACCTGGAGAATGGACACTGTGAGAGTGTTGTCCATTTCACTCTAGTACAGTCTACATCTCTAATGATGTAGACCAAGATAACATGGTCTGGGTGCACTTACGTGTCAGTGCCTGTGTTTGTGTGTTCAGACTGGACAGTGCAGTGGAGATCGCCTTCATCCCGGGTAAAGGCCTGTTCCCCAGCTCCACATCTCTGCACAATGGGGTCCAGAGAACCGCAGGACGCCTCAAAGTACACATCCGCTCGCCCGAGGTCAGAGCACAGAGTCAGCGTTATTATTACTGTATATACTATATATTAATGTAACAACACTGTAGGTTTTTACACCCCGCTGTGTTGTTTTCAGATCTGCACAGAGGAGCCTTCTCAAGTATCTACCCCGTCCCCTGACATTTGTACCCCGGATATCCACGTCTCAGGTAAGGACTGTTGGGCTTTAGACCACAAGCACTGGCCTTACATATTGCAGTGGTTCATAGTTCATAGACACCAGGCTTCTCACATTTATAGTTAATTTTATCCAAATGTTGGGTGTTTTGATTGTTTTACAGCAAAGAGGCTCTGACATCCTCAAAGTCTGGGTCAGATACAAATCGATCAGCAGTACATGTCAAGACTTTCTCTAGTTGACTGCAGTCACATGACTAAGTCACGTGACTGAAAGCCATGAATGAGGTGATTCCTGAGAGGTGCTTATGTCTGAGGCTGTAGGAATGACACAGGGGTCGCATACAGCACACACAGCACAGACAGAGGTGTCATGGCCGCTCCAGTCATCTCTAATCCTATTGGTCGGGATTAGCCCAAGGTTATTTCCTAGGTGCACTCCCTCCCTTCTCCCTGGGGGCTGATTGGTGGAGCCGGTTGCTAACTGTGGCAGATGTCTGCAGTTTGTGTTTCTCTTTCCAGCAGACATGTCACAGTGTCCTGGGGGGGCTTTGGATGTTATTGTCAGTATAAGCATGTTCATAGTATTGGCTGTATAGTATTTTCATAAGTAACACCACAATAGAAAATGCACAAAGTTGAACCAGTTGAACAAAGCGCTTACCTTCTTTTCACAAACTAAATAGTCCGTATTTCTACTAAAATAGACTGAAGTGCGTCTGTCAGCATCGCCATGTTTGTTTTGGTTTACTTGGGTGCTTCACCTTTGGCTTCCACACAAACCTCAATGCTGCAACGTGATTGGTCCACCTAGTTGGTTATCCTTGCAGCGGCATACACCAAGATGGATTCTGGTGAGTTTGTGAATGCATATTGCGAGAATCCATCTTGCTGTGCAAGGATCTGGTTACTCCTGTCATGTTTTAAGTACACACTGGTTACACCACTAGAGGATCTAGAACGTATTTATTCATCATGTTTCATACTTCCACACCCCCTGGACAACAGCCAGTCGATGAACACAGTTTGGCTAGAACAAAACTCACACCTAGTCACCCTCGGCTGGGGGTAACTTCCGGCACATGCCAGAGCAAACAGAGTTTAAAAAAGTGCTTCCTGTATACAGCCTGATCTCTTACCTGGAGGCAGCACCAGCACTGATCAGTCATGTAGCATAGCCGCATAGCCCACGGAGCCGCTCCTGTCGCCTAACAACCAAGACAGGCTGCTAACGCTAATGCTAACAACACGCACCATGCAAATTACACACATGGATCAAAAGCAAAGATTACACATGGTAATCATACTGTCAGATTTTGAGACCAAGTTTTTCTAATAATTCTCATCCAAATCATGTGGCTAAAACGAAAACTTATGTTTAACTTTTGCAACTTTTGTTAACTCTCATCTTCACCTCTGTGTAATGGCTTCTCGTGAGCTTTAGGATAGAATTTAAAGTTCTTTTATTGGTTTTGTTTATTATACAATCAAAGGAACTTCTGGAAATACTGTATCATAATGTGAATAGTCAAACATTAAACCCATTACCAGGGGTGGAAAGTAACGAATTACATTTACTCACGTTACTGTAATTGAGTAGTTTTTATGAGTACTTTGTAATTTTCTAAGTAGTTTTTCAAACAGGTAATTTTACTTTTACTCGAGTACATTTTAAGCCAAGTATTTTACTTCGCTACATTGAAAGCCGCCCACGTTACTGAGTAAAATAATATCGATAGGGGCAAAAAATAAAATACGGGGGGAAAAAATCTGCCAGAACTGAAAGGAAACTGCATTGCGCGGGTTTGTGTGCGGCAGTTCCATTGTTTCTTGGCCAAACCTCGATGACCTATTCGCGTTTAAACGCAAAAAAGGCAGCAACGTAATCATGAAATGTAAAATGTGTCTGCCCCGCCGAACCGAATCTACGAAAGCATGTGGTGGTAAGTAGGCTACAAATATAGGCCTATATGTTTTGCCTGTTATACCCAAACGGTATATTTATTATGGTTTGGTTAACACAATCTGGCTTCATGATTTCAATTATTTTCCATCCTGATCACGAACGTTTCAAGTGAAGGAGCCGAGAGTTGGAAAATCACCTCACGTTTAAAATTGGCTTTAGGACAGTCAGAAATAATAAGAATGCAGGACTTTGGTTTGCGATTGGTCTCTTAATAAATCATCTTAATTTATGTTGTCTATAGGATAGTTCATGGGTTATTGCCTGGACTAGTTTCGAGTGGACAGTGCTAGTCCATCAAAAGTAGCGCTTCTAGTTTATGCAAATGAGCCATGTGGTTTTAAGTTTCGCTTCTGTAAAACGTAAACAAATGTGCGCAAAGCTGCATTAAACACATTATTATTTGAGTCCTCCTTGTAGGAAATAAAAATCCAAACTAATTATCCACCCGCAGCGAACCAAAAATGCGTCTGCTTCTGTGTTCCGTCATCATTTTATCGTGTGTACCGCGTGTACCAGTCTCATCAGCCGTGAAAGCAAATGAATCTGCCCACGTAGCATTAAGCGTTCTGTTTTCTTCACAAACTTTTCTTTTCTTGGATTTATCATCATTGGGCTGAAAATCAAACTGCTGATGTAGGTGCCGGTAAGTTCGGGCTGCCAGTGTGTGCGGGTGGCGCACATCGGCGGCTTTGACGCATGTTTATTAAAAACGTTTTATTTAAATGTTACAAGATTACCATTATCTACAATTTTAGATTTACATTTAAAAACGAACACACTAAAATAAAAATACAATGTAATTAAATACTCATTATTATTTTCCAAAGTCACAGGGAGCCACGACAGAACGATGAAAGAGCCACATGCGGCTCTGGAGCCGCGGGTTACCGACCCCTGTCCTAGATTCATTATCCCATATATCTTCAGCTCCTAGAGGAATTAAATGGTAGTGCGTCACATTTAGTTTACCGCAGTTTATGTCTATTTAAGACTGCATTTATGTGCAGCAACATTATGAAAAAACCTGCATTTTTACTGTAGTTTTTTTTTATTTCATTGAAAGTAACTAAGTAACTTTTACTCAAAGTACATTTGAAATGAAGTAATTTTTTACTTTTACTCGAGTACATTTTCAGACGGGTACTTTTACTTTTACTTGAGTAGGATTTAAGCAAAGTAAAGATACTTTTACTTAATTACAATTTTTCAGTACTTTTTCCACCTCTGCCCATTACACACATTCAGTGCAATAATAGGTGAGTAAAAATAGCTGTATGTCAGTGAACTCTCAAATTCTGTTCCCTTTTTGCTGAAGCACGTGACAATCCAAAATGAACAAATTATCTTTGTGTGGCAGTCGAGGGATTAACACAATAGAATATGACAATGTCTATGATCTTCTAAGTGTTGCAGCAACGCCACCTCAAATCGAGTTGAGGAAATAGAATTTAACTATAAGGCACACAGGTAAGCATATCAACAAGAGAGAGGGAGCCAGGTTCCATAATTTACAGAGTCTTTATTTTTCACATTTTAAAAGGGTACATTTAATTGAATTACTAGAATTATTTAAAAAATAGCTATTTGCTTAAAAAGTGAGCAACACGAGATAAAACCACAAAACAGCGACACCAAGCTGCAACTCGGCTACTGCAAAAGAGACAGTTAGACAGCATTAAGCACTACAGACCCAAGCCGTGCAGAGCCGCAATAAAAAAACAAAACTAATACAAAAGAAAAGCAAAGCAAAAAAAAGGCAAAACAAAACACGGCAAAGCAGAGCAAGGCAGGAGGCAAAGCAGAACAAAGCAGAATGCAAAGCAGTAGTAGCGGCGCGCTCGAGCCGCTGCGGATCACCGCCGGCACCTAGAAAGGTAAATCCAGGGGTTAAAATTAGAGCCTGCAGTACAAGATTCTGGGGCAGACGAACCTACCACGGTGGAAATGGCACGCAATCCCAGGCTTGTGTAAAAAGCAAAACACTGATCGACGCCGCACTGTCGCCACGGTTTGGGAGACACAGCGGCGAACAGCAAAAACTTGGGGGAGTGAGGTGCAAACTGTGCAACAACTAAAGAAAAAACGTATAAGAATTTAGGCATGGGTGAATTGATGGGTGTATCGGGCGTGCATTCCTGTCATTACCTGGCATGGGGCGCGCACTACGTGCTACGCACTACGGAGCGAGGGACCGATGCGGCGCTGAGCTACGGCCGAGCAGCGGCACTAAAAGAAGAGGTGATGGCATAAGTATGAATGTAAGGTGCGTTGGAGCTTAAGCTTGTGATTTTACCTGAGCTGAGGACAGCGCGGCCACCAAGTGAAACCCGGAAGAGCGTGTGGGTCAAATGGGGGAGTTACGGAGGAGGGAGCACTTAAATAGTCCACCAGCCCGCGCCGCGGGGCGTCAGGTGAGTGCACTTATGTCATGGGCCTCAATAGTGTCTTGCCACATTTGCAAAATATGATCAGGTGGATCACCACTGCTTAATTGCAGTACATTTTTATAGTACATGTAATTAGTTACTATAAAAAGAGATATCAAATAAGTGGCACATTTCACCATGATTCAAATGTCAGTATAGACTGAAAAACATTCAAATGAGCAAATGATATGTTTTCAGTTTTGTCTCACACACATGTTAAGATCATATAAGGCCACATTTATCATGGGACACTTCCTCAGTGATTAAGCTGTTTAGGTGCTCCTCAGCTAAGATGAAAAGAAACTACCATTTTATTATTTTACTTCTGCAGGAAATTAGACACATTAGGGTCAGCAGCAGACAGCACGTGCAGGAGGGAGGCCTGATGCAACCAGAGACCCCATAGGTCTTCTACAGTCAGCATGGACAGTGGAGACGTGACACAATGTACTTGGACCACTCAGTGTGATGTACCCTTGTCTTCTGGAGGAGGAAGAGCAGAATGGGCCTTACGTCTGATTGGTTCAAAGTCCTGTCCTGCAGAGTGAAAAGCTGTAATGACACACACATTAAGAAAACTACAAAACTAGGTTCACAGAGCATGTACAATCAGATCCAAAGGCCGTTTATATAAATCGAGACAGCTAAATTAATAGAGGAGTCTCACACATTTGAGAAATGCGTATTTTCACAATTTAAATAATGATTTCAATATGAGCATGATTAATTTGAACCGCTTATTATTACTGGATTAATAAAGCAACATGCAACATACCTAATCAGGGGCAGGAGTCTGGGTCAGCACACCTCCAGTGCAGTGTTAGCTTTACTTGCTAACACCGCATTACTCTGCATTTGACCCATTTCATGAATCATGAACATCTCATCAGCCAACAGTTCTGTGGCCCCAGCAGTGTTGTGTCCTCATACAGGAGGCTGCAGATGAGAAAAGAAAATGAATATAAAACATTTCAAACAGTTTTCTCATTGTTCTATTAGATGTGACAGACATAACAGATACAGGTGTCAAGTATCTACACCAGTGTTTGCACCTGTTAAATGAGCCTAATGTCCATCTTAAATCTGACCTGTCCAGGCAGTGTTATTTACCCTTTACTTTACAAACATGCACGGATTGTAAAACGTAGATAAATGTATTTCCAGAATTAAATGCATATGTTGGAGGCTTACATAAGCATGATTTACAAGTAAATTTAAGATAAGATAATCCTTTATTCGTCCCACAGTGGGGAAATTTCAATTTAAGCTTTGATATAGTCAAACGGTGTCTTTTAAGTTTAATGCATGAAATAATGTGTGTTTTTATCTTACCTCCGAGCTACACTAGCCAAGTGTTTACGTGTTTACATGAAAATGTCCTCCTCGTAGCTTCATTAATCCCTCTGTGGTTTTCTTTTCCCCTAACAGTAAAAACATTAGTGTTTGATGGAAATCTGTCCAGATACGAATGTTTGAGCGGACTTTTCATCGTGTTAGCTGCAGATTACTAGCCAAACTTTTAGCTCAAAGCTCCAAAGTTCACGCAGTTAAAAACAAATTTATTTGATAGTTTTGTGGTTTATGGCCATATTTTACGTTTACAGTTGTCTTAGTGATGATTTCCTAAAGTTAAAAGTGTGTCGGGTGGAGGACTGACACCCTTATCAACACAACAGTGCTTCGAAACCAAGTGTGTACAGTTCAAATTATCGACCAATATGTTTTTTTTTTTTTGTTTTTTTCATGGCCGATGCTGATACCTATTGTTTAGAAACCAGAGAAACTGACAGCTGATAAGCTCTGCTGATTTTGATTATTTTCCCCAAGTGCCGTAATTTTAATTTACTCCAAACTCACCCTCAACCCTTACCACAGACCTATAAGAGAACAGTACAATCACATTTTTTGCAGTGCCCTTTTAGCAATGAAGTGCTCAAATAAAGCTAAATAAACAAAATATTAACCTATGCTGGAGATTTAAGGCTGACAGCTGATACTGGGTCAGTATTTCTGAAAACACAGAGAAATAAGAAAAGTTCCCGGGTCACCGTTTCAAATCGAAATGTCCTTTTAACCAGTTGTAGTATTATGTTTGAGATGAAAAAATATCAAATTATAAGGCTCTATCTTTAATACTTTTCGCCATTTAAAGATGGGTAGTCGGCACGCGTTTTGCGACGCTTAAGTTACAAATTGGCCTTTCGACCATTTTTGAAAGCCAGTATTTCCCCAACCAATAGTGCTACAAAGCTGAAACTTTGCATTTTAACAGAACTCGTGGAGTTCTTTCAGAATCTGCAGTCAAAATGACCTATCTCTTGGGGTTCACAAGATATTGATACCTCAAATCCTAGGCTCATGCTTTTTCGAACGAAACCTTTTGACATTTTAAACACAGAAAATGTGAAATGTAATCAACAAATATGTTTTTATTGCAAATTTTGACATATCTCTGTGCAAAAGAAGCAGTTTGTATGAAAAAAAATTATTATGTGGGGTCACAGCAAGGATCCAAACAGGCAACCCTCGACGAAAATTGGTCTAACTTCAAAGCTCAAAATGGACATGTGGACAGTTAACAAGAATTATGAAACTTTGTCTGTTGAAAAACATCCCTAAGAGCTAACTGTGGTAAAAATGTTATCTTTGTTGCTCAATTCCTTCATACTTTTTCAGCATGGTGAAATTGAAGCATAAAATCACTTCCGAAAATTTTTATTTTCTCATATTCTTCAACCATGGGGCAGTAAAGGTAATTTATTGAATAATTAAATCATCTGTAATAATACTGTTTTAATCTGAAAATGTTGAGGAGTTCAACAAACAAGAAAAAATAATAAATTAATACTTTTATTTATGAACTTTTCACTTATGAAAAAAATGATGTAATTTCAGAAATGTATCTTAGCCCAAAATTTACATTTATATTTATATAAAACAAATCTGATAATTTGTTATATTCCAGAGTTTAAAAAAAAAAAAAAAAAACTAAAACAAATGTTCACAATGCACATTAATTAATTTAGTGTTTATATAAATAGCCTTCTAAATGCCAATATGGCATTCTTTTCTATATTAGGTAACTCAGCTCAGCTTGTTTATGTTCAGGCCTGTAAGAAGTGCTATCATTTCCTGCATCAGCAACCCCCTACCATGAATCATGTTATTTATGAGCCTGTGGTTATGTCACAGATAATACTATTTCTTGCAACTTTGCAAGATTACAAAGTTATATATGGAACTTGCTTCCTGTCCAGGATGCTGATGCTTTGTTTTAGAAATGATGATGACATCACCACATGGATAAGATCCTGTTTATGTGGTTATGTCTATATAAACTATATTCAGCAAGTGGCTATTGGCTAATAACAATCACTAAAACCTTATATAAAGTGCACATGTTGAAAAATATTCCACACAAATTCTGATGCCTAAATACAAGTCAGTAGTGTACAAGTTACAAATTAAATAATGGAATCTAGTAGCAGTGAAAAGTTACTAAACTGTAGCATTGGGATTGCCTTAAATGACAATTTATGCCACAATACCTCATTATGCAGAGGAGATTCTGAAAGAACTCCATGAGTTCTGTTAAAATGCAAAGTTTCAGCTTTGTAGCACTATTGGTTGGGGAAATACTGGCTTTCAAACATGGTCGAAAGGCCAATTTGTAACTTAAGCGTCGCAAAACGCGCGCCTACTACTCATCTTTAAATGGCTGTATCTCGAAAAGTATTACAGATAGAGCCTTATAATTTGGTATTTTTTCATCTCAAACATAATACTACAACTGGTTAAAAGGACATTGAGATTTGAAATGGTGACCTGGGAGCCACTCGGTGATTTGAGAAATAATGAGCCTACTGTAAAAAGTCCAAATGTAATATATTTTATTTATCATGTAATCTACGTCCATGCATGTTCTGTCACATTTCAAGCACAGGAGCCAATTAAGAGTAGATTGGAGCTATGAGGATCAAAACTTAATGGACCTTTCATTTGTGAGATGAATGATTTGTAGTCCATGCAGGCTAGATTACCAGGACCAGTCAGAGGCAGTCAGTATTGCGGCTGCCTGACTCATCTAAAATAAAATGTTTTTTGTAATATTAAACACAATATGTGAGATTTATTTAATGTGTGTGAGCATTTATTTGATGAAATATTTACTTAAAAGCCTACACTTCTATTTGTCCAGTCTCTGCTCAGGTGTTAGTACAGCTGGTATCAGGTCCTAGTACTAATACAAAGCCCCTGCATCTACATGGGCCTGTTAAGGACAGATTGGTGCATCCTAATACACCTCAAGTATCAAGTGAGACGGGGGCAGGTCAAATGTCTGAGTGGTTAGACAGATATAGTGAGTAAATGGAACTTGTTAGTAGACCATGGAGTGTACATGGTCAGCAGGGGGAGGGGGATGTTGAAGTCTGAGCTTTATTTTAACACAAAGAACTGACTATTTGGAATGCTGAGAGGTGAGCTGATTTGTGCTGTTAAAAGTCCTTCTCAAATAACATCACAGCCAAAAAATGAGGGAGTATTATGCAAAATCGATTTTTGAGCTTTCTACCATGATATAACTTTGTTCCCTCATCAGTGCATACATGTTTGAGTAATTTAGCAATCTCTCCCAGGCCGTATTCAAATCTTCCTTAGCTGTAACATTCTGTGCAATGCTCGGCCCACAGGCCTTCATCAACCATGCTCCCACACAGCAATTCTCCAAAAATACACGAAAACATGATACCAAACTGTACACAGCAACTTGACAAACCCAATGGGATGTGCTGTAGTTTCATTAGGGGGATGCATGCTGATTGTATTCAGTGCTCTGTATGGGGAGTGACTTAGCATGGAGAGCATGCTTAGTCACGAGAGGAGAGACTTGGATCATTCAAAATGAAAAGTGAAACATATTATACGTGTTTATACGTTGTTTTCTGTGAATATAGCATTTTCAAAATTAAAAAGGTAACATGGTGATCTCAATATGTTATGTGTTAGCAGTTCATACCCTATAGAAATAAAATAACAATTTTGGGTTGTTATTGTGCTGAAATATATCTCCCTCCTGACCTTTGGCTCCCATCCTGTGACCTCTGACCCCTGTGCACAATCTCGCATGCCAAGCCTGGGTCTTAAAGCTGAGTGTTTGTACGTCATCCAAGGGCCAATCCTGTTAAACAGATGAGCCTGTCTGAGCGTGCCCAGAAAGGTCCACCGTGGAACAGTAACAGAGCTGATCACTGTGTGACACTTCCTGTGGGAAGGGCTAACAGGGACAGCCTGTGCCAGTACACCGAGAACAGGGCTAAAGGGATCATATTAGGGATGCACTGATCCAGCTTTTTCAATTCCAATACCAATTCCGATACCATGGATTTAAATATCTGCCAATACCCGATCAAGCGATACCAGTACTAAAAACAAAAATAAAATAAGACAAAATTGAACTGTTATTTATCTCTGTAAGTAACAACAGAACAACTTTGTATAAATAGAAATTCAAACACTTTTACAATCAGTAAATATGCCCAACCAGGATATCAACATCGACTAATCAATATTTGGAAGTTGATATTGGATCCAGTTAAATTTTCAGTGTTAGCGCCAATATTTGATACCAGTTTGGGATTGGATCATCCCTAATCGAATGCAAGATAAACAAGTGTACAGAATGCTGAATTTGGCATAAGATAGGTTAGACTAGTCATTTCACTAAAGACGCTGTACCTGATTTTTACTGCCTTAAAAATGCGAAAAACAGAACCAGTTCATTTTAAAGGGCTCATATTGCACTATTTTCTGATATATGTTATAATGTTGTTTCCTCATCAGTTCTTCTCTCAAACTGAAAACACTCCACCTTGTTGATGTCATGTGGTAATACAAAAACTGTGTTTTTAAACTCCATACACCTTCATTAGAATCATTTAGAAAACTTCAGATCTGCAGTTGCCACTCTCTACTGGATTAAAGGTAAAAGGCAGCTGATGACTTGAAAACTACAGCTTCATGACATCACAAGGTGGAACAGAGCATTTTGAGGAATGGAGATGTAGACGGATAAAAAAAACTCAAACGTGTGAATGAAATGTTTTGTTAATTTGCTATTTTGTTAAATGAATGATTCATCTGTGAGAAAATGTGTTTCTTAGTGTTGTCACGATACTAACATTTCTAAAACTCAATTTCAAAGGAATAGACTGGATACTCAGTACCGATTCCAGTACCATGATGATAATAAAAATCCTATTTCTTTAGACAATAGAATGTGATTTTAAGTCCATTTAACATTAAATGGTAGTACTTTTGTTTCTATTCCCATGTGGTCAATGGTCCTGTAGGTTCATAGTGGTCCATGGTTGTATACTAGTCTATGTGCTCTTATACTTGTTCTGATACAGCTCAAGATCGTTCTAAAACTATTCAGGAAAGGTACTTGCTCGTATTGATATCTAGTTTCAATGCTAGTTTGAATATCAACTGGTATCAGATTTTTGACAACCCTAGTTTCTTGTGTGTAAAGTGTCCTTGCATTTGAATTTCTGTTTACCTTTTTGCATTTTTCTTTTTTTCCCCACAAACTGCCTCTATGATACAATGAAACTATGATAAAACAATGAAAAATATTTACCACAACTACTATCCCACTTAGTCTTGCTAACACCAGGTTGACATGTGTAGCACTCTGAACTGCGTTATTCATCTGGAAGGGCCCGATTGGGATGCACTTCACAACAACCCAAACATCACACAGCAGATGCTATTATTAAAGCCTGTCTGTCTGCGGAAAGTAAATCCACAGATGAGGACCGGATGGAAGGAGGGAAGGAGAGAGAGAGGTAGGGGGAGAGGAGATAGAGGATGTGGGACAGGACTGATCACATTAAAAAGTAGGCCCGTCTCCATCCCTCCTCCTCCTCTCAGCTCTGTTATCAAATCTTATCTTATTTTATATTTTGTAATTGTAAATACTACATTTATGTACATTTCAGTATTCTCTCTAGTCACATACCTCCACTCTACAGGCTTTTCATCGTCAGCTTGCCCTCACTCATACTTGATTCCATTTATTACCACGTGAGGGCTTTATGACAATATGAGTGTGATATCTGTACTAACATGTTTATAGAAATACACAGAATGACTTAGCTGTAAGGAAGACTACCTTAGAGCAGTGGTTCTCAACCTGGGGTCCGGGCCCCCCCAAGGGGGGCGCTAGAGATTGCAGGGGGTCCGCCCAATTTTGTCTGCGTTGAGGTTGTGACTTTACCAAAATTATATTTGTGCACATTAAAATTATAGAATCCCAACAACACACCCAATAGCCTGATCAAAATTCGGTGTAATTTAAATTAAAACATATTTTTGGTCCACATTTAAATTCATTAAGGTATTTATTACCTCTGACCTGAACTTGCGCAGGCAATCCTCAGGTCAGCTAGCGGGCTAGGTAATTCAGCCTAGGTAATTTATAGTTAAATGTCCTTGCAGCTATTATTTCTGAACATTTTATACACCTGGTGACACAGAAGAAAAGAAAGCCATATAGATACTGATATATCTTAACAATGAGTCATTATTTTTCTGTTGTAATGGGGTATACCTATTCTGTTTGGCTGTCAAAAATAAAACTGTGTGTGTGTGTGTTAGATACACTTGATAACATTTAAGGAAGAATTTTTGCAAATAAAAGTTTGTAGTTAATCACTTTTTTCTTTTAGTGCGTATATGCAGGTAGGATTTGGGGTTAGGAGGGCCTAGCTTGTCTTGGACACAGGCAAGGGGGGCTTCAAGAAAAAAGGTTGAGAACCACTGCCTTAGAGTGACTATCATGTCCTTCACATGCTCCTCACCAAAATACTAAAGGGATAGTGTTAAGGTATCTTCTGATCTATGTTATAATGTTGTTCCCTCGTCACAAACAGACCTGGAGTTGTGTTTTGTTTCATTCACACATGTTTAACACACAAACCCTGCAGCTTTAGGCTGAGTTCTTTTCTCAAACACTCTGTTCCACCTTGTGATGTAATACAGGAATTCTTCCACTGTGTCTCCATACACCTTCGATGGAATCATTAGGCCCGAGCCCCAACAGGGCGTAAGGCCTAATGCAACTTTGTCCTCTTGGTCGCCCCCCGCATGAACAGCAGTATGGGATATGCATAGGTTTTGCATATTTGTTTTAGTCAACACTGAGCCAGTGGGTGAAGCCATATTTATAACTGCTAAAAATCAATAGAAATCAATGGGTGTCAATGGGCGACTCCGACGTGACCCCTTACATGCTCATCATTCGCCATTGACCCCACAGTAGTGTGGGGAATCTCGAGAGCTTTCAAAAAATGTATAATATGCTGTTCCCATGTTAACGGATATATCCATCCATCCATTTTCTTCCGCTTATCCAGGGCCAGGTCGCGGGGGCAATAGTCCCCAGGGACTCCCAGACTTCCTTCACCCTGGACACTTCCTCCAGCTCCTCCGGGGGGACCCCAAGGTGTTCCCAGGCCAGCCAAGAGACATAGTCCCTCCAACGTGTCCAGAGTCTACCCCGGGGCCTCCTCCCGGTGGGACATGCCCAGAACACCTCCTCCTTGGACCACCACCTTAACGTGGGGGAGGGGTTTCAGTGCCCGAATGATCCCAGGAGCTATGTTGTCGGGGGCTTCATGCCCCTGGTAGGGTCACCCGAGGCAAACAGGTCCTGGGGGACGGGTCAGACTAAGAGCGATTCAGAAGTCCCTATGATGAGAAACACAGCAAGGGCAGTTACGTCACCCGGATTGTGGTTACCGGGGCCCCACCCTGGAGCCAGGCCTGGGGTGGGTGCTTGACAGTGAGTGTCTGGTGGCCAGGCCTTCCACTGCCACCCAGATCTCCATGCACCGGCCCCTTATGGATCCTCCTTTGGGTGGTGGGTCCACTGGAGGGCAGGCCCATGTTGCTCCTTCGGGCTGTGCCCGGCCAGGTCCCGTGGACCCACCACCCACAGGGGGAAGGCAGGGGCCTCGACGACCGGATCTCCGGACATGGAGACTAGCTCTGGGGACGAATATATTGTTTTTGCTAAAAATATTATTTTTATTATTTTTATTCTGCTCTTTGAGCTCTAATTTCACCCCCTAAACATATTCAAAAACTCAAGAAATGTGCCCAAAATGCCCAAAATTTAGAAGTGCAGAAAAATTCGATAAAATATGTGTTGCATAACTGGACATAAAAAACGGCGTGACAGCACCTACAAAAGTCAAAATACATTGCGCCTATGGGAGCTGTCCCGACGTAAAGTTTGTCGTGGAGCCACTAAATTCGGTACACATCTTCATCAACACAAAATATTATTATGGCTACGCGCCCTGACAAACTGTCAGGGGTTGGCCATTTTGGATTTAAATTTTCAGAATGCTGAGTCAGCAGTTTTGCTCACGTCGCATTTTAACGCACTCCTCTGAAGGCACTTCAATGGCAGGGCTGAAAATTATCGTACATCATCTAGAGAAGTGGGGCATCAAAAGTTAGCCGATTTATTTTGATAACTGTCACGGTTTACGTGCGGCAAAGCTGCAAATTTCATTCTGAATTTTTGAAAATTTCAAATGTCAAAATTTTGTCCCATTTGCAAAAGTGCCAATGTTATCCTGATGGGAGAGATCCCAAAAATTCCCGTTTATGATAAAAACATGAATATTGTGAAATCTGGAACAATGACTCTTCATGTCATCCTGATCAAAAGAGCAACTGACAACCATATGGTATATTTCACTGTGTTGCCATGGCGATGCGTGAAAGTGCCCATGTTCTCCTAATGGCAAAATTTTATAAATTTTCTTAAAATTTAAAGTGATATAAGAACTTCTTAGTTTCATTGAAGAACGTGACATTTGGCACAGGGATTCTTCAGGTCACCCCGATCAAAAAATTCCAGGGGGCCAAAGTTGTATTTTGCATGGTGTTGCCATGGCGATGTCCCAAAATGCTCATGTTCATCTGTGTTAGCACATCAGCGCCTCCAACGTCTGTGGAGAGTTTGTGTGTTTAGTGACAAGTACGACACAAATACAACATAGATAAATATGTAACACAGACACAAGTGTGGCCCTCGTGGCCGTTTGATATCTCTTGTGGCTTTAATTATTTTTATTATTCTTCTGCTCTTTGACCTCTAATTTGAACACATTCTAAACACATTCAAAAACTCACCAAACTTTGCCCAAATTCAGAAGTGCCAAAAAATATGATAAAATATAGGTTGCTTCCATGGGGAAAAAAAAAAATAGCAACACCGCGCCACCTGGAAAACTCTAAATACACTGCCTATGCCTATGGGAGACGTCCTGACATCATCTTTGTCATAGAGCCACGAATTTTGGTACACACATTTGTTGTGTGAAGACAAGCAAAAAATATTATTATGACCACGCCCCTGACAAACCAGAAGGCGGCCATCTTGGATTAAAATTTTCTAAATGCTGAGTCAACATTTTCGCTGATGTTGCATTTTAACACACACCTCTGAAGGCCCTTCACCAACAGGGCTGAAAATCACTGTACATCATCTAGACAAGTGGGGCATCTAAAGTTAGCCAATTAATTTTGACAACTATTAGGGTTTACGTGTGGCAAAGCCGCAAATTTCTATAAAAAATTTTGATAATTTTCAGTGTCAAGATTTGATCCTGTTTGCATGTGCTTAGTCTGATCGTGCTGAAATTTGAATCACTAGTGCGTGATCTTGGCCTGAATATCATACACTATAAAGCATATGAAAAATGTACACTATAGCGCCCCCTAGCATAGACATGAAACGTCAACATTATCGGATTTGTACCAAATTTGCGAATTGAATTCTATGAAGTAAAAAATATATTACAGACATGGGGCATTTTTCACGGTTGGCCAGCAGGGGCACGAAGATTCCTAAAAAAAAACAAAAAACATTTAAAGTTGCACTATGTAATTTTGCTGGTGAAAGATGTGTTGGCCTGGGCAGCTCTCGGGAAGGGACAATAGCTTTCCGGGGCGGTCACGTGGGAGGTGTGTTTGTGCCGGGTGAGGGCCATTCGAAGCCACTAAAGGTATAAGGAGCTGTTAACTTAAAAACCTCACAAGGTGGAACAGAGCATTTTGAGCAATGGTAAGAATTACCCAAAGATATGTAAATGAAACAAAACACAACTCCAGGTATGTTTTGATGAAGTAACAATATTCTAACATGTCTTAAAGCTCACAAGAGCCAATTGTGCATCATATAGGACTTTAATGTTAATTACAATTAACACAGGAAAAAAAATAAAAAATTACATTTATAGCACTTTTTGGACACTCAAAAACACTTTACAGTGCATTATTCATCCACTCCATGCTCAGTGGTGGTAAACTCCTATTGTAGTCACAACTGCCCTTGGGCAGACTGGCAGAAATGAAGCTCCCAATGTGTGCCTCCAACCATCACCAACACGCATCACCCACATCATAGGTGGGTGAAGGATCTAGTTGAAGAACACAGCAACAGTGTGCATTGCACCAACTGCTGTTTGAGCTTTCATAATCAAATCTATTGCTCTGTACCTTCCAGGCTGTAAATGTCAGGGTTTGTAAAGTCCAAACCATTGTATTGAGCCTTGTGCCTTCTGCTCTTTAGGGTTAACAAGTCAGAGGTCACCCACGGGTCAAAGGTCACCTACAGGGACCAAGCCCAAGATCACCCTCGACCCCTACATCCGACTCAAGGCTGACAAGCTGGAACTGGTGAGTCTGGGTTCACTTTGACTTAAAACTGCACTGTGTAACTTTTTGATTGGGGGTCCATCACCTGCTTCTTTCTATTGATATGTCATTACTCTTTCTGGAATGTTCCACAGTATGACATTAAACAGTTCTACCTTACATTTATTCAATTATGGTGGTTTTATAGCTCAAAAATACCTATAAAACAGGCATTCTGACTGTGAGCACGGTTGCCTCTCCACAGATCTGACCTGTAACTTCTGGTCTGATTTGGTCTCCATGATGATAGAAAGGTTTAATGCCATACTCTGAAACATTCCAGACCAAACAATAACATCTCCATGGAAAAAAAAAACATTTGATGGACCCTCCACCAGAAATGTTACACAATGCAGCTTTAAGCTGAGTTCAGATTTCGTTTTTTATAATTAGTACAGATATTCTGGTTTAATTCTTGTGTAAACGTAGGTATAGACCTGATATAGCCTGGAGGCAAACATTAGCTTGATCTCAGTTTTCATTATATGTACAAACAGTAAAAGCAGGTTATGTTAGGAGGTGTCACAAATGTATGGGACTAGATCTCTATGATACATCAAGCCCTGGTCAAACATGGCCTCCAGTTTGAGTCAAAGGGCCCAGCTCAGAGGCATGTGTCCCCAGTTTAGCCTAGACATCCGGATACGGAGCAGCCCACACATGTGACCGCTCTCACCAATTAGCGTTAGAGCGGAGTAGGACTGCACAGTGTATCGCAAAAATTATTATGCACATTTGTTTTTTTATGTAAATGAAATGATTGTGCAAAAAAGAAGACTCTATGAAGAGATGTTGAGAAGAGATGCATCTGCAGTGGGAGTTAAGGCAACACTACAGGTGAATAGGAAAAAATCTTAAATTTAGAGATATCATTCTGAAATGTCTCCTATAGTTTACTCACATAAATGTAAGAAAAAATATATTACACATTTTTCATGATGTAATGTTTTCTTATAAAGATGAAACATTTTATGTGTAAAAACAGCCACATTTTTGAGACATTCAAAACGGAAACATGAAAAGTGCCAGGTTCAAATTTCTTTTCATTGACATATTAGATATTAAAAATATACAGAGGGGATTTTGGATATCTTATTTAACATTGAATAAACTAGATCTGACTGAAAATTGAAAATTAACGCTAAAACTTTAATAAATCAGACTTGGAATTAGATATATTAAAAAAAATGCTTCTGTATGTTTTGTACAGGCTAAATTTATGCTAGCTCCGTTTGTACTGACACTAATGTGAATGCTGGAATATGTGGGTTCAGTAGGGGGCAGTGTGGTCCTGACCTTTGTATATGCCCTGCAGGCACTCCAGTTCCTGGGGTTAGAGGTCACAGAGGAGCAGAGGAACAAACTCCAACTGGTTCTGAGTCCAGATCCCCAGGGCACTGTGTCCTACGGTGGTACGCCCCCTACATGCAGTCCTACACATGTGCGCCCCAACAGTTTGGATACACATTTGATTTACAACCCCCACTAGACGGCAATGTGTCTTGTAAATGAGAACTAGGGGGTATAAGGAACAGGGTGATTGGTAACAGATATTCACACTTCAGACTTTGCCCATGCAGTCTGGCTATCATCAGAACGGTCCTGTGTGATGTCACATACTACTACCACTGGAGGCAGTACACACTAAGGGTGCACTCACACTAGGACTTTAGAACCCATGCACGGATAGCGCGTGGGCATGGTTCGCGGTACGTTTGTCCAGTGTGAGCGCAATCGAACCGTGCCCAGGCATGGCACGGTTGGGACTTTTGCTGGTTGGAGGAGGTAGGCCAAAGCACGGCACAGTTGCTCTTGTACGCGCACATGCACAACTTTACTATATGCACGACTTTACTGTACAAGGCCTGTGTGTGTGCTGTGTGTTACTCATATGAGGAAAGCAGTGATTAAAGTCCAAAATACATGGCAAATCCGTGCTCACTTTCAATAAGGACTGTGGACGATGACAAAAGTTTTGCAGCCTCTCGTCTCTGGCTGTCCTCACTCCTCCGCGCTGGACTCATATCTCTCTCACTATTTAATACATATTTCTGCCGCTGGACTTATATTCTCCCTAATGCGATAGCTCTGCCATGCGACATATAAAGAAACAGCACTGTGTGGTGATGTCGTCAGGCTATGGCTCGGTGTGGTTGTGCAGGTGTGGGTGCAGGCCATAGAACCCTACGCAATCATGCTTGAGCACGGCACGGTTCTAAAGTCCTAGTGTGAGTGCACCTTTAGGCCCTAAACACACTGCATACGTCAGCATTAATGTACATAAGCTCGCAAAACCACACGTTAATGTGAGGATGGGAAAACTATCAGACTTTACTGGGTGCGTTTAGCCACTTGGAACAGGTATACAGTGAAAATAATTCCTTGAATAAACAACAATGGAGCGATGGAACAACAATGGATCGGTCAGCTGCTTTTGTGGCTACCTGGCTCACACACTGAGCAATTTTTGAAACGTTTTGTTTTTTGGGCTCATGTCATGAGATTTTAACCAACTAAGAAGGGCAGCATGAGCAGTTCAAAGGGCACTCATACGGGACTGTAAGGGATTTTGTGAAATGAACAGTTTGTTTTTTCCCGTATCCATGGAGACTGTGCAAGAGGATAGCTAAATAGCTAGTTGAGAATCTAACTGTGGACATTTGAGATGCTACGGGTTTTTTACATCATATGTGACAGCAAATGGGGCAGAAGATCTTCCAGAAGAAATACTTTGAGGCAATGGACCATTTCGTCACCAACCAAAAGACCAGAGCGGAGTAAGAACAAGGCCTTTCCTATTGAGTTCAGCTGGTTCCCCCTAGACACTTTTGTGATGCTGCAGGACACAGAGGAGGGACACTTCTGGCTCTTCCATAGATTTTGCTGACCTTACCTGACCAGTCCTCCTGTTAAATTGCACTGAGACCTTTGACTGAGACACAAAGGCCACCGAGACACGCAGTGGAAATGTTGCAGCTACATCAACGGCAACAGTTTGCTGCAGGAAAACTTGAACTTCTCTCGGGTTCAATAAAGTGACAGAGACTTTTCAAAGTGAATTTGAAAGCTCAAATTAACTTTCTTTCTGAACCAGGGATCCTTCACACTACACACAACTGCACCAGGAACATGTAGTCCTGAAAGCAATTGGTCTAATACAACAACAGATGCATGCTTTCTGTGTATTTTGATGGGGATATGAGCTCTACACTCATGTAAAGCGTCAAAAAATAGGTTGGATTCTATTTCCTGAAATTTACTTGCACAGGACAACTCCATACACGTGCAGGACTTGCTGCTCCATACGCGCCTAGAGTGGACGGTGTGGTCTGTGTGGTCATTCGCTTTTAATGAATTCTAAAAATACGTGTCCAAAATGTGCAGTTTTTACACTTGCATAGGGCAAAATATGCATGCAGTGAGTCTCTGGCCTTAGTTTTGACTTCTTTTTTTTTTTTTTTTTATAGTAGTATATATAGTAGTAGAAAGTTGCAAATATAGAGTTTATACTAAAATTGCCAAAAATGACTTAGAACAGTAGCTAACACAGTTAAAACATCATGTATACAGTAAAAAAAAAAGTTGATTTAGGGTATAGTTCCACTTAAAGTACTATTTTAGCTGCTGTGCTCTGGTCTAGCCATGTGGTGATTGTCCCTGAGCAGCATACCTTTGTCCTCAGACTTTGTGGAGGCCATGCGGAGCCTCTTCCAGGATCGTCTGGAGGAGCTGGGTATGGGGGCTGGGCCTTTCATGTTCACCTATCAGGAGGCAGCCAGCCTGATGGACACATCCGCCTTCCATTCCCCGGTAAGCAGTCAGTCAGGCCTATTGTGTTTGTGTGTGCTATATAGTTCTATTATCTATGACACTTGTGGATCATTATGTTATAATTTGGATGTTTTAAATTATAATATTGATCTAAAATGACAAGCAGTGAGCATGTACTAGTGGAGGTAAAACGGAAGTTGACTTGCAATATGGTGTCTTGATAAGTGATTAAAGATTGCTCAAACATACACGAATCATTCCAAATACAACTTCAGAGCATCAGTGGTGAGGGGAAACAACTATAACATGGTCAAAAGTTCAAAACAGTTGATTTTGAAAATAGGTCTGCTTTAAAAGGTACTAGTTAAAGTAGTTGTTGTGTTTTTGGTGTGTATATTTACAAGGGTGCTAACCTGAGCATGTTGGCACAGACATACGAGTCGGAGTGTAGCTGTAGCTCAGAGGAAATGGAGAGCTTTCAGTCTGAGGTGCAACAGTTGCAGAGCCAGATGAGAAAGCTCAAGGTTGGTGTACCCCTACCTACCTCCATTTACCTCCACCCACCTCCATTTACTTCCACCTACACCCACCTAGCTCCACTTACCTCCACCTACTCCCACCTACCTCCACTTAACTCCACCTACCTTCAACTACCCCCACCTACCTCCACTTACCTCCAATACTCCCACCTACCTCCACTTACCCCCACCTACCTCCACTTACCTCCAACTACTCCCACCTACCTCCATTTACCTCCACCTACCCCCGCCTACCTCCACTCACCTCCACATACCTCCAACTGTCTTCTGCACTGTAGTATTAGTAGTTTAAACTTCTGCATTGTCTAAGCAATTGTTGCATTGTTTCAGACTATGTTAAAAGACATGGAGAGCAGTAAGAAGACTCTGGAGGAGGAGCTACAGAAGACCTCTGAGGTAACACATCACAATCACAGCGCTTGTTATGTCCATGTAGGAGGTAACAGCCAACAAAAGGACAAGAGCCCTTCTGAACATTAGCACCAAACACATTTGTATACATTTTAGCAGGTAACGCAGAAAATACTGTCTTTTGGTTTATTTTACATGAAAAAATGATTTCCCACAAAGATACCTGTGGGTCAAAAAAGTATCTTAATACTACCATGATTGTAAAGTTGTGGTTATATGATCACTGCCCACACAAGCTGCTACCTTTTGTGTGGTGAACCCTGCATATGTGCAGTGGTAGATTTGACTACAAGAGCTAGAGCATGGAACTAGCAATGGACCGCTGAAATTCTACAGACTTTTCCCACCAACTGCAACAAAAGACATTCCAGAGGAAATACTGGAGTGAATCTCCTATCTCATCACCGACCAAAACAACAGAGCAGAGTGAGAGAGAGATTTAGGACAGACCTTTGTTTTTGTGTTCCCTTGGCTCCTCCTGGAGGCTGTCAGTGATGCTGCAGGACACAGAGGAGGGAGACATTTGTCAGTTACTCAAACTGTCCTGACACAGATCAGCTGACCCTCCTGGACCAGTCCTCCTGTTAAAGTGCACTGACATCCTTGACTGAGACACAGAAGCGCTGTGTAAATGTGTATTTGCTACTGGTGTGTGTGTGCAGAAGGCATGTGTAACGGTGGAGGAGAATGTACGGCTGCGCTCTCGTCTTCAGGCCGTGGAGCAGAGGGGCAGTAGCAGCGCAGAGCAGGACTACGAGGAGGTCATTGGGCTCCTGGAGGCTGAGATCCAGGACCTCAAGAACCAACTGGGAACCAGGAAAGGGGGAGAAGGGGCCAAGGTACATGTCCACCCCTCTGTGTACAGGAGGTGTAGCCGTATATGGCTATGTTTGCAGAGGAGGAAGTAGAGAGGATGAGGAGGCTGATGGTTTTGCTGCTGCACTGCAGATGAAGGCTATAACTTTGAGCTGAGTATTTTTATATGAACAGATTAGATGTTCTTTCCCCAAAGGCTAACACGCTGCCAGAGATTAACATACAGGTGGTGATAATAAAACGGATGGCAAACAAGGGGTTTTATATTTTTATTGTACATAATAGTTTTTCTGGTATTTTATATTTTTGCTCCACCGAAACAGTGTGTTACATTAGAGTCTATTTTAAGTCTATTTTTAAATTATTTCTTAGCCATTATCTATTATCTTGTTTTTATTGCATGTTACCATTTTCCTGCTGTTCTTGAACTGTGTGTTGCAACACTGGAATTTCCCCACTGTGGGACTAATAAAGGCATATCTTATCTTATCTTATCTTATATGGGACACACTTGGTAGATAGTTTAACGAACTATAACCATATAATGTATCTGAATCTGAGCCTAATCATTAAGAGCTTATAACGCGAAATCCAACAGTCTGAAAACAGTTTGCAGTCCAAAATAATGTTGTACATCCCAGATGCTTTCAGTCTTGTTCAACAAGTTACAAGCACAAACCCCTGATGAACTAATAGGTCTATAGATTCAACAGCACCAAACGCTTTTCTCTCCACATTTTATTTGAGATCAGAGTGTATGCGAGTTTGTGAGGCAGGAGTGCCCTGTCAGCACTTCTGTGTGTGTGTGTGTGTGTGTGTGTGTGTGTGCCTTACTCCTCATCTGCTCTGTATGGGACTCTCTTTTTCATGTTTTCATTTAGTCTGAGTTATTTTTTTCGAGTTCAAGTATCTTGGAGTCTTGTTCACGAGTGAGGGGAAGATGGAGCGTGAGATTGACAGGTGGATCGGTGCAGCGTCGGCAGTGATGTTCGCTGTACCGGACTGTTGTGGTGAACCGAAAGGCAAAGCTCTCGATTTATCGGTCAATCTACGGTCCTACCCTCACCTGTGGTCATGAGCTTTGGGTAATAACCGAAAGGACAAGATCGCGGATACAAGCGGCCGATATGAGTTTCCTCTGCAGAGTGGCTGGGCGCTCCCTTAGAGATAGGGTGAGGAGCTCAGTCACACGGGAGGAGCTCAGAGTAGAGCTGCTGCTTCTCCACATCGAGAGGAGTCAGCTAAGGTGACTCGGGCATCTGTTCCGGATGCCTTCTGGACGCCTCCATTAGGAGGTGTTCCAGGCATGTCCCACCGGGAGGAGGCCACAGGGAAGACCCAGGACACGCTGGAGGGACTATGTCTCCCGGCTGGCCTGGGAACACCTTGGGGTCCCCCCGGAGGAGCTGGAGGAAGTGTCCGGGGTGAAGGAAGTCTGGGAGTCCCTGCTTAGACTGTTGCCCATGCGACCCGGCCCCGGATAAGCAGAAGAAAATGGATGGATGGATTATTTTTTTCTAGATTAGTCAAGATCTGGTCATTATTTTTAGTTCAACAATTTCAATGCCATGCATACAGGACCTTCTCCCACATGTACACCGGCTTGTTGTGGATCCTCTGACCCCCTCTGACCCCTCTCTGTGTGCCTGTAGGACGACGTGCGTGAGCTGACCTGCAGACTGTCCACTATCGGCTCACAGCTGAGGAGGTCTGAGGTCAGTCGTAGACACCTGGAGGTCTCCAACCGCAAACTGCTGGGGTTTGCACAGGTACAGAGGGGTCAGAGGGTTTTGCACAAATACAGGGGGTGGGGGTCAGAGGGGTTTGCACAAATACAGGGGGTGGGGGTTAGAGGGGTTTGCACAGGTACAGAGGGGGGTTCAGAGGGGTTTGCACAGGTACAGAGGCGTCAGAGGGGTTTGCACAGGTACAGAGGGGGGTTCAGAGGGGTTTGCACAGGTACAGAGGGGTCATGGGGCGGGGGGGTTAAAGCTTAATTTGAATTTGTATTTGAATTGTATTGTATTGTAGTGGTAGGGAAAACCAATCTTCTTCTTTGGCTGTTAGCGAGGGCGGATGCATTTTTCTCTCCCTCCTGCCCTTATCTTTCCCTGTGCTGCTTTGTCTCTGTATGGTCTAGTGTCTTGTCTCTCTTTTTTCCTTGAGTGACTCTCTCCGCTCTGCTCTCTAAAACCAAATTAACTATGGATTTGATAAATTGGTCTCTGAACGCAATTGACACTATTTTTCGGGCGAACCTGCATGCCCTGCGGGAACCTATGCTGCCGGATACACGATGGACGGTTGGAACAAGTGGCGAATTGTGTGCTTGTCAGCACTTTCCATAGAGGACATAGAGGGTTTATACTTATTCGGAACCATGATTATAGGACTTTTGCTGATTGGATTAGGCGTGGCCCTGTCTTTTAAAGAAAATCGGAGTACCGAGGCAGCTGTTCAGAGCCCCACTTGGCTGCCCGGAATGATTGAAACGATGGGCAAGGCTGCCAATACTCAAACTGTGACTTTGAGCCGTATTATGGAAGGTTTTGCGGCCTCGCACCGCACTTTGGAAAACATCTCGGAGAGGTTAGCAGTCATGGACCGCAGACTTGATGGAACTTTGGCTCTCATTCACAATAGGGAAAACATCTAGGAGTATTTTGGCGGCTCTGCATAGAGAGATGAGAAGACCTTGAGACCAATGGACAAACAGAGCAGTGTTTAGAATTGGACACAGCTGCTCGCTCTAAAACCTAAACCCAATCTTATCTTCTGGCCTCCCCAAGCCAGCACTGGTCACGACTAAGGAAGGGCTGGTGTCAAATCACCCTGAGATTACAGCGGAGGGAGCCTGGCCCCTCCCCAACCCCTTGCAGCTTCGTACCCCCGACCGGGTGGGCGGGTCTGTTGCATCCAGCGCCCCAGTGGCTGCAGGATCCGGGTGGCTGCTTGCCTACGTTGGGCTATCTCCACACCCCTCCCCTACCTTGTTGCTAGTTCTGTGAAATGTTTTGTACTGTGTTTTGACTATGTTGCTGATGCTCGGAGGTGTTTTTGATTTGTGCCCCCAGACCATGCCCCGTCAGGAGCATGGTCTGGGGGCGGTTCTCTTTTTTTTTTTTTTTCCTCCTTCCTCTACCCTCATGTTATGCTGCATTGGTTATTCCTACTTGCTACCTGTCTTCCGGTCCGGTCCATGTAGTCTTCCCCATGTCATATTGTTGTTGGGTTTTTTTTGTATGTTGTAATGTACGGACGGGGGACAGGTCCAATTTCGATTGCTTTGTCTGTCTTGTACATGTGAAGGAATTGACAAATAAAGGCATTCATTCATTCAACCAATGCCCCCAAGAAACTTCCATGAGAAAGGCCTGTGAATGTGTCCTTTACCACTGCACCAACACAACTACCATAATATATCATACAGTATTATGACACATTTATTGACTGTACAGATATATAGATATAGATTTACAGATGTAGTATAAAATGCAAATTGTACATTATCCCTTTTCCTCAATTGTGTCTTTCAGAACGTCCACAAAGTACTGTCCACTCCCAACCTGTTGTGTGCAGAGGTGGGGTAAGTCCTGGACTCTTGTGTCCTCAGTGGTCAGTATATATGTGTACATGTGTAACCCTGTGCACTTTTGTGTCAGTATATACCTGTAAATATATGTGTAACCTTGTGCTCTGGTCCATAGCAGTCACTCCTCCCCCTCCGCAGACTCTCCTGACTCCCCCAGGGACCCTGCCCTGCAGCTGGCTGTGGAGGCCAAGGAGTTGGTGAAGAGCGCCGGAGCCCTGACAGAGGACCCCAAAGGTACTGTCCACATACAGCCCATGCTTCACCCTTATCTATGTAATGTATCTATGTAAAGTGTGTGAGTGGTGGTTTGAGGCAGGGGTTCCAAATATGTAAAGCAGGGACCCGGAATCCAGAACAGTATACAATCAAGGACCGTCAAGGAATTCCTCCCTCCTGTGGGCTCACCACCTGCAGAGGGGTTCATAGGGGGTCTGGGTCTGGTGCCCACAGTAGGACTACAGATGGAAATTAGCTATGAGCTACAATCTGGTACAAAATATATGCCACTGTGCTTAATGTAATTGTACACTGTCCTAATAAACCAATAAACTAAACTAAACTAAACCTGGGACCCGGAACCCGGACTGTAGAATGACTGTGAGAGTGCAAAGAAGAGTTAAAAAGTAAACACATCTCATTATTGTCGGTGTAATCCCCAGAGGTGGAAAAAGTACTGAAAAATTGTAATTAAGTAAAAGTATCTTTACTTTGCTTAAATCCTACTCAAGTAAAAGTAAAAGTACCCGTCTGAAAATGTACTTGAGTAAAAGTAAAAAATTACTTCATTTCAAATGTACTTTGAGTAAAAGTTACTTAGTTACTTTCAATTAAAGAAAAAAAACTACAGTAAAAATGCAGGTTTTTTCATAATGTTGCTGCACATAAATGCAGTCTTAAATAGACATAAACTGCGGTAAACTAAATGTGACAGCACTACCATTTAATTCCTCTAGGACAGGGGTCAGCAACCTTAAATACTCAAAGAGCCATTTGGACCATCTCCCACAGAAAAGAAAACACCCGGAGCCACAAAACCCTTCTGACATCTAAACCAGCGCTAACCAGGGGAACTAAAGACAAAACTACAACTCCCAGAAAACGGACTACAACAAGCGCACCATCCTCCACTACAGCTCATAAGCGCGAGTCTTAAGAGAATTATTTACACCTTTCAGTCTTTTCATCACAACAGTAGCAACATAAATAAAGTGCATGAGTGAAATAAAGAACTGTGCTGCACACGTACGACCTGCACACGTATAATCTCTGAAAAGTTTAACATGAACATCTCCAACGCCATAGAAGCACAGAACAGACTCACCATAGGCAGAACATCCCTCAGTCACAGAAAGAACACGCATATTCCACTGAGTCCTGCCCTTTAGTCCGACAGAAGCTGACCGCATCAGCGGCACAAGGAGCGAGCTGTTTTTTCAGCGCTTCTAGTTTATGCAAATTAGCCATGTGGTTTTAAGTTTCGCTTCTGTGTAACGTAAACAAATGTGCGCAAAGCTGCATTAAACACATTATTATTTGAGTCCTCCTCGTAGGAAATAAAAATCCAAACTTAAATTATTCACTGTCGCGTGTACCGCGTGTACCAGTCTCATCAGCCGCGAAAGCAAATGAATATGCCCACGTAGCATTAAACGTTCTGTTTTCTTCAAAAACTTTTCTTTTCTTGGATTTATCATCATTGGGCTGAGAATCATACTGCTGATGTAGGTGCCGGTAAGTCCGGGCTGCCAGTGTGTGATATATGGGATAATGAATGTAGGACAGGGGTCGGCAAGCCACGGCTCCAGAGCCGCATGTGGCTCTTTCATCATTCTGCAGTGGCTCCCTGTGACTTTGGAAAATAATAATGAGTATTTAATTACATTGTATTTTTATTTTAGTTTGTTCGTTTTTAAATGTAAATCTAAAATTGTAGATAATGGTCATCTTGTAACATTTAAATAAAACGTTTTTAATATTTTTGTCGCTCAAAACATGCGTCAAAGCCGCCGATGTGCGCCACCCGGCACACACTGGCAGCCCGGACTTACCGGCACCTACATCAGCAGTATGATTTTCGGCCCAATGATGATAAATCCAAGAAAAGAAAAGTTTCTGAAGAAAACAGAACGCTTAATGCTACGTGGGCAGATTCATTTGCTTTCACGGCTGATGAGACTGGTACACGCGGTACGCGCGATAAAATGATGACGGAACACGGAAGCAGACGCATTTTTGGTTCGCTGCGGGTGGATAATTTAAGTTTGGATTTTTATTTCCTACGAGGAGGACTCAAATAATAATGTGTTTAATGCAGCTTTGCGCACATTTGTTTACATTATACAGAAGCGAAACTTAAAACCACATGGCTAATTTGCATAAACTAGAAGCGCTGAAAAAACAGCTCGCTCCTTGTGCCGCTGATGCGGTCAGCTTCTGTCGGACTAAAGGGCAGGACTCAGTGGAATATGTGTGTTCTTTCTGTGACTGAGGGATGTTCTGCCTATGGTGAGTCTGTTCTGTGCTTCTATCGCGTTGGAGATGGTTCATGTTAAACTTTTCAGAGATTATACGTGTGCAGGTCGTACGTGTGCAGCGCAGTTCTTTATTTCACTCATGCACTTTATTTATGTTGCTACTGTTGTGATGAAAAGACTGAAAGGTGTAAATAATTCTCTTAAGACTCGCGCTTATGAGCTGTAGTGGAGGATGATGCGCTTGTTGTAGTCCGTTTTCTGGGAGTTGTAGTTTTGCCTGTAGTTCCCCTGGTTAGCACTGGTTTAGATGTCAAAAGGGTTTTGTGGCTCCGGGTGTTTTCTTTTCTGTGGGAGACGGTCCAAATGGCTCTTTGAGTATTTAAGGTTGCTGACCCCGGTCTAGGAGCTGTTGAATAAGATAAGATAAGATAATCCTTAGTTGGCAGTTGCGCAAAACCCCGACACAAGCCAATGTTATTCTGTGGTGATCGCTCGGCTGCTTAGACTTAGACTTAGACTTAGACAAACTTTATTGATCCACAAGGGAAATTATTTGCCAGGATATCACAGAAAAATCTAGTAAATTCTCTAAACATTAACTGTCGTGATGTTGTGTAGTCTAGTCATGTAGCATCACTCTTCATATCTAAAACCATCATAACATCCATTTCGTTTAACGTTACATTTAGCGAACATGCAAAGCTTTGCATTCTCAACCAATCCATAGCCTACTTTTGATGGACTAGCACTATCCACTCGAAACTAGTCCAGGCAATAACCCATGAACTATCCTATAGCCAACATAAATTAAGATGATTTATTAAGAGACCAATCGCAAACTAAAGTCCTGCATTTTTATTATTTCTGACTGTCTTAAAGCCAATTTCAAACGTGAGGTGATTTTCCCAACTCTCGGCTACTTCACTTGAAACGTTAGTGATCAGGATGGAAAATAATTGATATCATGAAGCCAGATTGTGTTAACCAAACAACAATAAATATACCGCTTGGGTATAACAGGCAAAACATATAGGCCTATACTTGTAGCCTACTTACCACCACATGCGTTCGTAGATTCATGTTGAGGTCTTGTACGCTGAAAGCTCGGTTCGACGGGGCAGACACATTTTACATTGCATGATTATGTTGCTGCCTTTTTTGCGTTTAAACGCGAATAGGTCATCGAGGTTTGGCCAAGAAACAATGGAATTGCCGCACGCAAACCTGCGCAATGCAATTTCCTTTCAGTTCCGGCAGATTTTTTTCCCCGCATTTTATTTTTTGCCCGTCGATATTATTTTACTCAGTAACGTGGGCGGCTTTCAATGTAGCGAAGTAAAATACTTGGCTTAAAATGTACTCGAGTAAAAGTAAAATTACCTGTTTCAAAAACTACTTAGAAAATTACAAAGTACTCATAAAAACGACTCAATTACAGTAACGTGAGTAAATGTAATTCGTTACTTTCCACCCCTGGTAATCCCTCAGTGATCCGGAATGTTCTGCAGTAAAAACCTGTCAGCAGTGATAATCTGAACTCAGCTTTACTTTACTTTACCCTACTTGACATGACTTTATTTGACTTGACTTGTGTGTCTGAGTCTTGTTCTGATCATCACAGAGGGCAAAGAGGAGGAGGTCCTGGACATCAGTATGTGAGGCCAGGACTGTGGGAGGCCAGGACCTTCCGGAGAACAGGCTTTGAACCCAGCAAACAGGCAACACACCCAGCAATAAAGCCCCCCACCCTCCCCCATCAGACAGCCCACTCTCCGTTTTAATGCCAAAGCCGCTCTCATTGGACATACGGTCAGAAGTCAAATGGCCTGGGACTCCTTCCGTGGACTGCCAAACAGACGACCTCAGGACCCAAAGGTGCATGAGTCCAAGTCCGCATTTTAGTCATTGTGTACTGTCCATAGACTGTGTATAGAAGTGGACTAAGAGACACCATAGTGTTCATCATTTAAACTGAGTTGAGGCAGGTCAGAATTCTCAGGTGGAGTTTGCTGTGTAACTGTCAGATGCAGATGTGTGACCTGGTTTATAGTTCTCTGTCTATTGACAGAGAATCTGGGTCTATTCACTTAAAAAAAAAAAAAAAAACTGGCACAAAGTTCAATGTTTTCTCTGTCAGGAGAAATAAACAAGAGTTAGATTATTATTATTTTATTATTATTTTCACAATAGCTAAAGAAAGTGGTGCCATTATTCAACCCCATAGTTTGTGGAGCTAGTCGACAACAAATAAGGCTTAGCAACTAGGCATGATAGCTGTCAATCAAACCTGTTGCTGACTCAAGCTGGAGGCAACGAAAAAAGGCACCTGATTGGTCTGTTATTATTGTTCATATCTTTGATTCATGCAGAGAATGTTAAAACAAACATTTTAAGGTCAGAATGACGAGCCTGACAAAGGCCTTACAGACAGAGGGGCTACTCTTTTTCAACAGAAAGTGAGTTGGGACCAGAGTTTATGGAGCCAGTTCACAACCATGCTCACTTCCTACACTGCGTTCCAAATTATTATGCAAATGTTATTTTTCTCTGCTTTTGTCAAATTGTCAATATAAATGACAGTCATCATAATTTTCAAGTCATCAACCTTTAGAGTACAATTCAAATGTTATTGAACAAACAGTATTTTTTCAAAAAAATAAAAACTTTAAATGCACTGTTTCAAATTATTATGTACAACAGAGTTTCAAACCATGTTATTGTTGTAAAGAACTGAAAATGTTCCTTTGTTTATTTTTCATTTAGAAGCATTAGCATATTACTGAAATCAAAAGTTATTTCAAACAAAACATCTGAACAGGTCAAGTTACATTTGAACATAGGACCCTTATTTGACAGGAGCTTCACAATTCTTGCATCCATTGAACTTGTGAGTTTGTGGAGAGTTTCTGCTTGAATTTTTTTGCAGGATGTCAGAATATCCTCCCAGAGCTGCGGTTTGGATGTGAACTGCCTCTCGCCCTCATAGATCTTTCACTTGAGGAGCTCCAAAGGTTCTCAGTAGGGTTGAGGTCAGGAGAGGATGGGGGCCACACCATGAGTTTCTCTTCTTTTTTGTCCATAGCAGCCGATGATGCAGAGGTGTTCCCTGCAGCATGAGATGGAGCATTGTCATGCATGAAGATGATTTTGCTATGGAAAGTATGGTTCTTCTTTTTGTACCATGGAAGAAAGTGGTCAGTCAGAAGCTCTACAAACTTTATAGAGGTCATTTTTACACCTTCGGGGACCCTAAAAGGTCCGACCAGCTCTCTCCCCATGATTCCAGCCCAAAACATGACTCCACCACCTCCTTGCTGATGTCGCAGCATTGTTGGGACATGGTGGCCGTCCACCAAACCATCCACCACTCCATCCACCACTCCATCCACCACTCCAACCACCTGGTTGCACGGCACTCATCAGTGAACAAGACTGTTTGAAAATGAGTCTTCATGTATTTCTGGGCCCACTGGAGCTGTTTCTGCTTCTGAGCTTTGTTTAAGGGTGGCTGAATAGAAGGTTTATGCAGAACTGCAAGCCTCTGGAGGATCCTACACCTTGATGTTCACGGGACTCCAGAGGCACCAGCAGCTTCAAATACTTGTTTGCTGCTTTAATGGCATTTTAGCAGCTGCTCTCTTAATCCAATGTATTTTTCTGACAGAAACCTTCCTCATCGTGCCTTTATCTGCACAAATCTGTGTGTACTCTGAATCAGCCACAAATCTCTTAATAGTACAATGATCAGACTTAAGTTTTCATGAAATATCTAAGGTACCTTGTCTAATACCTTGTCCAAGATATTCAAATATTCAACTCACGCTTTTCGGCACTGGAGAGATCCTTTTTCTTTCGCATAATGCTGGAAAATGGTGCTCTGCTTAATAATGTGGAACGTTCTTCTTAAGTCGTTTTTCCTTTAATTGGACTTACCTGGCAGACTAATTGGCACATTTGTCTAGAGATTGATTTCACTGACCCTGTGAGCTCTGAGACAATAACACTCATGAGTTTCACTGGAAAACAAAAAAATTTACCTTTATGACAGTTAAACATAAACATGCATAATAATTTGGAACGTGGTGTATATGGAACGCAGCGGCAAGCAGGTTAGCTAGGTCCACTTCTATGTACAGTCAATGGTCCTGTCCTGCTGCATGTGAGAGGACAGCTGAGCCCCTCCCCCCTCCCCGCTCACCCATGGCGATGCCTCTCTGCATGCTCCACCCCCACCCAAGGTCCACCCCCACCCATGGCCCGTACTGCGTTCAGGGGTGGCTCTCGTATTTTGGGAAAATGTGGCAGAGGTGAGAACGTCCACACAGTCCCTGAACTCATCGCTTCATCGTGTGGCCTCGTTTGTTTTACTGTTTTATAATAAATGACTGCAGACTGACCAGTGTCCAGGCCCTCCTTTAATTAATGCACACTGTAGACAAATATGTAATGCAGATGTGGGCAGCTAAAAATATTGTTAAAGGTTCTATATTACGCAAAATAGACTCTTGTGAGCTTTAAACCATGTTGTTACCTCATGAAAAACAGACCTGGAGTTGTGTTTTGTTTCATTCACGCATGTTTGAGTAATCTTTTATTATTAGTCTGACTACATCTCCAAAGCTCCAAATGTTCTGTTCCATGTAGTGGTAGCTTTCAAATTAGCATCTACCTTTTACCTTCAGTTCAGTAGAGATCGGCACAGTACAGTGGAGCACTTCCTGTATTGCCACATGACAACACAAGGTGGAACAGTGGAACAGAATGGTTTCCCCATCAGATAAGAATGCTGCTTAAATATGCAGGGTAATGTGTGTTAATCATGTATGAATGAAACAAAACACAACTCCAGGTCTGTTTGTGATGAAGAAACAACTTTAGAACATGGATCAGAAAATAGAGAAATATGAGCTCTTTAAAGGCACTGTATGTAGGATTTAGATTTTAAATTTCATAAACTTGACCTACCTGTGTCCAATCAAATTTGATTATCCAATCAAAAAAGCAGAATGAGCCTCACGAGTCTCATTTGGGTTGCTAGTTTCAACGCTGAAATCCAGTTGGTTTAAAACTAAAATGAATGGTCACTACCTAAAGCCCAGAACCTGCACTATTCATGAATCAGTACTAGTGCAGCCTCTGTAGCTCAGCGAGGGAATTCTGGAGGTTCTGAGCTTTCACATGAGGCAAGGCATGGCCTGTCCATATACTGAGAATGAGACTTACTTGGATGTGTCCTCTATCTGCAGGTTAAGGGTCTGGGGACACGCATTGAGTTGTGATTGTAGCGCCTTTTTTAAAACAGTGCAGGTTACAATTTTATTTAATCCAATAGTGAAATAATAAATTGCTTACAGTAAACACTTGCTAGCATAACCCTCAGTGCCAAGTGTGGAGCACCAAATGGAGAGCCAAAAAGCCAGAGCACCACTTACTGCTCAGGAGATGACTGTTCCAGCAGTCCAGAAATACTACAGAATTCACCACATTCTGATTTAGATCTGGTTTTGTCCCACCTTAATCCATGGTTTAGCTTAGTGCACAATCACAGCAGGAGGTGAGCTGGATCTGGGGTTCAGGAAGTCTCAGAAAAAGACACCCACATGAGCAGATGGAGAGGGGGACCACATGGACACAGGGCAGGGAAAGAGCGTTCACACATTAAGGCTCAAGATTTACTGCAATCCTATATACTGCAATTATGTCCTTTGCAAACAACCAAATTCCCTGTGTTATAATCCAAAATCATGCTTACCCTGTAGTTTAGATCTCTATAAACATGTTCTGAAATGCATGGGATTCTTGGATTAGTTTAGCAGTTAATATTTCAATTCAATTCAATTTATTTTTGTATAGCCCAAAATCACAACAAGAGTTATCTCGGCGGACTTCACAAAATTGTTGATTAATAAAGCAGAAGAAACATTCATAAATCAAAAATACAGAATGTCCAACAACAAGCAGGCAAATGGTTAATTGTCCCAGCATCTCCTGTCCTTAGACCCTCCTTCTTGGCAAGGAAAAACTCCGAAAAAAAAACCCAGTGGGAAAAAACGGAGAAACCTCGAGGAGAACCACAGTGAAGGAGAGATCCACTCCTATGGCTGGACAGGCAGATGAAACTACTAATCTAGCAGGACGAGGACAGTTAATCCAGGACAGGGAAGGAGAGGAGGGGTCCAGGTCCTCGAGACTAGGGGGCAGCAGCGGTCCAAACTGGAACAGCAGCATCTGAAACAGGGACAGGGACAACATGTGAATAGCAATGAACAGACTACAAATGAACTAGTAATTGAATATTCTTAACAGTAGGAGGAGAAAAAGTAGGAGAAACCAGAGGACAGTGCTCAAGTTGCCATAGTTTCCCCAGTAATATATCTCCTAGAGCAGCTTAACTAGACCTATGGGTTTAGTTTCTGTTCCTAACTGACCTGACCATAAGCTAATTCAAAGAGGAACGTTTTGAGCCTAATCTTAAATGTAGAGACTGTGTCAGCTTCTTTGACATGAGCAGGGAGCTGATTCCACAACAAGGGTGCTTGGTACCTAAAAGCTCTACCTCCTAAAGTACTTTTAGCGACTCTAGGAACCACCAATAGTGCAGCATTTTGAGAGCGGAGTGAACGGTTAGGATGAGAGGGAGAAGAAGAAACAGGACAAGATCATCAAGAAGTCCAGCTCAGTCCTGGGCTGTCCTCTGGACTCGGTGCAGCAGGTGGGGGACAAGAGGGTCCTGGCTAAACTCATGTCTATGCTGGACCATGAGGGTCACCCCCTGCAGGACGCCCTGTCTGCTCTGGAGAGCAGCATCAGTGACAGACTGATTCACCCTCACTGTGTAAAGGAGAGATTTCGCAGGTCTTTCCTTCCTGCTGCTGTCAGACTGTATAATGAACAATGCTAGTCATGTGTCATCCCCATAGTAACCATGTGTCATCTCCATAGTAATAATAACAATGTGCAATATTATTTAAAGTCACTTTACCTGCTATTATTTATTTACCCACCACTGTCCATCACTGCACTGTACACAATCATCTCAGAATCAAAAACACTTATTGTGCAATGTTCCTGTGCCTTTTAGCTTAGCTTACAGTGTTGTGTTTTTTAGTTGATTGTATATACTTATTATTATTATTTATCTTGATTTTGATGCATGCTCTTATTTTCCTACTGTTTCTGTAACTTGCGTTGTGACACTGCAATTTCCCCATTGTGGGACAAATAAAGGATTATCTTATCTTATCTTATAAGGTACAATTTCATCTTTAATGTAGGAAGGGGCCATGTCATTTACAGCTTTATAGGTTAGAAGAAGAATTTTAAATTTTACTCAAAACTCAACCGGAAGCCAATGAAGATTTTTTAATACTGGAGTAATGTGCTCTCGTTTTTTAGTACCTGTTAGTATTCTTGCTGCGATATTTCAGTCTCCAAACATTAATGCTACTGAACATGTTTAAAATGTGATATCTGAACACAATCCAAGAACATCACAAATGTAATGCACTTAAGACATTTTGCAAAAATTGTGGCGGGATTCTTGAAGAAACTCAGGCTTAGTCTGGATATGCGTTGTTGTTTTTTTTTTTTTTTTTGTGGTTTATTGTGCTCTCCCACAGTGCAAAAAAGTGCCAAACGTGCGTAGAAAAATATTTACAGTGACAGTTCAAATTTAGAGGCAGGCAAAAAAAATTTTTTTTTTTTTTTAGCAGACTTCCCCTTTAAGTCTTTAAGTCTTGCTCGCTCGCTCTCTCCCCGCGTATGTTACCTCCACCGTAACCAGGACAATGGCAGAGATGCAGAGCGCACCTATATACCCCCGTTTGACCCTCCCACATTACATAACATCCATTGAAAGCTTTATTTACACCATTCTACTTTTATATGGTTAATATGTCCGGTGCCAAAAGGTGACCACAGACAATAGCTTTTATACATAGTCAATAAATCATTTACAGCGTGTCAAATATACAGAAGATACGAATAACTGGCCATGCAAATTAGTCGTGGCTCACATGACCACCGGAACCCGCGCAACAAGAGGATTTAAACTACCGACGCGGATGTGCCCGGGTTTGCCAGAACGCACCACGGAAGGAGGGAGAAGGCGGCAGCGCGAGGGTAAGTAGATGATCGATTTTAGCGTGATTCGGTTGGGCAAACAGTGTGCACCCTTAGTCGCGGCAGAACACGCTGGGGAGGTTATGGGGAATTAAGTTTAATGTACGGTTTGTACCGAAAAGGTTCAGCGCGCGGAGCGCAGCAGATAAGGAAACGGGTGCGCGCGTCTTCACATGCTCTCCCCGGGGACAACGCTCTTAGGGACGGACCTGCTCCGTCACATTGTTCAGTTCTCACACAAGCACACACTTTAAAACATTTATCGTTTCCATGGTATTTCCAGGGTTTTGAGAATTCCAACTAAAATTGTCTTTTTAACACAAAATATATAAAAAGTATCTTAAGTGATATTCTGAAGTCACAACTATTCAGATCATACAGACAGACAAATACACACTACATTATTTTTATGAACAATTCTCACTATAATTTGAATGAAATGCACTTTGTAAATTTTATAGTGGGGGGGTCTATCGTCTCCATGAAGAGGTTATTGTCCTGTCTTGAATGCTCCACAGTATGGCATTAAACCTATCTTTCTTGCATTTATTAATTACGTCATATACCACATGCACCTTGAAAACATGAAACTTGGCATGAAATTGTCACCAGATCATCTCCATGGAAAACAGTTTAATGCCATACTGTGAAACATTCCAGGCAAACAAGCAGGTCAGAAAAGTTACAGTGTTTTTCAATACTGAAAAAAGCATCCTGCTGAAAGTAACTGGGTACAGAGAAAATATATTAACGCTATAACATAACAATTTATTAAGCACGAATTTAAATCAAAACATAGGTCTCTGTCATATCAAATCTAACTCCTAATAGAAGACGAAACGAGGATAGAGCCATTTTCCAGGATTGTAGTAAGAAATCTCCAAAAGTCAAATTCATAAATGTTTTTTTCCTGATCATTTCTACCAGTGACAAGTCCATTCTCCCGCTGTATTTCTCCAACCTCACCACGACATCTGGGAGGGCATCTGACCTGCCCCCATCTCAGTTTAACACTACATGGATACAAGAGGAAGGGAGGGCATCTGACACTGTGCTCAGGTGCTCAGTTTGTGGGGTTCTCCATTGTTCACGAGTCTCTCCTAGAACATAGTGTAGCCCTTTAATCCAGCTGTAGTCCAGGCCCAGTCCAGGCCCAGTCCAGGCCCAGACCTGTATGAGACTAGAGCCCCCGGTGGAAGGTGAAGGGGGGAGAGCCTACACTGCTGGGGCTCTGAGCTGCAGACTCGTATGAACTCGGAGTCATTCCCACAATGCCCTCTGTCTTTGGGGTCTCTCCAGACAGAAAGTCGTCTTCATCCTCCCGGGACCCCTGTCACACAATAACAGCACGGTAAGTAGGACCCAGGGATGCTTCACAAACAAACAGGATTATTTTTAGTGTAGTGAACAGTGTGTGTATCTGTAGTGAAGTATGTAATACATCTGCATATATTTATTAAATAGACTACTACAAATCGCCTCCATTTAAAATATGTTGTTTAAATAGTGAATCAGTACATGGATTACCAACTAATGGCCTCAGAAGGAGGAGCAAAGCATTTTGAGCTCTGGAGAGGGCTATGGACTAAATATGAAGGATTATGACAAAACAACTTTATTAAACCGAAGATTTTGTCTTCTTATGTACTTTAACTTCTTGGGTTATTTTTTAAGACAATACAGTAACGTGTATTTACCTTGTTGACATGTTTCGGCTGCTAGCTGCGAGCCATCTTCAGAACCACCAACACTGGTGACTGTTCTGAAGATGGCTCGCAGCTAGCAGCCGAAACATGTCAACAAGGTAAATACACGTTACTGTATTGTCTTAAAAAAATAACCCAAGTAGTTAAAACAACTTTATACAACACACACATCAAGACAAAAAAATATCTGACCAGATTCTGTTATGATTAAGGGAGGTCACACAAGAAAAGCTGTGCAACTTAACAGCAAAGAACAGGCTAAAAATAATTGTAATAAATAAATTGAACAAAATGACTGATCCCTAACATAGTGCAGATGTAGTGTGTACCTGGTGCGTGGCTGTGGACGCGTGGAGCTCAGAGTTGGTTGGTTCCTCCCAGGCCTGGTACAGAGGCTGGATCAGCTGCCCCGACCTGCACAGACACACAGTGAGCACACAAACACTCCACACATCAGTTATTCATCTACACCAGAGCTAGGGCTGCTGCTGTCTAATGGTTTAATACCAGTATAATACAGTGGATGAATTTCCATATAGTAGTTAGTTCCCATACTAACTCCTAAGGCCTGTGGCCTGTAGTGTTATGTCTCATGTTATGTCATGTCTCATCTGAGACATGACATAACATCTCCATAGAAACCCCCAACCAAACCCCCAACCAAAAAGTTACATAGTGCAACTTTTAGGGTCTGCAGTAGGGATGCACAAAATATCCTAATCAAATGGGAATTGCAATGTGAGTGTGTGGAATTATCAAACAGCAAAGACAGAAATTATTTAGGTAATAGAATATCCACTGTAAACAATAAAATATTACCGTAATTTCCGGACTACTGAGCGCACCTGAATATAAGCCGCATCAACTAAATTTTCAAAGAATTTTATTTTTGTACATATATAGGCCGCACCTGTCTATAAGCCGCAAGTGTCCACGTCTTCAAGAAGTTTTCAAGTTCCGAGCATCTGCTTGTATTGCCTCTGAAAGCTTTTGTCGTCTTTTTGCATTGAGTCAGTTCGTCACGCTGCCGTCGCCAGCGTCTCACCATCGACTCGATGCCGCGCTCACGTGCAGCAGCTGTTTCCTTCTTTAACACTCAGATCAATTGTCTTTAACTTCAAAGCTGCATCATATGCATTTCTTCGTATGTTTTCCATGAGGAGGGTGTGTGTATGAAGCACAAACTAACTGTTCAAAACAAAATCAAACGAGCATCTTCCTCAGCACATCATCTCTTCACCTGTCTGTCTCGCTCTTGCGCCCCGTCACTTGGCGCTCTACAGCGCATGTCTCGAGCAGAAAGAGCCGCTGTCCTGTCTGGGATCATGTCAGTGTCTTGTAGGATTTCAGCAGATTTCAGGCTCTCCCGGGGGTCGGGGTTAGTTGTATCGATCATGTATGAGCGGATGTCCAGCTACTGAAGTTTGAGACGTTTCGTCTCGTCATTTACGCCTCACCTGCATTTAACACATACGGGTCATTAAGACGTATCCCATTCACTAATGTTCATTTAGCAGCAGAACTTATTTTATCACGCAGCGATAAACTGTTTTAGTGCTGACAACAGCGCTAGCGAGTGTTCTAACTAACCCTAACCCATGTTCACCGCACAGACAGCGGCACTTTCTGCACTCAAGCTGCGCGCGCATCCGCTGTGTTCATAGACAAATAATCCGTCCATATATGAGCCGCATCGTTGTATAAGCCGCAGGGTTCAAAGTGTGAGAAAAAAGTAGCGGCTTACAGTCCGGAAAATACGGTAGTTATTAAAAATAAAATCATTCAGAAGTTCATATTCTGGTCTTTGCTCAAAGGTGAATGCTTGACAATAACACTCAACAAAGAATCCTACTTTTTGTACATAAACTACAAATCTACAGTGGAGGAAGTCAGTATTTGATCCCTTGCTGATTTTGTAGGTTTGTCCACTGACAAATAAACAGTCTATCATTGTAATGGTAGGTTTATTTTAACATTGAGAGATAGAATATCAATATATAAACTGAATTGCATTTCATTGAGTGAAATAAGTACACTATATTGACAAAAGTATTCACTCACCTATCCAAATAATCAAAATCAGCTGTTCCAATTACTTCCATGGCCACAGGTGTATAAAATCAAGCACCTAGTCATTCAGACTGTTTCTACAAACATTTTTGAAAGAATGGGTCGCTCTCAGGAGCTCAGTGAATTCCAGCGTGGTACTGCATAGTGTGCAACAGTGTTCTGTTGGGATGAATTAGAGCGGAGACTTGAGAGCCAGGCCTTTTTGTCCAATGTAAGTGTGTGACCTCACAAATGCTCTTCTGGAAGAGTGGTCAAAAATTCCCATAAACACACTCCTAAACCTTGTGGACAACCTTTCCAGAAGAGTTGAAGCTGTTATAGCTGCAAGGGGTGGACCGACGTCATATAAACCCTATGAACCCTAAGAATAGGATGTCACTTAAGTTCATATGAGTCAAGGCAGGTGAGCGAATACTTTTGGAAATACAGTGTATTGAACCTTCTATCCAAAAAAGACTTAGTACTTGGTGGCAAAACTCTTGTTTGCAAGCACAGATGTCAGATGTTTCTTGTAGTTGATGACCAGGTTTGCGCACATATCAGAAGGACTTTTGGTCTACTCTTCTTTGCAGATCATCTCTAAATCATTGAGGTTTTGTGGCTGTCGCTTGGCAACTTGGAGATTCAGCCCCCTCCATAGGTTTTCTAAGGGTTAAGGTCCGGAGACTGGCTGGGCCTTTCCATGACCTTAATGTTCTTCTTCTTGAGCCACTCCTTCGTTGCTTTGGCAGTATGTTTTGGGTCATAAATGGTACATGTCTCCGTCCATCCTCCTGTTGACGCGGTGAAGTTGTCCTGTGCCCTTGACAGAAAAACACACTCCCAAAGCATAATGTTTCCACCTCCGTGCTTGACGGTGGGGATGGTGATGGGGTCATAGGCAGCATTTCTCTTCCTCCAAACAGGGCAAGTTGAGTTAATGCCCAAGAGCTGGATTTTGGTCTCATCTGACCACAGCACCTTCTCCCAATCACGCTCTAAATCATTCTGGTGTTCATCGGCAAACTTCAGGTGGGCCTGCACATGTGCCTTCTTCTTGTGGCGTAAAGTGTTACCAATGGTTTTCTTAGTGACTGTGGTCACTGATTTGTCACTGTTCTCATGATCATTGAAACCCCACGAGGTGAGATCTTGTGTGGAGCCCAAGACCGAGGTCGATTGGTGGTTATTTTGTATTTCTTAAATTTTCTAACAATTGCATCAACAGTTGTCTCCTTAAAACCAGCTTCTTGCTTATGTTTTTGTAGTCTATTCCAGCCTTGTGCAGATCTACAGTCTTGTTCCTGACATCCTTTGACAGCTCTTTGGTCTTTTCCATGTTGGACAGTTTGGAGTCTGTCTGATTGATTGACTGATTCTGTGAACAGGCGACTAGTTAAAACATGTGTCTAATTCAGAGGACAAGTTGATTAGGAGAGTCTAACTGGTCTGTGGGAGCCAGAACTCTTAATGGTTGGTAGGGGATCAAATACTTAGTTCACTCAATGAAATGCAAATTAATGAAGATATTTTCCATAATGTGATTTTTTTTTTTTTTTAAATTCTATCTCTCAATGTAAAAATAAACCTACCATTAAAATTACAGACTGTTCATTTCTTTGTCAGTGGGCAAACCTACAAAATAAGCAAGGGATCAAATAACTAATTTCCTCCACTTTAAATCACACTAAGTTTTTTTTCCTAAAATTGTGTAGCCCTAGTCTGCAACAGTGGGATGGGTGTCCCCAAGCCTGAGTGGAGGTCTACACAGACCTCTTGAGCAGGTAGGGGTCGAAGGGGAAGAAGGAGTCCAGAGGGTTGGTGTTGGGGGTGACCCGGTCTCCTCCAGTGGAGCTGCGTACTACAGGCAGCATGTGTCTGCTGTTCCTCTCGATAACAGTGTAGCAGAACACCACCTGGTACCTCCTGGACACACACATGTCATGTTCTTTTAGAAGCCTCAGCATAGGTTCACATGTTTAAAACCTAGAGTTATATGTGTGTGGGAGAAAGACATTTATCAGGTTTTAAACATGATGAAAACAGTAGCTGCCAAGGTCACTTTTCTGGTACAGGGTATGCCATGCTGGTCTCTATGGGTCTTAAAGGCCCAGAACAGGACCCTCCTACTACTCATTTGTATTAGAGGCAATTTTATTAAAACATTGCTCTGGTTACTTGAGTAGATGGAAGTTTGTGAGTACCTAATGATGGGTTACGGTTAAGGTTACCAAGTGTGATTGTGGTCAAAGTACCTGAATAAGTGGTAAAAGTACTTGAGTAAATGGTAGATTGAGTACCTCATGATGGCAGCAAACATGTATGTGACCATGGGCAGACACACTTTGAGAGGGTTGAGCTGACACATGACTATGCGCTCCAGGTTCAGGCTCTGCAGGTACTCCAGACCTGCACAACAGCAAGAATACAGTCAAGGCTGCATGATATGAACACAGCATTTATGTTATATATTATATTGGAAAACAAATAAAAATGGAAGAGCTTAATAATGTCAGTTACGCTCTTTTTAAAAAGTTGCCGTTCCGAATTTTCCCGTCTTGTGTGAAATGTGAAAAACAGAAACTAGAACAGAACTTGAATAAAATGTGTCTTTCCCTAGTACAGGTATATTGTCTGGTAATCAGGAAGTGCGTGTGAGCATGGTAGTTGTTCTTAGCATTACCGTGATAGCAAAACTCTTGCCTGACAAATCTAGAATGATATCTGTTTTTTTATAGAGTGATACGAGTCCGGTCCCCACTCCCTTCATCGCATCTCGAGCCAGAAACAAACACGATCATCCAATCAGATTTGTTTATTTTAGTGACTCATGTGTAATTAAGGAGCTCATTGGTCACCCATCATTATGAACAAAATGACACTTCTCATGAGGTATACAGAAATGGGCCATGTTTTTGTGTCCCCTGTGATATTTTTTTCCCTTCTGATACAAACCATGGGTGTCTCTGATTGGCTAATCCACCTGTCAATCACACCCATCTGAACTCAGGGAGATTCAGCGGTATTAAGTATTAACAAGTGTGTATTCTGGATCCCTGGTAAGCAAAACTCCACTCCGGTTTCTAAGAGTTGTGAAAAGTGCTCATAAACTCACTGTGGTGAAGAATTAGGTAATTTACAAATAACTTTGAACCACTGCAAACTGTTAATTACAAAACAGAACCAGTTCATTTAAAAGGCACTCTACCTGATTTTTGCCAATAAACTGCACAGCCTAAATACAGTCTGATATAAGGCCCATCCATGTGTGTGTAGTCTCAGACCTCTCTTCATGTTGCCCTCCAGCATGGCTCTGTGTCTGAAAACCAGAGTGTAGAAGACAGCCTGGCAGGCGCTGTAGAAGGGCCCATGCAGGTCCAGGTCACAATACTGTTTGTCCACACAGTCCTGAGAATCCAGGTACGAGTGGATCCAGGACACCATCAGGTCCAGACACGCCCGCACCGTCCTGAACACAGCACACTAGTCAGTACACGAGGAATACCAACAGTTTCAAATAACTCCTGATTTAATGATCCTATATTGCACGACACTGAGTCTTGTGAGCTATGTTCTAATGCTGTTACTTCATCAGAAACATACCTGGAGTTGTGTTTTGTTTCATTCACACATGTATGAGAAACCCTTTATTATTAGTCCGTCTAGATCATCTGTTCCACCTTGTGATGTCATGTAGTGGTATTTAACAAGTTAACAGCTCCTTTTACCTTTAGTTCATTAGAGATTGGCACTTTCAGGGCTGAAATCATCCAAATGATCCTAGTGAAAGAGTATGGAGTTTAAAAATACAATGGAGCACTTCCTGTATTACCACATGACATCACGGAAAATGGTGCGTTCCATTTGATAGAACAGCCTAAATATGCAGGATTTGCATGTTAAACATGTATGAAACAAAACACAACTCTAGATATTAATTCAGAAACATTCATTTAGTCTCCTTATGTTTATTAACCTTCTTGGGTTCTTTATAGCATGGTTGCTTTGTAATAGTTATGGAATTACCTCAAAATGGTCAAACTAGGAACAAGACAATATTTTCAGTAAAAAACTGAAATATATTGTAATAACCAAGTTTTGGCAAAAAAAAAAGGAGAAAATTTAATTTGTCAACTGGACATAGTTTATTTGGTTGAATACGTTTCGCAGCTCATCCAAGCTGCTTCCTCAGTTCTGGTCAGATGCTGGCGGACACTGCTTTATATCTGCCTGAAGGGAGGAGCTTAATTACAATGAAAATTACTCTGAGACAACACATTTAAATACAGTTTCAGTTGGTCAGGTGATTCAATATGGAGTTGTTTACAGTTACTGTTAGTCATGTGAGTCTATTCAATATGGAGTGGGAGTGGGGGAGTAGTTAGCATATCCATTCAGGGCCATGATGGGTGTTTTCACACCTCTGGACCTGACCTGGCTAGTCCCATTGTTTTCCCAGTTTGTTTTGATTTAGGTTTGAGGATAGAGTTATAGATGGGAGACAAATGATGTCTGAGACCCCCATTTCTGTTCAAGGAAGGATTCTCTTTCTTGACAAAAATAGCTTCTTTAACTCCCCTCTCAAACCAGTTCTTTTCTCTGGCCAAGATCTGGACCTTGCTGTCCTCAAAGGAGTGGCCTGTGGCTTTTAGGTGGAGATGTACGGCAGATTGCGGCCCACCCTGGTTTTCCCGTCTGTGTTGATACATCCTTTTGTGAAGTGGCTGTTTTGTTTCTCCAATGTAGCGCTCACTGCAGTCTTCACTACACTGAATGGAGTAGACCACATTGCTTTGTTTGTGGCTCGGAGTTTTGTCCTTAGGATGGACCAGTTTTTGTCTTAAAGTGTTTGTGGGTTTGAAATAGACTGGGATTTCATGTTGTCTGAAGATCCTCTGTAGTTTTTCGGAAACGCCAGCCAGGTAAGGAATAGTTACACCCCTTCTCCTGGGCTCTGGTTCTCTGTTGTCCTGTTTCTTTGTTCTCTTCGTTTTATTGAAAGCCCATTTAGGATATCCACAAACGGAGAGGGCTTTCTCCACGTGTTGTTCTTCTTTCTCCTTTCCCTCTGCGCTTGTAGGAACCACTTGGGCCCTGTGATGTAATGTCCGAATGACTCCCAGTTTGTGCTGAAGTGGGTGGTGTGAATCAAAAAGCAGATATTGGTCGGTGTGTGTGGGCTTCCTGAAGACCTCTACCTGGAGTCGCCGGTCTTCTCTTATCGTTACTGCACAATCTAAGAAGGCCAATGTGTTGTCCTTGGCATCTTCACGTGTGAATTTGATGTTCGGATCTACAGAATTGATATGTGCAGTAAAAGGTTCCAAATCTTGAATTTTGATTTTTGAGAAATTATCATCAACATAACGATACCAGTGTGTGGGTGGAGTGCCTGGATATGAGGCCAGGGCACTCTGTTCAAATTGTTCCATGTATAAGTTTGCAATGATAGGGGAGACCGGTGAGCCCATTGCACAGCCGTGGATTTGCCTGTAGAAGTTTCCTCTGAACTGGAAATAGGTGGTACTTAAACAAATTTCCAGCAGTTGGCAGATTTGGTCGGGTGAAAGTTTGGTTCTCTCTTCTAGCTTGGTATCCTCCAGTAGTCTCCTCCTTGCTGCCTCCACCACTACCGATGTAGGGATACAAGTGAAAAGAGAGGTCACATCAAAGGAAACCATAGTCTCATCCCGGTCAAACTGGAGATGCTTGATTTTGTTCACAAATTCGGCTGTGTTCTCAATGTGGTGTTCCGTGTTACCCACCAGCGGAGCCAAGATGGTTTTTAGGTGTTTGGCCACATTGTACGTGATGGAGTCTGTGCTGCATACAATGGGTCTGAGTGGTACTCCTTGTTTGTGGATCTTTGGGAGGCCATATATGCCAGGGATGGCGTCACCAGGGTACAGTCTGTAATATAGCTGTCGATCAATGACTTCTTCCTTCTCCAGCTTCTGCAAGCAATCAATGATCTTCTTTTTGTACACATTGGTGGGGTCCCATTTTAGTAATTCGTAGGTTGTGGTGTCACTGAGTAGGCTGTTAACCTTAGCCTCATAATCAGCTGAGTTCAGGATCACAGTGCATCTCCCTTTGTCAGCTGGGAGGATGTTGATGCTGTGGTCCTTCTCCAGAGCAGCGATGGCCTTCCTTTCCTCCGGTGTTACATTGGAGGGTGGTGGTTTGGCATTGCTCAGTGCAGCTGTTAATTTCAGTCTAAGGTCTCCAGCTTCTGTCTCCGTGAGCTTGTTGTTCCTGATGGCGGTTTCTGCTGCTGTGATGTAACTCTATCCTCAAACCTAAATCAAAACAAACTGGGAAAACAATGGGACTAGCCAGGTCAGGTCCAGAGGTATGAAAACACCCATCATGGCCCTGAATGGATATGCTAACTACTCCCCCATTCCCACTCCATATTGAATAGACTCACATGACTAACAGAAACTGTAAACAACTCCATATTGAATCACCTGACCAACTGAAACTGTATTTAAATATGTGTTGTCTCAGAGTAATTTTCATTGTAATTAAGCTCCTCCCTTCAGGCAGATATAAAGCAGTGTCCGCCAGCATCTGACCAGAACTGAGGAAGCAGCTTGGATGAGCTGCGAAACGTATTCAACCAACTATGTCCAGTTGACAAATTAAATTTTCTCCTTTTTTTGCCATGGATTCTACCTGGACGACTGAGGGATTTTACATACATCTAACCAAGTTTTAGTACAATGAGTAGTCTAACCTGTTATGCAATGTAAATGCATTCTCCAAATATTATATATCTACATTAAAGTAATTTTGTATTCTATATAGAAAGAGGAAAATTGTGTAAGCCTCAAGAAGATTCAGACGTTGTATTTCATTGACGACAGGACCAGTGGGGAAAAAAAAACACTTTGACAGTGTGGCACTGTGTAATCTCCACACTACAGACTATACAAAGAAGAGCTGTGAGGAGAAGCTACCACCCCGTACCTCGGGGGGTTGGACTTACACAATGGGGATGAACTTGGCACGGGCAAGGAAGCTGCCCATGTACCCGAGCGCAGCTTGCCGGAGCACTGCAGCCTGGGAAGGGTTCTGCACCAGCCTCCAGAGGTGCTCCAGGAAGGCCTCTGACAGAGCCTACAACACAAACACAAACAAACGCACACGCACACACACACACACACACACCCACCCAAACGCACACACACACACACACCCACACGCACACACACACACACACACAGATTTAGTAGTGTCTCTGTGCACACATGTTCTCCAGTGGGGTCTTTAGAGAAGATGACTTTGGATTAAAGGTCCTATATTCCGCAAAATTGACTTGTGTTAACTTTAAACCATGTTATAATGTTGTTACCTCATCAAAAACATATCCGGTGTTGTGTTTTGTTTCATTCATTCACACATTTTGAGTAAGACTGCATTATTAGTCTGTCTACATCTCCAAAGCTCAAAATGTTCTGTTCCATTTTGTAATGTCATGAAGCTGTAGTTTTGAGGTGTATGGATGTAATGAAGGGCCCATATTACACCATATTACCCGCACTGTAAACAGTGTTGGTGAAGCACTGCTTCCCCTTCCTGAGGCGTCGGACGGTTTGCCAGAATTTCTTTGAGGCTGTCCGATAGTCCTCCATGGCCTCTCTGAACTCCTCCCAACCCTGAGTCTTTGCCTCTCTGACCGCCTGAGCTGCAGCATGCTTGGTCCGCCGGTACCTGTCAGCTGCCTGAGGAGTCCCACGAGCCAACAAGACCCGATAAGACTCCTTCAACCTGACGGCATCGGCCCTTACTTCTGGGGATTGCCGCCGCGACAGGCACCACAGACCTTACGACCACAGCTACGAGGGGCCGCATCGACAATAGAGGCCGAGAACAAGGCCCACTCGGACTCCATGTCCCCAGCCTCCCCCGGAATCTGGGAGAAGGAATCTGGGAGGTGTGAGTTGAAGGTCCCCCTGACAGAGGGCTCTGCCAGACATTCCCAACAGACCCTCACTATACACTTGGGCCTGCCAGGTCTTTCCGCCTTCCTCCTCCATCAGCGGACCCATCTCACAACCAGGTGGTGATCTGTTAACAGCTCTGCCCCTCTTTTTGCCCAAGATAACCAGGCTTGGGGAGTAACGGAATACATGGAACGGCGTTAAGTAAAAGGATACAAAAAAAAGGTAACTGTATTCCGTTACAGTTACAAGGAAAGAAGACTTACTCAGATTACAGTTACATTTAGTAAAAACGGGGATTACTTAGCAGGATTACAATTTGAAGGCACGTTATGTTATTTATGTTTTCAAACTGGAGATGGAGGGAAAACAGAACAAACTGTCATACAGACATGCGCACTGCGACACTTCACGTCGTCTGGCAGTAGTGACTATGGAACAAACTTGCAACTGGCATCATGGCTTCGACCGAGAAGAACGCATTTAGCGGGTGGAAATTTCGCCATCATTTTATTTTTAAAGAAGATAAGGGGAACAACACCACCGTGCAATGCAAATTGTGCCTTCCAGCTGTGAAACACCTGTCACCGTCCAAGGACTCTACTTCCAATCTGAAGAAACATTTACAGGTAAGACTGCTAATATTAACTAGTTAGCTAGCAAACCTGTTAATACAGGTCCTATTACATCCTCTAAAAACTATTTTGGGACTGAATGTGGTGATGCTGGGGACTGGGTGGCATTTTTTGCAAAACACGCTTCGACATTGACAGTTGTTGTAATATGGTCAATATTACAACATTTAAACGTTATGCACATGCACTTGTTAGACCAGGGGTCGGCAACCTTAAATACTCAAAGAGCCATTTGGACCGTCTCCCACAGAAAAGAAAACACCCGGAGCCACAAAACCCTTTTGACTCTAAACCAGTGCTAACCAGAGGAACTACAGGCAAAACTACAACTCCCAGAAAACGGACTACAACAAGCACCATCCTCCACTACAGCTCATAAGCGCGAGTCTTAAGAGAATTATTTACACCTTTCAGTCTTTTCATCACAACAGTAGCAACATAAATAAAGTGCATGAGTGAAATAAAGAACTGCGCTGCACACGTACGACCTGCACACGTATAATCTCTGAAAAGTTTAACATGAACCATCTCCAACACGATAGAAGCACAGAACAGACTCACCATAGGCAGAACATCCCTCAGTCACAGAAAGAACACGCATATTCCACTGAGTCCTGCCCTTTAGTCAGCGCTTCTAGTTTATGCAAATGAGCCATGTGGTTTTAAGTTTCGCTTCTGTATAACGTAAACAAATGTGCGCAAAGCTGCATTAAACACATTATTATTTGAGTCCTCCTCGTAGGAAATAAAAATCCAAACTTAAATTATCCACTGTCGCGTGTACCAGTCTCATCAGCCGTGAAAGCAAATGAATCTGCCCACATAGCATTAAGCGTTCTGTTTTCTTCAGAAACTTTTCTTTTCTTGGATTTATCCATCATTGGGCCGAAAATCATACTGCTGATGTAGGTGCGGGTAAGTCCGGGCTGCCAGTGTGTGCGGGTGGCGCACATCAGCGGCTTTGACGCACGTTTTGAGCGACAAAAATATTAAAAAACGTTTTATTTAAATGTTACAAGATTACCATTATATACAATTTTAAATTTACATTTAAAAACGAACAAACTAAAATAAAAATACAATGTAATTAAATACTCATTATTATTTTCCAAAGTCACAGGGAGCCACGACAGAACGATGAAAGAGCCACATGCGGCTCTGGAGCCGCGGGTTGCTGACCCCTGTGTTAGACTAACTAACACTAAACTGAAACTAACAAATGAACTGTGACCTTGTTTACTAGTCACTTGGCTTATAGTTATGACAGTTGTTAAAACTACACACAGAAAATGTACTTGCCCTCCTAAAATAACTCATTATTTTCCAAAGTCACAGGGAGCCACGACAGAACGATGAAAGAGCCACATGCGGCTCTGGAGCCGCGGGTTGCTGACCCCTGTGTTAGACTAACTAACACTAAACTGAAACTAGAAGCTTTTGGCCTACTCACTGACAGCCAGCACGGATTCCGCAGTCGCCGATCCTGTGAGACGCAGCTGCTGGTCTTCATTGATGATCTAGGGAGAAGAGTCTGTGATGGAGAGCAGATCGATGTAGCTGTATTGGACTTTTCCAAGGCCTTTGATGTTGTGCCTCACCATCGTCTGCTTTCCAAGCTCGACTACTATGGAATCAGGGGCTGTGAGTTGCAGTGGATACAGTCATTTCTTTCAGGAAGATCTCAGGTTGTCGTGGTTGATGGGGAGTCATCAGAAGCCGCTGTCGTCACCTCTGGAGTGCCACAGGGATCGGTCCTTGGGCCGATCCTCTTCCTGGTCTTTATAAATGACATGCCGGAGTGCGTCGGAGCCCAGACTCGACTGTTTGCAGATGACAGTATCATCTACAGATCTGTGAAGTCAGAAGATGACTGCTCCAACTTACAGCAAGATCTCGATGCTCTGCATCAGTGGGAAACTGCTTGGGGGATGTCATTCAATCCATCTAAATGCAATATTATCCGTATCACCAGAAAAAGATCACCCATCCAATACACCTACACCCTTAAAGGAGAAATCCTAGAAGTTGTGGACTCTGTAACCTTCCTTGGAATAGACATAAGTAATAACCTATCATGGAGTACCCAAGTCCATAAAGCAGCAAGTAAAGGCAATAGATCACTTGGTTTCATTAAACGTAACATCAATAGTTCTTCAAAAATCACCAAAGAGCGCGCTTATCAAACATTAGTTCGACCAACCCTTGAATATGCAGCTACAGTATGGCATCCCCCAGAGAAGTTACTGTCTGATACTATCGAGGGAGTTCAGAGGAGAGCTGCCAGGTATGTGTGCCGCAATTACGATCCTCGTGCCAGTGTCACCGCCATGCTGTCCGAGCTACAGTGGGAGACCCTGGAACAGCGCCATGAAAACAGCGTATGAAAGCAAGAGTCATCATCCTCTACAAGATCATTCACCAACTCGTTGCCATCCCTTCTACACAGTTTATTCCAGTCAAAGTTTCTACAAGAGGTCATCAATACAAGTTCATACAGATAAGAGCCAGAACCAACTATTATAAGTTCACCTTCTTCCCATATGTCATTCCATTATGGAACCAGCTCCCTGAAGAAATAGCTACAGCGTCCAGTCTTGACCACTTCAAGCATGGTCTGGCGTCCATTCACCTCCAACCTCCAAGAAGATAAACAGCAATCCTTGTTTTTAACTCCACTAATATGTTTTTATCTTTTGCACTCTTATTACTCACTTTCTCTCCTTTTATCTCATGCTTTAACTTTATAAATTCTGTACTAATATTTTAACAAGCATGCGCCAACGATAATTGTCTGTAGTGACAGAAGTTGTATTTGATGATGAAAAACTTTTAATTGTACTTATCTACTTCAAATATATATATATATATATTACAACCATCACTAGTGCCACTAATGATAACTTTTATGATGATGGGTATTGTTATTGTTATTATATTACTTAATTAGTTACTGAATTAAGCATACTCTACCACTGCTTGACTTTTAATTTGTGCTATTATTATTACTATTGTTTCGCATTGTAAGCTTTTCTTTGTGGTCTTAAATTGTAGTACTGTACATTCATTTTGATGTATATGGACTTAAAAAAAAGTCAGATTTGTTTACAAATTGAGTGCTTCTAAAAAAACTAAAATAAGATCATTTTGTGTTTATGGAGTAATGAGCACATTGTATTTCTGTGTTGTATACTGTTCTGTACATGTACACCTTTTTGTTGAAAATGTTGAAGGTGACCACTGGATTTGTTTAAAATAATGTGTGCTATGTAAAAGGAGCTTATTTCTTTCTTAATAAACTGTGCTATGTGGTCAAGACTTGTGCACTTTCATTGTAGGACTATAAGCTACTGCCCAAAATAGCTTTCCTCAATTTCTTTTATAATGGACAAAAGTAAGTCATTTTATTGATATTTATTTTTTTGTTGTTATAGGATATTTGGTGTTAAAGTAATCCAAAAGTAACTGAAAGTATTCAAGTTACATTACTTTAATATTATGGTACTTGGATTACGTTACTGAATACATATTTTAAGGGGTAACTAGTAACTTTACCAGAATACATTTCTAAAGTAACCCTCCCAACCCTGAAGATAACAAATATCATCCCGATATATCGATACCAAAAGTTTAGAATCCAGAGCAACCAAGGGCCGATTCGGCTGCTATTTTTGTATATATAGGGCCAATTTTGATTATTTTACCCAAATTCTTTAATTTAAATTCTGTGATTTCATTCTGTAATTTAAAATGACTACAAACTCACCCACAGCCCATTTTACCGTCAATATATCATAGGTCTATCTCTACATTTGATAAACAAGATAGTTTCGAAAGGGTTGCACAAAATTTGACCTGTCCAGAATGACATCTCTGGATTTTTTATACAGTGCGATATGGGTATGGTCCCCACTCCCTCCGCCACGCCTTGAGCCACATTCACACAGTGCTGTTCAATCAGACTCACATCTTAGAGCTGTATTGGACCAGTGTGTACTCTGGATCCCAGGCAAGAACATGACATCACTATTTCTATTACTAAGCTGTTTTAGATCAATATTGCAGTTTATATAAAAAAAAAAAATGCTGACCAGTCTGAAGCTGCAGAGGTAGAAGAGGGCGTATTGGACATGGGAGCAGGCATGCGTGGGCAGGATGACCTTATCGAACACGGCCAGCAGGTCTCTGTACAGAGCCTTAGTCTGGTCCAGATGCAGAGCACCTGCGCATACACACACACACACACACACATGGCATGGACAGAAGCATCACACAAGAATCAGACAACACATGTAGGAAGTATTAAACAGTACTAGAGCCCTGATAGTCTGCTTCAGCCTGGATAGCACTTAACCAGTTGCATTCTTCCTCAAGGTTATAATTTCAAATTGAGGACAGGGAATATTGAGTCTAGCTCAAGATTGTGCCGTCATACCTCAAAGAATTTTCAGTTAGCCTAATCTTAAACAAAGGCAAATGTTAAGGTCCTGTACCCAATTTTTGTTCCATGTATTTGAGCAAAATGTGTCTTGCTCTAGTACAGATGTATCGCATAAGCAGCTCTTGAGATCAAATTAAGTTCTCTGTGTAGTGTGTGCATCTCATTATAAAGAGTTTTATTGTCCGATAATCAGGAATTGCACTGTTAGCACGTTAGTTGTTGTTAGCATTACCGTGATGGCAAAACTCCACACTGGCCTTTGAAAGTTGTGAAAAGCTCTTATAAACTAATCACTGTGAATAATGAGGACACTCTGAATGCATAAAGTAAGTGAGGAAGAACTTTGGACCACTGTAAACCGTTTAAAATGAACTAGTTCTGTTTTTTACGTTTTTAGGACAGGAAAAATCAGGTACAGTGCTGTTAAGATGATAAATACTGTACTTTGCTTTTAAAAGTATTCTCATTCAATAGAGTCATCCATGTTTTCACCAGTAGTGACCCAACAGCATATCAGGGCATTCCATACTCTGTTTACTTTTTGTCATATTAATCTTATGGTCCCCACAGACGAGGTTCTACTGTACCATTAACGTGGCAGACGTCCTTGATATAAGCCAGGAGCACGGCCATGAGAGTGTCCAGCCGCTCTGCCACCGGGTGGGCCATGAGCGAGGAGGACGGGGGGCATGCATGGAGCTCCTCGTCCTGTAATACAACACAAGAGCTCACATCCACACACACAATAGCTTTCTCAAATACACAGGAGAGAACATCACCACAGACGCATGTAGAGTATAAGGGAAGTTAAATATTACAACACTGTGTCTCCCAAATCTATCAAGGTAAAAATACAATACTGTACAGTAATACAATATGCTCTAAATGCTCTGTTCCACCTTGTGATGTCATCAAATGGTAGTTTTAAAATAAATTGCTACCTTTTTACTTTTAATTCAGCAGAGATTAGCAATTCCAGGTCTGAAATCACCCAAATGATTCTAGTGAAGGTGTATGGAGTTTAAAAGCACAGTGGAGCACTTCCTGCATTACCATGACATCAAAAGACCACAAGGTGGAACAGCATGTTATTAGTTTGAGAGAAAAACACAGGCTAAAGGCTAACGCCCACCAAAACGCAGCGCGTTGCAACGCGTCATTTGCCACGTCAACACACACTGAACACCACACGGCTATTAAAAAGGCTTTAATACACTCTTGTGGTGTTACATATGAGTGTTTTATGTGCAGATTACTTATAAAATGAGCAAGAGGCTGTGAGAGGAGAGGAAAGGGGTTGGTTTGACGAGGTTATAATGAGTTTAGCGAGAGATGAGAATTTCCCCGTACAGAGGGAAGCGGGAGAGGAGGAGGCGTTCTGCTGAGTTGAACACCGGGGCTTTCTCTGCTTCTCCTGTAGCTCTGTGCCTCTGCTCACAGTTTACAGCTCCTTTTGTCGCTCACAGAGCGGAGACATGTCTGTACTCATCGCACACGTGCAGAATGCCCCATGTGTTTTCAGACACAGCTGTGTGTTGGCTCATAGAAAATAATGGAGGCAGCAATTTTGCTACGCGTCAAAATGTCCTGGTGTGCGTTGGCCTTAAATATACAGGGTTTGTGTGTTAAACATGTGTGAATGAAACAAAACACAACTCCAGATATGTTTGTGATGAGGAAACTAAATTATAACAGATCAGAAAATAGTGTCATATATGGGCCCTTTAACTAAAGTTCTATGGACTGACACAGACCTAAAATGTGGAAAGATGCATCATAACAGTGAAATGTGGTGGTGAAATAGTCTACATTCTAAAGTTGCTGCCTGGAGAGCCCCACCCACACCCAACACACCCACACACACTCACACACACCCATGCACACTTACCATGTCAAAGAGCGCCTCCTCTGGCTGCTGGTGCACAGCGCGCTCCTCGGCCTCTTCAATGTCAGACCTGGAGGCGGTGACCTGCGAGGAGACACAGCTCAGAATTGTCCCACTGCAGCACACACACTGGATATACTAGGGGTGCAATAATAAATTGATCCAATATATCGGCCAAAAGCACTGATACCAGACAACTGATAGAGTGCTCCGATAATGAAAGGATTAACCCTGCCATCCCTTCGCAGATGCAGGAAGAAAACAGCTCTGTGGACAGAGCAGAAATCTGGATAGAGACTTGATCAAACGTTGTGTTGTTTAAAATGAAAACAAGAAGAAATATCGGCCACTGGTATCGGCCTCATATCGGTGCATCCCTAGTACATACTGTACACAGAGATACTTACGTCCAGCTGGAGCATCTTGTCTATGATAATTTCCAGGACGTCTCTGCGCATAGAAGGCAGGTACACACTCACACGCAGCAGGTTGTGGACATAGCACTCCTGTGGGACAAAAGTACAGTCAGGAGAGACAGGCAATCAGGGAGTATGGTTGTTTGTAGCAGGATTGTCAAAAGTATCAAAAATCAGATACTAATCCATGCTAAAACTAGTATCAAAACTAGATACTCATTTGAGCAAGTATCGACACAAAGTCATATTCACAGGACATAAATGAATTTCCTGAATAGCTTCAGAATGATCTTGAGCTGTATCAGAACAGTATAAGAGCACATAGACTAGTATACACCCATGGACCACTATGGAACCTACTGGACCACTGAGGGAGTACACAGAAATAAGGCATAGAAAAGAAAAGACTATTACTTAATGTTAAAAATCACATTCTATTGTCTAAAGAAAGTGATTTTTACTACCATCATGGTATCAGAATAAGTATTGAGTATCAAGTCTTTTCCTTAGTATCGAAATCGAGTTTGAGAAATCATCGTGAGTTTTGAGAAAGCATCGTGACAACACTATGAGGGAGTCTGCTGCTCTCATGTGTCACTGGGATACAACAGGGCTAGACTTCTAATCAAACTATTATTTCTATTTATACACTGAGATTTCTTTTTTTTTTTTGAGAGATGGAAATTTAAGGTGCTATACCTGATTTATAAAAACGAGTTAATTTTAAACCGTTTGCAGTGGTCCCAAGTTATTCCTCACTTAACTTATGCATTCAGAGCATCCTAATTATTCACTGCAATGAGTTTATAAGCACTTTTCACAACTTTCAGAGACCAGAGCCGAGTTTTGGCATCATAGAAAAGCTAACAACTAGCATGCTAACCATGCACTTTCTGATTCTCTGGCAATAAAACGCGCTATAATTAAATGCTGACAGTATACAATGGACTTATTTGGACCTCAAGAGCTCCTTATACCATATAATTATACTGGGGAAAGACACTTCATAGGTCTTTCATAGGCATAGGTTAGAAATTAGAAATAGGTTACTCTTTTTTTATTTAATAATGTTGCTTCTCCTTTATGTGTTTTAGAGTCTATGTAGATCAGGTCTCCAATACAGTGACCAAACTACAATTCTGATTATTATAATAGCTGTCGAGTTAACTCATCATGATTATTCCCATTAAATGTTGCAGCCCTAGTTACAACTCTATTAGACACAAAATGTCCACATTTTTAACAATACTGGACAAAGATTAAAAATGTTGAATATTATTACTTTGCAGTGATGCAGAATGTTCAGCCAGCAGTTCAGCCTTGATGACTCAATGCACACATTAGCAAACACTGACAAAAATGTTTAATGATTCAAGTCTCAAAACTCAAGAAACAACCAGTTCTTTATGGTCAGACTTTGTTAAAACAAAACTCAGTTTAAAGTCTTATTTGAGTGACAGAGCTTCAGACAGAGCAGTGCTTCAGTTAGCATCACAATCCCAGTGAATGTTGATGACATCAGCTGCAATGTATCAGTACTAGAAAATCTAACTATTCTGTGCTTTTGATGCAACAAAATCACAATAAGTGAGTGAGTTTAGAGTGAAAAGCAGTATCCGTGGGTAAGCCTGACCAGAGTCCTGGAGGACTTCTGGATGAAGGGGAACTTCTCATGCAGGATAGGGGTGAGGAAGCGGCTGGTCCTGGGGAGACACACACAAGTTAAAGCGCACCCTGGGGTCAGATGTTATTATAAGTGATGCATGTACAGAGCAGGACTTACGATGGTACGTATCTGGAGATGAGCTGCAATGCCCGGTGACACTGCTCAAAGTTCCTGGGCAGGTCTGAAAAGCCAGACATGTTCTTAGAATCAAGAATATACAGGGGAATAACTAATTCTGCATTGACCAGTAACACTACTGCACGGAGCCGTCGATGGTGCTCTTGTGTGTGGAAAAGTGTGTGCGCTTAGTGTACTTAAATGTGTATGTATGCATTTCTTACTTTCATCTTCATCGTCTGAGTCAGAGAAGTCCACTCCTCCTTCACTCACTGTCACTCGCTCTGGAGACACACAGGTCAAAGGTCAACACTGTCCCACTGTCACAATGAGGACACATCCACAGGACAGAACACCTGTCCATCATCCAAAGGGCAACACTAGTTGTAGTTGTATATGTAGTTGTAACTATTGTTAGAACAGGATGTGTGACCCAAGCCTGTTCACATCTATGACATGATACTAATATCAGTGGAATATGAAAACATGTACTCAGTTTCCCCCTGAGACCAAAGCCTTGTTTCCACTGACAGAGTTCGCTTGGGGTCCTCTTGGCATGGGCCAATGTGGAGAGGGCCGTTGGACAGCTATCAAAAGATTGGTGCTAAAGGAGCATCAACACAGATCCATGTTCAGATACAGTTGAAACCAAAAGTTTACATACACTATACAAAAACACACATGCTGTTTTTTTCTCACTGTCAGACATAAAATAAAAATAAACTTGTCCTGTTTTAGGTCAATGAGAGTTAACAAAATTATCTGTATTTGCTAAATGCCATCCATCCATCCATTTTCTTCCGCTTATCCGGGGCCAGGTCGCGGGGCAACAGTCTAAGCAGGGACTCCCAAACTTCCTTCACCCCGGACACTTCCTCCAGCTCCTCCGGGGGGACCCCAAGGCGTTCCCAGGCCAGCCGGGAGACATAGTCTCTCCAGCGTGTCCTGGGTCTTCCCCGGGGCCTCCTCCCGGTGGGACATGCCCGGAACACCTCCCGAGGGAGGCGACCAGGAGGCATCCGGAACAGATGCACGCGCTACCTCAGCTGGCTCCTCTCAACATGGAGGAGCAGTGGCTCTACTCCGAGCCCCTCCCATGTGACTGAGCTCCTCACCCTATCTCTAAAGGTGCACCCAGCCACTATGCGGAGGAAACTCATTTCGGGCACATGTATCCGCGATCTTGTCCTTTCGGTCATCACCCAAAGCTCATGACCATAGGTGAGGGTAGGAACGTAGACTGACCGGTAAATTGCGAGCCTTGCCTTCTGGCTCAGCTCCCTTTTCACCACAACATCCGGTACAGCGACCACATCACTGCCGACGCTGCACCGATCCACCTGTCAATCTCACGCTCCATCCTCCCCTCACTCGTGAACAAAACCCCGAGATACTTGAACTCCTCCACTTAAGGCAGGGACTCTTCACCCAGCCGGAGAAGCAAAGCCACCTTTTTCCTGTCGAGAACCGTGGCCTCGGATTTGGAGGAGCTGATCCTCATCCCAGCCACTTCGCACTCGGCTGCAAACCGCCCCAGTGCACGTTGGAGGTCCCGGTTCGATGAAGCCATCAGGACAACATCATCTGCAAACAGCAGAGATGAGATCCTGTGGTCCCCAAACCGGATCCCCTCCGGCCCCTGACTGCGCCTAGAAATTCTGTCCATAAATACAATGAACAGAACCGGCGACAAAGGGCAGCCCTGACGGAGTCCAACATGCACCGGAAACAGGTCCGACTTACTACCGGCAATCCGAACACAGTTCCTGCTCCGGTCATACAGGGACCAAACAGCCCTTAACAAAGAGCCTCAGACTCCATACTCCCAGAGCACCCTCCACAGGACCCCACGAGGGACACAGTCGAATGCCTTCTCCAGATCCACAAGGCACGTGGACTGGTTGGGCAAACTCCCATGAACCCTCGAAAACCCAATGGAGAGTATAGAGCTGGTCCAGTGTTCCGTGGCGGGGACGAAAACCACACTGCTCCTCCTGAATCCGAGGTTCGACCATCGGTCAGATTCTCCTCTCCAGCACCCTGGAATAGACCTTACCGGGGAGGCTGAGGAGTGTGATTCCCCTGTAGTTGGAACACACCCTCCGGTCCCCCTTCTTAAACAGAGGGACCACCACCCCGGTCTGCCAGTCCAGAGGCACTGTCCCCAACCGCCACGCGATGTTGCAGTGAAGTGTCAGCCAAGACAGCCCCACAACATCCAGAGACTTGAGATACTCAGGACGGATCTCATCCACCCCCGGAGCATTGCCACCGAGGAGACTGCCAACCACCTCAGTGACTTCAGCCAGGGTGATGGACGAATCCGCCTCCGAGTCCCCAGCCTCTGCTTCCTCCTCAGAAGACGACGGTGACGGTGGGATTGAGGAGATCCTCAAAGTATTCCTTCCACCGTCCAACAACATCCCCAGTCGAGGTCAACAGCTCTCCACCTGCATTGTAAACAGTGTTGGTGAAGCACTGCTTCCCCCTCCTGAGGCTCCGGACGGTTTGCCAGAATTTCCTTGAGGTCGTCCGATAGTCCTCCTCCATGGCCTCTCCGAACTCCTCCCAACCCTGAGTTTTTGCCTCTGCGAATGCCTGGGCTGCAGCACACTTGGTCCGCCGGTACCTGTCAGCTGCCTCAGAAGTCCCATGAGCCAACAAGGCCCGATAAGACGCCTTCTTCAGTGTGACAGCATCCCTTACTTTCGGAGTCCACCACCGGGTTCGGGGATTGTCGCCGCGACAGGCACTGCAGACCTTACGACCACAGCTACGAGCAGCCGCATCGACAATAGAGGCCAAGAACAAAGCCCAATTAGACTCCATGTCCCCAGCCTCCCCTGGAATCTGGGAGGAGCTCTCCCGGAGGTGTGAGTTGAAGGTCCCCCTGACAGAGGGCTCTGCCAGACGTTCCCAACGGACCCTCACTATACGCTTGGGCCTGCCAGGTCTTTCCGGCTTCCTCCCCCGCCAGCGGACCCAACTCACAACCAGGTGGTGATCAGTTGACAGCTCTGCCCCTCTCTTCACCCGAGTGTCCAAGACACTGACCGGAGGTCAGATGATACGACAACAACGTCGATCATCAACCTCCGGCCTAGGGTGTCCTGGTGCCACGTGCACTGATGGACACCCTTGTGTTCGAACATGGTGTTCGTTATGGACAAACCGTGGCTAGCACAGAAGTCCAACAACAGAACACCACTCGGGTTCAGATCAGGGAGGCCGTTCCTCCCAATCACCCCTCTCCAGTTGTCACTGTCGTTGCCCACGTGGGCGTTGAAGTCCCCCAGTAAAACAATGGAGTCCCCAGTTGGTGCACTGTCCTGTACCCCTCCCAGAGGCTCCAAGAAGGCCGGGTACTCTGCTGTAGGGCGACACAACAGTGAGAGACCTGTCCCCGACCCAAAGGCGCAGGGACGCGACCCTCTCGTTCACCGGGGTGAACTCCAACACACAGAGGCTGAGCTGTGGGACAATGAGCAGGCCCACACCAGCTCGCCGCCGCTCCCCGCGTGAAACGACAGAAATGGAGAGTCCACCCCCCTCAAGAAGTTGGGTTCCAGAGCCCAAGCTGTGCGTGGAGGTGAAGCCGACTATATCTATTCGGTAACGCTCAACCTCCCACACGAGCTTGGGCTCCTTCCCCCCCAGCGAGGTGACATTCCATGTCCCCAGAGGTAGTCTCCATGTCCGGAGATCCGGTCGTCGAGGCCCCCGCCTTCGACTGCCACCCAGATCTCTCTGCACCGGCTGTGCCCGGCCGGGCCCCGTGGGGGAAGGCCCGGGCACCAGACGCTCGCAGTCGAGCTCCCACCCCAGGCCTGGCTCCAGGGTGGGGCCCCGGTAACGCCAATCCGGGCGACGTAACTGGCCTTGTTGTAACACTCATCATAAGGGCTGGCTAAATGCCAGAATAAGGAGAAAATGATTTTTTTAGACAATTTTGTATCACTTTTTTCAAAATCATAAGTGTATATACACTAAGATCAGTATGCCTTTAAACAATTTGGGACATCCCAGATGATGATGTCATCTCATTGGAAAATTCTGATAGGTTTATTGACAGCATTTGAGTTAATTAGAAACACACCTGTGGATGTATTTTAGGGCACATTTGAAACACATTGCTTCTTTGTGAAACATCATGTGAAAATCAAAAGAAATCAGTCAAGATCTCAGGAAGAGAAGTGTGGATTTGCACAAGTCTGGTTCATTCTTGGGTGCAATTTCCAGATGCCTGAAGGTGCCACGTTCATCTGTTCAGACAATTATACGCAAGTATAAACATCATGGGAATGTCCAGCCATCGTATCGCTCGGGAAGGAGACGGGTTCAGAGTCCCAGAGATGAACGTACTTTGGTCCGAAATGTCCAGAACAACCCAAGGACAAAAGCAAAAGACCTTGTGAAGATGCTGGCTGAAAATGGTAAGAATGTGTCATTACCAACAGTGAAACGAGTCCTGTACAGACATGGGCTAAAAGGATACGCTGCCAGGAAGAAGCCATTACTCCAAAAGAAACATAAAAAAGCCAGATTAGAGTTTGCTAATGCACACATGGATAAAGACTTTCATTTCTGGAGACATGTCCTGTGGTCTGATGAAACTAAAATTGAACTGTTTGGCCACAATGACCATTGTTATGTTTGGATAAAAAAGGGGGAAGCCTGCAGGCCTCAGAACACCTTCCCAACTGTAAAACATGGGGGTGGTAGCATCATGTTGTGGGGTTGTTTTGCTGCTGGAGGGACTGGTGCACTTCACAAAATAGAAGGCATCATGAAGAAAGAACACTATGTGGAGCTGTAACTGGTTACAAAGTGGCTTAAGGATAACAAAGTCAATGTTTTGGAGTGGCCATCACAGAGCCCGGATCTAAATCCTATTGAAAATTTGGGCAGACCTGAAAAGACGTGTACGAGCAAGGCGACCTACTAACCTGGCTCAGTTACACCAGTTCTGTCAGGAGGAATGGGCCAAAATTCCTACACACTATTGTGAGAAGCTTGTGGAAGGATATCCAAAATATTTGACCCAAGTCATACAGTTTAAAGGCAATAGTACAAAATACTAATGAAATGAATGTAAACTTTTGACTTTGAAAAATGTAATTAAAGAAATGTCTAAAAAAAATTGTAAGAGCAGCTTCAATGACTCCTTCTTGTATTAGTTTAGCAATTCATATGTCAGTCTTCTCTCCAGTGTTTAATTCTTTAACGTTGTCACTAGAGATGCACCAATCCGATACTGATATCGGTACTGGCCACCAATTTAGGCATTTTTTAGAGTATCAGCTTGGATCAAATTGAGTGAATAGATCTGGCTGATACAGCGTATAGAGCCCTCTGCACGCCGCCGTCTCTGCTAACGCTGCTGCTAAGGCCCAGAGCAGCTTAAACACAGACTGAGGAGGCGCCAAAGAGTTAGTATTTGTTTTAGCTCTGCCATGTCTCTAAGAGTGAAAACCAAACTTTTGAAAAATCGGCAGAGCCGAATGCCCTAGCTTGTTTACATACATTAAGTACCATGTGCTTCAACAGGCTTCTCATCTTTTTTACAGGCCTCAAACATGAAATCTGGTGAAAAAATACTGCCTTTAGAAACAGTGAAATAAAACATCACCAAATGCCTCTGCCACTATGTCCTGAAGCTGTTGTACTGTGGAGGACTTATACATTATTTTACAATATTATAACAAATTCATAATTATAACAAATTCATAATTTGTTACAATATTGTAAAGTATATTTTTAAGTCTGGGGTTTTACATCTGCTAATAATTTTATTCAACTGGGGCTGATTTCACCATGGAATACTTAATTGTTTATAAAAGGCACACCTTAAATTGTGTAAATAAAATCATTTAAAATGAGAAAATCAATATTGGATCAGGACCCAAAAAACTGGATCATCCCTAGAACATCCCTAGAACATCCCTATTATGCTGTAGTTTAATTTCAGCCAGGTATCCATTAATATCGGTAGTATTGGCAGATTCTTAATGCTCTTATATCGGTATTGTTACTGAAAAAGCTGGATCGGTGCATCCCTAGTTGTCACAATATGGACAGTGCATTATATACTAAATCGACTTCTATAACTAGTAGTAAAATCTGGAAATAGATCTGTTCAGGCATCGATACTCGAACTTTTTCAGAAGTAGTCTCACCACATGGTAAAGTTAAAAAATGAAAAGCAAAAACTATATTGATAATAGCATTATACAATACAAACAACAAAGCTACGATTACAGTATAGAGACACACTGGTAAAGGACCTCAGCCTTGTATATTAGCACAATTCCCAAATACATCAATGCATCTCATGTACAGTTAATTTAATCCTTGTGGTATCTAAATGGGTATGGAGTATCAAATGTTTTCTCAGAGTCTGACATAATATCATGAAAACACCAAGTCCTACCCAAACATATCCCACATATGACAAAAAATAACCACACTGACATTTTTAGCCCTTACAAGAAGAGTAACTCACTTGGGATGAAGTGGGCCACAACCATGCCGAGGCAGGAGCACAGGTACACAGTCTGTGCAGAGACCAGGTTACTGAGGAAAGCCAGGTACTCCTCCACCACAGCCTGACTGCGCCCCACCCATGGGAGGTGCTATAGAGGGGAACACACATGGAGGGGAGGGGGCAAGTACAGAGGGGGTGAGGAGAAAGTGAAGCCAAAGTGGACAGTACATTTGAGAGCAGGTGTGTGCGCGTGTGTGTGCGCGTGTGTGTGTGCGTGTGTGTGCGCGTGTGTGCGCGTGTGTGCGCATGTGCGCATGTGTGTGCGTGCGCATGTGTGTGCGTGTGTGTGTGGTTCTCACCAGCACGGCGTGGATGAGCTGCTCGTGCTCTTTACTGAGCAGAGTCACACAGCTCCTGAACTCCTGCAGCCAGTTTATGATCTGAGAGTCCTGTCAGAGCAGAGTCATCCAATGGTTCAGACCAATGAGTAGCATTGTGGTTTGGGTGAAGCGCACAAACATTCCAAAACAAACATGGCTTTATTTTTGTGAAAATACAGACTACTCAGTTTGTGAAAAATGCAGAGAAGGTAAGCGTTTTGTCCATTTGTGGACCTTATCTTGATCAATTTCAGGAAGAGCCATCCAAGTCTGTGTAGAACTTAGACTTAGACTTAGACAAACTTTATTGATCCACAAGGGAAATTATTTGGATACAGTAGCTCAGCCATCACAATATAACTTCACACATCAATCTAACGTGAGCCTGGTTAGGTGTCATAAAAGACAGATTTTGTATTTTGTTGTTAGCACTGCTCATTCAATGACCATGTTAGAACAGTCTCTGTGATTGGAGAAATATGCCAGTTCAAACTCTAATTCTAATAGATTTGTGATATATGGTGCAGGCCTTAGCTATAAACTTCTCATAGCAGTGCAGTGTACCTTGATGTCGGGATCTGCCAGCTGGTGTCGAAGCAGCTCATAGTCGCTCAGGTCCCCCTAACACACACACACACACACACACACACACACACACACACACACACATACATTATTACATGTGAAAAATACCTCATACTAGATGTACAAGTTTAGTAAGACATTTACAAACAGTGCATACATGTTAAAGTGAATAATACAGCATCATAGCCTGTATATATAAATGGACATAGCTAACGCACTAGTCGCCGCATTTCAAATAGGAAGGGAAAATGTGACCACATTCGGCTCCTTCTGACCTTGACTCCCATTGACTTACATTGGAAAACTGTGGCCCCTGTCTCTGCAGTCAGCCTCATCATGTTGGTCTTAAAATGTTCGTATTAACCCGCTCTACACGATCCTTGGGTTTATATTTTGTGATTGTGTGCGTTAAAAAACATCCTATTCCTAATATGGACCTGGCTCCAAATTCACTCCTGGAACAGTTTAAGAGCATCACGAGCTTCCTTTGAGTGGAGCTGAACGCTATGTGTGACGTCACACTCACTTATTCCACTTACTTAGCATACAACATTAATGGTTCCACTAAATATTGCAGCCACAGCTGCCCTGGGGCAGAAGCGAGGCCGGAGCACCTCCTGTATTACCACATGACATCATAAGGTGGATCAGAGTGTTTTCAATTTGAGAGAAGAACTTATTCTAAATATGTAGGTGTGTCTTTATGATGAGGAAACACCATTATAACAAACAGATTACAAAATAGTGTAATATGGACCCTTCAATGCCATATTGTGGAATATTAATAACAGACTGACATGTTCAAACATGTCTCAAGTGTGACGTCATCTACCTATATGACATAGCCAATACATCTACAGCCAAATCGAACATATGAATAAACTAATGATTCTTTAAAAAAACAAAAACAAAAAAACTGTGCTAAGGTACAGTAAGGACTTGTTGTAAGGATTTGTTTAGCAGACATTTATCATAGAAACAGTAAACTGACACAGCCCCATGTCCACTCACCTTCTTGTATTTGGCCAGTGTGTCCGCCACTGTCCCCCCAAACCTGACTGTCTTTACAGGAGGAGTGTTCAAGAAGTCCCGATTGTCCAGCTCCATGTCCAACAAAACTCTTTGCTAACGCTAAAGCTACAGCGACAGATCAGGCAACAGCAGTTGTCCTACAGCGGGGACTCGCGAGGACAGGGGTTAGCGGGAGACAAGTCCACCGTTCCCCGCCTGGACATCAACTGCATGGGGCTCCTGTGAAGTCCTCTGCCCGAACAGAGACAATAAAGACCGGCTAGACTCAGAGAAGAACCGTGGATCAAGAGCAGAGCCGCGCAGCAAACACATGTGAGCGACGGCGGAAGAGACAAGTGTTTACGGAAGTGACGCGAGTGTTACGGAGAAATGTCTCCGGCGGCTCAGCTCCGCTCCCGTTGAATTTAATTTTATTTATTATTTTTAATGACATCGTAAATCAATTAACAAACATTAACAAACATATTAACAAACATAATAATAATAATAATAATAATAATAATAATAATAATAATAACTAGAAAAGCACTCAGAGAGCGCAGACCTCCGCCAAGCCCCATTTAACGCAATGCTAACGAAATTTTCAAAGTGATCCAGAATCCAGGATTTCTTCTGGATCATCACCAAAATTTAATCATCTGTTAAACAAACATAAAATACTGGAGGCATTTTATGTTTGTTTAGCAATGATCTGCTGAAGTTAGTTTACAGTGTATTTGATTTGACCGTGTTTTTCTTTTTGAGTGCTTAACTTTGCTAGCGGCTAACAAATGACTGTCTTCTGCAGATGAGACAGCGCACATGGTGAATGTCCACTACAAGTCAAAATACAACAACTGTTTTCTATATTATTTTGTGCAGAATAAACTGCTGTCACACCAAACTCCAGCAGCCTCTGTGGGTCATTGAACTAAATGAGAAGAGAAGACACCCCAGTCACACCTATGGTGGCACATATACAGTCCGTGACAAAAGTCTCGTCGCTTATCCATTTTGTAGAAACAAAAGCTTATAACCTGACTTTAAATTAATCGATTGGTTTTAGAAATGTCTCATATGAAAGCTAAAACCCTCCCAAATTATGCTCAATATACTAAAATAAATTTGCTTCACTGAAGAAAGATTGATCATTTAATGAACACAGAAAGGTCAGATTTTGGCAAGACAAAAGTCTTGTCGCCTACAGAAAATTGAACAAATAATTACTTCAAATACAAAAATATGTTGCATAACATCAGTGAATTAAGTAGTGGTGCTGTGAGATCCATATTTAATATCTTGTATGACTTCCATGAGCTTGAAGGACTGCATCCATGCGGTTCGACAACGATTCATACAATTTGTTGATGAAGTCATCAGGAATAGCAAAGAAAGCAGTCTTACATGCCTCCCAGAGTTCATCAAGATTCTTTGGTTTTGCCTTCCATGCTTCCTCTTTCATTCTACCCCAGACATGCTCAATGATGTTCATGTCTGGTGACTGGGCTGGCCAGTCCTGGAGCACCTTGATCTTCTTCGCCTTGAGGAACCTTGATGTAGAGATACAAGTATGCGATGGAGCACCATCCTGCTGCAAAATTTGACCCCTTTTATGGTTGGGAATGTAAGAGGTAGCTAATACTTCTTGATATTTTAGGCTATTGACATTTCCTTCCACCCTGCAAATGTCTCGCACACCCCCATACTGGATGTAACCCCAGACCATGATTTTTCCGCCACCAAACTTAACTGTTTTCTGGGTGAATCTTGGATCCATGCGGGCTCCAGTAGGTCTCCTGCAATATTTGCGGCGGCTGTGATGTAATTCAACCGAGGATTCATCTGAGAAATCCACCTTCTGCCACTTTTCCAGTGTCCATCCTTTTAGCAGGCTGTGGGCCTTGGCAAATGCCACACAGTTTTTTAATTGCCTTTTGTTTAGTGCTGGTTTCTGTGCACTGATTCGACCATGGAGGCCATTTCGAGACAGAATTCTACAAACTGTTCTGGTTGACACAGGGACTTGAGGTGACCAGGCCTGGTGGAGCTCTGCTGCAGTGGAAAAGGGGCTGGCCTTGGATTTTCGAATCAACAAACGGTCCTCCCGAGCAGTTGTCTTGCGGGATCTGCCGGACCTGGGCTTGTCAAAAACATCTCCAGTCTTTTCAGATCTTTTTCTTATTCTTTGTACTTGACGCTGAGACACATTGAAGGTGTCAGCCACCTCAGCAGTGGATCTGGTCTTCAGCCTCTTGATAATTAACGCTTTGGTCTCAGGGTGGATCTTAGGCATGTTGTCAGAGGTCAAGTTGCAGTTGATGTGAAGGTCTGGTGTGCTGGGTTTCTTTTTATACACACCCACTAATTGATTGATCAGTAACTGATCACAGGTGAGGCTGTAATCTAGGATTGGGTGCATCATATGACAAGGCGACAAGACTTTTGTCTTGCCAAAATCTGACCTTTCTGTGTTCATTAAATGATCAATCTTTCTTCAGTGAAGCAAATTTATTTTACTATATTGAGCATAATTTGGGAGGGTTTTAGCTTTCATATGAGACATTTCTAAAACCAATCGATTAATTTAAAGTCAGGTTATAAGCTTCTGTTTCTACAAAATGGATAAGCGACAAGACTTTTGTCAGGGACTGTATATGTCATTGGGAAGTACTCGCGTCTAGTAACGCACCCGTGGGGCCCATTGTCATTGACCTCATTGATTACTCACCTGCTCAGAGCACGTTTTTGGAGTTTACCAGGGTGAACACTGTTCGGCATAATTGTAACTATTCACTGAACAGTTACAATTATGTCGCTGTCGCGGCAACGGGCAATGCCAGTGTCACTATTGAGTGTCACTATTGAGTGGCATTGAGTGTTTGATAAGGGGAGAGCGCTGTTTTTGCGGGCGCACTTGACATCGTGCACAAAGCCCTATGTTTTGGGGTGAACAATTAGAACATGGGCGATGCCACCGTGCCATGTCAGTGGGCACCAGTTGATGACATGAGTGCTACTATGTTTGGAAAGGGGAGAACGCTTTGCGCTCTGTATGTAAAGGATTTGTAAAGTGTGCCTGACTGCAGCAGAGGGCGCTCTTTCTCTTTCTGGTGGACAGTGTGCTCATGGCTTCAGAACGCAGCACTTTCTTTTTTGTGTTAATGTATTAATAGAAATGTTTTGGATAAAAATAAAAGAAAGGAAGATAGAAATAAACATTTATTTATTTATTTATTTATTTATTTATTTATTTATTTATTTATTTATTTATTTATTTATTTATTTATTTATTTATTTTATGAACAGACCTCTTCACGGTATGTCAACGTTTAATTTGTCAAATATGGTGACGTTCCACTCAGATTCGGAAGAGAAGAGTGAATCACTGTCAAAGATTTAGGATCACTTGTTTTGTGGGAACAGCCCCACAAAATGAGTAAATTGCAACAAGGACTTTTTGTCTGTTCTATTCACGTTTTGTGTAATGACCGACTTAATCCTAAACCATGTTTTCACACATTTCTGCTGTCATGTCATGAGACCTGGGTAGGTAATGTATCACAAATATGTACAAAAATACAAAAAAATATTCTATTAGACGTTTGGGAAACTAGTATTCAAGTAAGTTGCAACATCTCTGAATGCACTGAATGCAACATCTCATTTAAAATTTGGATTTAATGCATTGGGAAGGACAAAAATCAATCTATTTTCGAAGGACAGACCATAAAAAAAAGAAAAGCAGAAGAAACTACTCAGTGAAATACAAATCGGCTACTGTTAAAGTACTTCCTTGAAAATACTACCACCATCTCAGTTAAAGATTATTGAATGATGTCATATAGTATTTTCTGAGTAAACAGAGTGTGGGCCAGAACCAGAAGGTGCAGCTCATAACCATAACTGCAGTTAAGCTCACTGTTCTCTATGGGAGTGGTTCTGATAACACAAGTCCAAAGTCCAGTTCCATCAGACACAGGGTGTGGAGCTGCACCTGTCACACTGCCCCTGTCACTCTGCCCAGGAAGAATGTAGGCCACACTTGCTCCCAGCTACATTCAATAACTTCTCCATGAGCAGTGGTGGGTACTCTGTTACATTTACCTGAGTAACTTTTTGAAGAAATTGTACTTTTCAGAGTACTTTTCTAGCAGCATACTTTTACACCTACTTGAGTACTCTAGGTTGTGGGTTCTCTTCCCACTGTAGTAATTCTACAGGTGACAAAAGTTTTATGTGACAATATGAAATTATCTGAACATTTGTGTCTCTTGCAGCGCTTCTTCAGATATGATTTGATGTTTGTCTCGTTTTTGTGTCTGTTCTTTGAAAATACCAGATAATGTGCATTCTTTACGTTTCTTCAAATTAGATTAACTTAAAATTATACATCAGATGTTACGTCCCAACAGTACTGTTACACTGTACAATATATTACTCAAGCAAGAGTAAAAGTATGATGTACTACATACTCAAGTATATTTGTGCAAATGTAATTAAGTACAACCCAACTCTGGAAATGAACCCTGTGCTTCATTAGGATCCAAGTCAACCTCAGACACCTCTTAGGTCATAAAAAGGGCTACTCCAATACTAGACCAACTCAAACACAGGACCCATCTAGATCTGAACCAGACACAAGTTAAAATAGTAATATGTTCAATTTATTACAAAAATAAACATGTCAACACAATACAAAGGCAGGTGTACAGTCTGGACACCGAGGGGGGGACCCAAGGCCAGGACCCAGGGCCAGGGGAGGACTGAGGGCCAGAGCAGGACTCAGGTCCACGGCAGGACTCTGGAATGACAGTCACACATCAGGCTGTGGTTAGAGACAACCCACCAGACAAAAACTAGTATAGAGCATCAAAAAATAAAATAAGCAATCAAAAGGACAAACATTGTTCTTGGTGAATATGAGAGCTAGTTCACATGATTTTAAAGATACAGTCTGTAAAGTACTCAGATGAACCTATGTTGCCAGTGTCTTAACCTGCAGAGAGAGGACTCATCCAAGTTTGTCTCATTCACAGTATAGGTAGAAATTCGGGACAGTGGAACTTTGGGACCACGGATGGGGGGGCCAAGCCCCCCGCTTGTCCCGCAGTCCTTAGGCAAGACACTTCACCCATATTGCCTAGAATGACAGTGGTGGGTGTGTGAATGCTTGTGGTGGTCGGAGAGGCCAATGGCACAGGTTGGCAACCTCACTTTTGTCAGTCTGCGCCAGGGCGGTTGTGGCTACTATAGCATCTCACCTCCACAGAGTATGGAATGAATGAATAATGCATTGTAAAGCATCTTTGAGTGTCCAAAAAGTTAGGGCAGACCTGGGCATTGTCCAGCTGCTGGACCACATATGGCCCTTTGGTTGACTCTGACCAGCCCATTTAAGCCGATTTGGAATTACAAAATAAACATTTTATAATTTGACCTCATGCATGGACAAAAGCTGCATTGCTTTTATTTTAGAGTTTGTTTGTTTTTTTAATTGCCACCCATGAGCTAGGGTATATTTTTTACCTTTTGTTCAGTAGAAAATAGCAACTCCAAGGCTGAAATTATCTAAATGATTCCAGTGAAGGTGTATGAAGTTTAAAACACAGTGCATATTACCACATCGCAAGGTGGAACTGTTTGAGAGGAGAACTCAGCCTAAATATGCAAGGTTTGTGTGTTAAACATATGTTATCTTATGTGAATGAAACAAAACACAACCCCTGTGGGATATTCCATCAAAGTGGCTTAACAAGTCCAGGCTTATCCTGAAATCCTGAGCTGAAACTAGCTCCATCTCCAGTTTAAGCCTCAACTCGTTCCATGACAGAAATAAGCCTGAGTCTGACCAAAGCTCAGGCCTGATGTTTAAGTTAAGTTTGTGCGCGCTCCCGGTGACTGAGAAGGCCAGATCAATGGAGCAACGACATCACGGAAAATGGTCCAAACATTGGATGTTTTTTATGATCTGATTAAACGAGAGAAGAGCCACTGCCCGCAATTTGATTTGAGCCACGGAATTTTCCTGGTCATTCTGATCTGAGGAGCAAGAGGAAAGACACGACTCCCCCTTCATCTCCTGTTCGCTCCTCCTCCTCTCCCGGTCGCTCCGCGGGTACAGATGAGGTTGGTTGCGGAGTGCGGAGCCTGGTTAATGCGCCCGGGGAATGAAGTCGCCTCACTCCTTCCCGATGCGGGTAGTATGTGCGGAGCTTAGGTTCCGCTGTGCGTAAAAGTGACGCTGTAACGGAACTCTTGACATATACATAACAAGAAACAATAAAATCTGGGCCAAGGTGTTTGCAGTTCGACAGGGAGCGAGAGACGAGGGAATGAAGAGAGAGAGACAGACGTGATGAAGGAGCAAACAGACAGAACCCACTGTCATCCCCAGAGTCCAAACCAGCCCCTATCATAGCCCCTGTAAAAGCTGCACTGCTCCCCACAACAGCCACATGTGCAAGATCATTTTAATGAAATAATGGCCATAGGCTTTTATATGGTTTGTGCCTTTGTGATGAGTGCAGCGTCCACACACACGTAGGAGAGTATGGCTGTCAAAGTCTCAAGCGACAAGCGACTATAAAAGTCACTTTTTAAATTGTATTAGACAGAGACAGGTGCTCTGACACAGGTGTGTGATGCACATGCTGAAACTTTTTGACTGAACTGTTTTTTTAGACGTTCTTGGAGACAAAGCTAAAATAATCTTGACAGTCTGATGCTGACCAGGTGCTTGTTACTGCGGCAGTAGTGTTACTACTGCGTGCGTGCGTGTTACTTTGGTGGAACGGAACTGAGGATTTGACAAGCCTGAAGAGCCCAAATAAGCCAGGCTCTCACTTTAGCTCGCTTCATGGAATACCCCGTAGGTCTGTTGAGAAAACAAACATTACAACATAGATCAGAAAATGATGTAATATGGGCCTTTAAACCAACCGTATTTATTCTCAACATTAAACTGGTAACCCAAATGAGAGACTCTTGTTAGGCATTGTGATAATAGTTTTAAGAACCAAAATACAAAATTCTAACAAAAAATTGGCCATGCCCAATGTTTTTGTGATGAACAAAGCTTCATCCGAGTTTAAATGGACTGTACTTTGGACAGCAGCCGCTGCACGCTCACACACCACGGTGTGCTCCTTCAGCAGACCCTGGCTTTCCAGACCCTTCTCCACATGAAACGTCCACTCCACTCTGAAGGTAGGGTCAGGACATGGACTTTACAGAACCATTCACACTTTCGCAAGGATGACACATCCAAGTATACAGCAGCAGTGAGCACTGAACCAACATCTTTCAGGTTAGTGGGTGAACAAGGCCAATCAAGACTCTAATTCCAATATTCCAAACATTTCATTGAAATGCCGATGGCGCGGCTGGTCCTGGGAGGCCTGTGTCCAGTCTACTGCTACTGTTCTGTGAATGATTGACAGATAAGCCCGCCCCGCCTCAGGCTCAAAGCACACGGCACACTGGGACAAATGCACCGTTCTTGGTTCAATCTCCCACACTGGAAGTGACCTAGTGGAGGTAGGTTTGTAGTGGAACAAAAACTAAATCACTACAGTTTAAACTGGACAGCCAGTAGTCTACAGTCCTCTGTCTGATACACGGGAGAGCGGAGATGCACTTTTGGTCAAGTTGTAACGCAGTGCGCTCACCTGTGTGTTGTCATGTGGGCAGGGTCCCTGTGGTGGACACGCGCTCTGTTGTCATTGTTGCCATGCCAACATTCACCTGTGTCACCTGTTGTGCTCCGGAGCCGTGCGCGCTTCTGTTCCTCCGAAACGATGCTCGGACGGTACCGGACACGCGGCTGGAGAGGCGGCGCACCGCGCCCCCCAGCGCCCCCAGAGCCCCGCGCTTTTTCGACAACAGCCCCACATCGTCCTCCAGCTCCGCTGGTGGAACTTCGATGTTCCCCGAGTACCAGAAGACCCACCACACCAGGCTAAGAAAGATGATGATGGCGCCCGCGTAGATGAGCAAGTCATAGAAGAACACGTTGACAAAGACCCCCAGCAGCAGCACGAGCAGCCCCAGCACATCAAACACCACCGCGAGCCAAAAGCAGCACGCGCAGCGACCCAAGCCCCGGTACATGGGCTCCATACCGCGCTCCTGTCCACCAAAGTGAGAGTAACGCGAGGCAGGTGAGGCTCTCGAGGAGGGACCAGTGTCTGGGGGGAGTGTCCACCTGAACGCCCAGGATCAGGTGTCTGTACCTGCGCGCACTGATCCGGAACACACGCCGTAGTGTGAACCTGCTCCAGGGCTTCTCTGCTCAGAGCCAATCGCAATTACTATCGCAGCTTCCTGTGGCGACAGAGCGCAGCCTGTAGGGGAAAGCCGCTCTGTGGACATGGCTCTGGGCCGTTACGCACAACACAGAGATGTGTTGAGAACTCCGCGTGTGTCCTACTACTGTCCTACATACAGTCTATGGTGTGGGACCACCGTGTGCCCGGTACCTCACATGTGACGCTTCAGTGACCGGGTGCAGAGGGACGTGCAGAGGGGCGTGAGACTGGAAAGACTGAAGTCCGTGGCCGTCATGTTTTAATGGCCTTAAAACATTGGGGTTTAATTCACGCACCATTAACACAGCCGGAGGTGCAGGTTTCAGACCTCTGCCACTGATCAGGTGCACCAAATGCAGCACTCATCTCTTTAATCATTGCATTTGTATAGTGCCTTTCAAGACACGCAAAGCGCTTTACAGTTCATTATTCTTTCACTCTACACTCAGTGGTGGCAAGCTAATATTGTAGCCACAGCTGCCCTGGGGCATACTGATGGAAGCGAGGCGGCCAATCTGCGCCATCGGCCCCTCCAAACATCAAACACACACACCACTTTCTTACTAGGCAATGTAAGTGAAGTGTCTTGCCTAATGACACAACAACAGTTTTTGCCACTGGCGTCCCCCTGTAGTACCAGGTGTTCCCTGTGGTCTCCCATCCAAGTACTACCCAGGCCCAGCCCTGCTGAGCGTCTGAGATCTGACGAGATCAGGCTTTGAAAAGCTGGTATGGTCTTTATAAACCTCACCGTTTCCTGCAGGGGGCGCATGGACAGGGAGGGGGGCACATTAAACAATATTAAAATAAAACTGTATAGGTGCCAGTTATTACAAACATTTTGTGATTAAGGCATTAGAAACACTTTGAGGAGCAGCACGTCCAGGAGGGGGCACCAAATCAGATCATGACCTACAGATATTGTAAAGCAGCAAGGGCTAAATACGACAGATTCATATTATCGCCTTACATGTATAAACCAGACTGAGAGCTGACACATGCTGTGCTCCCCCTGCTGGCTGTGGGCAGAACATCTGGTGAACACAGTAAATACAGGCTGGGTTCCCAATGTTAGAAGTTTATTGTCATAGTTGTGGCTTTAATAACATTTGCACACGCTCGAGCACACGCTGAACGCCACACAACCAAAGGTCAAAGCAAAGGAGACTCTGGTCTCAGGAATTCAAATCATTCATCTGCAATTTACGCTCAAATCATCCTCCAAGCAAAACTCTGGTCCACGTCTGACCGCAGATACAGCTACCATTGGTCAGTGTCATGTATGTATGCACAAAAAGAGATGGAAGAAAATGGAAATGTAATGTGTTTGGGTGAATGGCATAGCTGAGCTCTCAATATGAGAAAGCCGACTCATGTGGTCTTGTTCTTGGTCTAGTAAAAACTGGTTGGATTTTCCTCAAGTTTGTCTGGTGTCTGCCTCAGATGACAGAGCTGTGGAGCATCTCCTGTGGCTCTGCAGCAGAAGAACCATGAGGAGGACATGAGGAGGACATGAGGTGGTCCTGAGGCGTTCAGTCCCGCTCTGTGATCAGCTTCAACACCTTCCCAATGGCGATGGTCTTTCCTGAGGGGGACAACAGGGCAGGGTTACAATCACTCTTCTTCACAAGGCTCATTTTTTCCACTATTCTCTCCATCATAGGCACAGTGGCCCGTGGATGTACACACTCACAAACCTTTATGAGCAAATTCTCGCTATGGCAACAGCCCCTCGTCACTATAGCAATTTAGCAACTCAATTCTAAATATGATATTATAATATGAATATTATTACCATTTAGGGCTGAACGATTAAGAAAAAATTGAATTGCGATTTTTCTGGCAGATATCGCGATTTCACGATTTTTTTCAATGCACATGAACATTCGCAAGCATCACAGAAACTTACATCATACCATTCAAACACTAAATTCCATAACTGTAATGCAAGAATGAAAACTAAAGCATTAATTTATTTCAAATGGCCTATTTATTTAAAAGAAACATGCAATACACAGGGTACACTGAGCGCTTGAGCAACAGCTGTTCTTACAACTGAAGAACCAAAAGAGTCGTCTGTGGCTCAACTTAAGTAGAGCAAAGAAATACGGCTCAGTCGTTCTGCTTGACCACAGATCAGTAGTTGTATTTTCCAGCTCTTTCACCACCTTTTCTTTACATTCTGCATACAGAATGGATTTTTATTTCCTACGAGGAGGACTCAAATAATAATGTGTTGAATGCAGCTTTGCGCACATTTGTTTATGTTATACAGAAGGGAAACTTAAAACCACATGGCTAATTTGCATAAACTATAAGCGCTGAAAAAACAGCTCCTTGTGCCGCTGATGCGGTCAGCTACTGTCGGAGTAAAGGGCAGGACTCAGTGGAATATGCGTGTTCTTTCTGTGACTGAGGGATGTTCTGCCTATGGTGAGTCTGTTCTGTGCTTCTATCGCGTTGGAGATGGTTCATGTTAAACTTTTCAGAGATTATACATGTGCAGGTCGTACGTGTGTAGCGCAGTTCTTTATTTCACTCATGCACTTTATTTATGTTGGCTACTGTTGTGATGAAAAGACTGAAAGGTGTAAATAATTCTCTTAAGACTCGCGCTTATGAGCTGTAGTGGAGGATGGTGCGCGTGTTGTTCTCTGGGAGTTGTAGTTTTGCCTGTAGTTCCCTCGCTGGGTAGCAATGGTTTAGAGTCAAAAGGGTTTTGTGGCTCCGGGTGTTTTTTCTGTGGGAGACGGTCCAAATGGGTCTTTGAGTATTTAAGGTTGCCGACTCCTGCACTAGACGTTTCACTGGACTTTCTCGCTGTGCACTCGTCATGCAAATGCGCGTATGGTGGTATAAATTGGTCGTGTTTCCACTGGATGTGGCAACTTTAGCACGAAGTGTTTTGCATAGCACCTGTTTCTGATGTTCGTCTGCAGCCTCAAACCCGAAATACAGAAAAATGACCGACGCGCTGTTTTTCTTTGGGTTCAAAACCCCAGACTCCAATTCTGGTCCCGCTAAAGTCATTTCTGAAACTGATGACCAGCTACACTGATTGGAGTCGAGAACACGTGACCTGTGCTGCCGCTTCTGATTGGTGAGCTCAGCAGCGCGGCAGGGAGGCGATGTACATGTGTGAAATAGTTGACGAAACAAAACCTGGGTCAGTTAGGAGCGCTGCAAAAAACCATGGCTTTAACGATCCCAAAATTGTGTTGTCTGAGATCGCAATTTTCGGTCTAAAACGATAGATTGTTCAGCCCTATTACCATTATTAACAGTATGTCCCACATGGTAGAAGGCACCAGCAGACCTGAGTCCAGTCATGTGTATGAGAGCTCACCTTCGTCCCTCAGGGTGAAGCGGCCCATCTGAGGGAAGTCCTTGAAGGTCTCCAGACAGATGGTTCCTGCTGCGCGCAGTCGGGCGATGCACACCTGGTCCTGTTTGACGAAGCGTGGCCGCATGCGGCTCCTCTCTCCTGTCTTTTTGTCCACCAGACAGCGGAACGCCTGTGAGACACAGAGCATCAGACCTACACTGTACACAAGCGCACCACACACACACGTCTCATTTGATTTCTAAAGGGCCAGGGCCATGCGGCCCCATGATTGTAATTGAAGTAATCAGTGACTGGTGAACTCTCAAACTGGGTACACACATGTTTTAGGATCAGATAGATACTTTATATCTATATATAGACTATATCCTCAAACATATGCCCATAGTGGACATGAGGACTAACCCCCGTTTTTAAGCTTCTACTTGCTGAAACACTGGAAAAGGGAGTCACAATTTAAGAGTTTTAGCTCCACATAAAGATCACTGTGTAATCAAGTCTATGATACAATGATGATGATGCCATTCACTTATGCTTTGTAGCTAACCATCTTGGACTGTTCAGAGCTAGTGTTAGCTTCCTCCAGTGGGAATGCCCTATCTCTATAGGTACACACATTCACAGCACTGATCCAGTGACTAAACAAGTTTGTGCTCACCACTTTCAGTGTGGAGGGTTTAGTTCTGTGTTCTGAGCTTCATGACTCATGAAGAGAGTAAATGCTGCAGTCAGGAGCACAAAATTGTTTTTGTCTCATCAACCTGTCAGGTTGATGCGATTTACTCCTAACGTTGAGCTTTTTCACATGTGGCGCCTAACTCCCCAGTCCATGTAGCGATGTAACATAGCAGTTTAAAGCCTGGCTCAGAGTGCAGGTTACAGTTCTAGAGTGTGCAGTGGCTGAAAGTCTCACCGTGATCTCCACCTCCTCGATGCAAGTGTGCACATGCAGTACTGCGTTATAGCCCGCACAGATGATGGACTTGTGCTCAATGATCACGATCTGAAACAAACAAACACACAAACACACACACATTCAGACGAGTGCTCAGTCACACGTCTGACTTAAAGTATATAAAGAGTATTTCACACAAAACCAAACAGTCTCAAAAAAACAAACAAGAGTTTGGCTGCGAACCTCCATCCAGAGGACTACCCCCACAGACTTCCTCGAGGCTGCACCTCCACCCACGTCCCTCACCATTTTTCAGTTTACTTTATAAACCACATCATCACACTTCCAATCAGCTGTTGCCTCAGGTTATTGTCTATTAAAGGTCATAAAGGTGATAAAGCTCATTTCAACTTGAGTGAAGCGCTTCAAAGACATTTAATCACCAACAGATTTCATTTCTAGTTTGAAATGAACTAGCTACTGGCAAAAGGAGAAATTCAATTTGTCAACTGGACAAAAGTTTATTTGGTTGAATAAGTTTCGCAGCTCATCCAAGCTGCTTCAGTTCTGGAACTAGCTACTGTTTTAAACTGCTAATTAACCTACACAGAGTAGAGCAAACAAAACTATTTTAACTGTCAACATAGACCTTCATATCCAAAGGCGTGAATAGCACAGGCATATTTTATGTAGTTTGTCCATATCTCATCTTTACTGTAAAACAGTGTCAACTTTTGTATTGTTACGATGAAAACAACAGCCAGGAAATGGTGGACTTTGGAGCACTTTTGGCATGGCTGCTGTTTGTTTACTCTAAGTACCTGTGCATAGAGGTGAGTCACATGAGAGTCCTCGGGCTGGAGGTCTGCAGCCAGATTCCTCTCGGAAGAAAATCTATGATATGCTCAAGTTATTTGTGCTAACTACAAACAGAATTTACTCTAAGCAAATAATGAGCGTCTGTCTACAACAGTGTAATGTAGGGCTTAAACGCAGTAACCGTATCTATGTATTTGCCAGATTGCAGACTCACGGAGACAGAAGCTGGAGACCTTAGACTGAAACTAACAGCTGCACTGAGCAATGCCAAACCTCCACCCTCCAATGTAACACCGGAGGAAAGAAAGGCCATCGCTGCTCTGGAGAAGGACCACAGCATCAACATCCTCCCAGCTGACGAAGGGAGATGCACTGTGATCCTGAACTCAGCTGATTATGAGGCTAAGGTTAACAGCCACTCAGTGACACCACAACCTACGAATTACTAAAACGGGACCCCACCAATGTGTACAAAAAGAAGATCATTGATTGCTTGCAGAAGCTGGAGAAGGAAGAAGTCATTGATCGACAGCTATATTACAGACTGTAGCCTGGTGACGCCATCCCTGGCATCTATGGCCTCCCAAAGATCCACAAACAAGGAGTACCACTCAGACCCATTGTATGCAGCACAGACTCCATCACGTACAATGTGGCCAAACACCTAAAAACCATCTTGGCTCCGCTGGTGGGTAACACGGAGCACCACATTGAGAACACAGCCGAATCTGTGAACGAAATCAAGCATCTCCAGTTTGACCGGGATGAGACAATGGTTTCCTTTGACGTGATCTCTCTTTTCACTTGTATCCCTACATCGGTAGAGGTGGAGGCAGCAAGAAGGAGACTACTGGCGGATACCAAGCTAGAAGAGAGAACCAAACTTTCACCCGACCAAATCTGCCAACTGCTGGAAATTTGTTTAAGTACCACCTATTTCCAGTTCAGAGGAAACTTCTACAGACAAATCCACGGCTGTGCAATGGGCTCACCGGTCTCCCCTATCATTGCAAACTTATACATGGAACAATTTGAACAGAGTGCCCTGGCCTCATATCCAGGCACTCCACCCACGCACTGGTATCGCTTTGTTGATGATAATTTCTCAAAAATCAAAATTTGGAACCTTTTACTGCACTTATCAATTCTGTAGATCCGAACATCAAATTCACACGTGAAGATGCCAAGGACAACACATTGGCCTTCTTAGATTGTGCAGTAACGATAAGAGAAGACCGGCGACTCCAGGTAGAGGTCTTCAGGAAGCCCACACACACCGACCAATATCTGCTTTTTGATTCACACCACCCACTTCAGCACAAACTGGGAGTCATTCGGACATTACAACACAGGGCCCAAGTGGTTCCTACAAGTGCAGAGGGAAAGGAGAAAGAAGAACAACACGTGGAGAAAGCCCTCTCTGTTTGTGGATATCCTAAATGGGCTTTCAATAAAACGAAGAGAGCAAAGAAACAGGACAACAGAGAACCAGAACCCAGGAGAAAGAGTGTAACTATTCCTTACCTGGCTGGCGTTTCCGAAAAACTACAGAGGATCTTCAGACAACATGAAATCCCAGTCTATTTCAAACCCACAAACACTTTAAGACAAAAACTGGTCCATCCTAAGGACAAAACACTGAGCCACAAACAAAGCAATGTGGTCTACTCCATTCAGTGTAGTGAAGACTGCAGTGAGCGCTACATTGGAGAAACAAAACAGCCACTTCACAAAAGGATGTATCAACACAGACGGGGAAACCAGGGTGGGCCGCAATCTGCCGTACATCTCCACCTAAAAGCCACAGGCCACTCCTTTGAGGACAGCGAGGTCCAGATCTTGGCCAGAGAAAAGAACTGGTTTGAGAGGGGAGTTAAAGAAGCTATTTTTGTCAAGAAAGAGAATCCTTCCTTGAACAGAAATGGGGGTCTCAGACATCATTTGTCTCCCATCTATAACTCTATCCTCAAACCTAAATCAAAACAAACTGGGAAAACAATGGGACTAGCCAGGTCAGGTCCAGAGGTGTGAAAACACCCATCATGGCCCTGAATGGATATGCTAACTACTCCCCCACTCCCACTCCATATTGAATAGACACACCTAACTAACAGAAACTGAAAACAACTCCATATTGAATAGACTCACCTGACTGACAGAAACTGTAAATAAATATGTGTTGTCTCAGAGTAATTTTCATTGTAATTAAGCTCCTCCCTTCAAGCAGATATAAAGCAGTGTCCGCTAGCATCTGACCAGAACTGAAGAAGCAGCTTGGATGAGCTGCGAAACGTATTCGACCAAATAAACTCTGTCCAGTTGACAAATTAAATTTCACCTTTTGCTATGGATTCTACCTGGACGACTGAGGGATTCTACACAAATCAAAACAATAGTTATCCACACATGATACAAGTCACATATGGACACATGCTCGGTCATCAAAACAGCCTTCAAAGGGGCATTAGCTTAACTGATATCATGGAACCGATAAAAATTTCAGTATATTTTTATGGTATCAGTGCATGTCTACTACATGCTACGTCTGACCTGTGCGTCAAAGATGCGTCCTGAGTGGCACAGGTTGTCTGGGGTGCACAGGATGAAGCCGGGCAGGATCTCCTCCTCCTCGATGCCTTTGAGTCGGATCTTCAGGTTCTCCCCTGGTCCTGCATCTTCTGTCTCCACCTCGTCTGACAGCAGGCCCAGCACCTCCACCACATGCTGGGGCAGAAAGAGCACAGGACAGGGCACAAGTGAATACCTATGTTTGTTTTTGTTTGGCCAGCCAAAGCTTTGTGTGAGGTAGTTCTGTAGTCGTTTAGTGGATGAATCACTCGATGGAGTCTTAGTTGACAATTCATCATGTTATTTAGATGATCAGGATTGACATAGGACAACAACAGAAATGAAGAGTGAGTTAGCTGAATATTTGGTATTTTTTGGTACATCTCTCTGTAAAAAAGACAGATTAAACTCACTTAAGTTCAATCTGTCTATATATAAATACATTGTTTCCTAGTACGTTTTTTTTGCACAAACAGTTTTTGCATTAACTCCCCTTGCAGGTGTAGTTTTTGAGTGCAGTTTGGGTCATATACATAGAGAGGCATTTTGAACTACAGTATTAGCATTACCTCGGGCTCAGACTGCACGCGGTGCATCTCCAGTCCTATGGCTGGAAGTAAGTATTGAAAGGAGAACGGAGCACACACATGCAGTCGTGCTGTGGCGTTCCAGATTCATTCAGTTGGATTCCATTTTTGCTGGACACCGAAGTGACCACAGCCTTTTGCCTTCATAAACAAATAGTTATGGTGTGAACACATGGTCTCTGTTGCAGCCTTCAAAAGGTGCTGACTATAGCAGAGCTCCGGTCGTCGTATAAGTGTCACACCACAATAAGACCGCTCCCACACTGAGCAGCAGATGGACCAGGCGCACTCTGAGCCAGGGGTTGTGGTTATGTAGCTCTACAGTGGATGAGTTTTACTCCCAGTAGTAAAACATCTATGTACTTCTTAATAAAAAAAAAAAGATCCAGTCATGTACAAGAGACAGTGATTAGCTTGGGTCTGGAGAGGTCTGCAGACAAGCATGTGGCTTGGAGCAGACTGACGAAGAAATTACATTGTATTATTTTAAATGACATAGCTTTAAAGCCTGTATAGTTTAGGTTTATGAAATGAAGCTAGCTATAACCCTAGAGGGGATATTACACTTCTACGGGGTATTAACTAATACAACATAACATGCGATCAGAACATAATGGGTGTGCTTTGTGAAGTTGTAGTGTATTGTTTGGCATCATGCTTGTGTACAATTATGGACAATGGCCGTGTAGGAGCATGGGTGACGTAGGCTTGGGGAGAGTCTTGTACAGGCTTGTACTGCTAACAGTAAGCCGTAAGAAGGGTTGGAATAGTATGGATGTATGGACATAAAACCACTTCCAGGAATGTTTTTGAAAGGTTCAAAAGAAATGCATTTGATTTTGTTTAAATAAAAACTATTAAAAATGGCTTTCAGTATTTATTTCCTGAACATAAACAATAAAACACTCTGAAGATTGGCTGACCATTACATATTAATCTCTATTCATCTCTAGGTGTGGCGTGAGGAGGCTTACCCTGTTGGGCATCATGACCAGCTGCTGGCCTTTACTGATGGAGCCAGACTCCAGTTTGCCCAGCACCACAGTGCCCATGTCCTGTGGAGAGAGTACAGGTTACACAGAGCACAGACCCCTGAACACTGCCCTGTGCATACTGCAAAAGTACCTTATACTTGTCTACTATAGGCAATCGGACAGGCCCATCTCTGGATCTGTTCAGGTTTGGCAGGCTGTCCAGGTGTGGAATGAAAGGTAATCCTCTGCAACAGAAAAAAACATCAGACTGATTGTTAATTTAATAATTTTCCATGGTTGCCTGCTCTCACGACTGACTGGCTGGTTTTCATACTTTTTTCCCCTTAATATTTTGTGGTTATGACCAAGAAGTGCAGTTTGTGTAGTTCAAAGGACCGGGGTTAAGGACTGTTGGATTGTGTGATTTGGGCAGTTTTTCCCTGTATCCATGGCGACCCTGCATGGAGCTAACTGTGCTAATCAGTTAGCTCTGAAATGCTAGAGATTTTTTCATATGCCTTCTGCCAAATATGGCAGAAGGCGTTCCGGAGGGAATACTAACCCACTAGCTGCTGCATTCCTGATAGGGGACACTTACGTCGCTATCAATTCCAATTGACACTGAAAAATTGTTACCTCTTTCTCAGCAAATACTCACTTTGGTGTTAATATGTTCCTATTAACCTGCCCTACATGATACTGGTGTTTTCATTTCACCATTTGCCCGTAAATAAATTCCTATTCTTAATATAGAGATTGGCTTCAAATTTGCCCCTGTAACTGCTAGCATCATGAGCTTCTTATTAACTGGAGCCGAACGCTATCGTATGGCATCTCTATAAGCTGCAGGACACAGAGGAGGGACACTTGGTCTTGAGGGTTGTTACTAGGGCTGTGTCAAAAATCAAAAGATCGATAATTTTTTTTAATCCACAGGTAGCTGAAGAGGTGTCACAGCCCTCATGTTTAGGTGAAAGCTTAGTCAGGGCCACAGTGCGTCTCTTTAGGTCTCCTCACATGTCATCGCTTTCAAGTTTGAACAGAAATCTGCATAATTTGAATAAATAACTATTTTCCTCACCATTTCTGAGTGAAATTTAAGACCTCATTCAGCGCACACACACATCATTTCTGTTGATAGCAGTAGCGCGCATGCACATGTTTCTGCCACCAACTAAAACGTGCATGCATTTAGGTTTAATATATTGTACAAACTCATTCCAAACTTTAAATGTGGATTTCTCCGGAATTATTGGTCCTATCAACACAAAATAAAAACTGTAGTGACCCTGAAGCTTGATCAATATAGGAAAAATATGAAAAAATATAATAAAAATTTCCATATGGCCCAGCCCTAGTTGTTACTCTCCTCAAACTGCTGATACTGGATCTGATGACTCCTTGTTGAGCTGCACAAAGACTTTTGTTTGAGTTTTCTATTATTATTGTATTTTACTGCTCAATGTGCTTAAAATGCCCCTCGGGACAAGAAGTAATTTTGATTGATTAACAGGAGCCTGGATACAATCTCAACTTTCTCAGCAAGCCCTTTTTCACAAAATGGAGACCCAAACACATCTTATAAGGAAATATTAATTATTTTTATGGTGAATAACATATGTAACAGAAGAGTAGTTTTCTCTTGAATTCAACTCTATGCTCAAACTAAGACACTTTTTTACACTTATGCCTCCTCCTAATTATGTGTCAATCACATAATTGCTATGAATTTATTTTGAGTATGAATTTTCAGAGGAAGCAGACGACTGTAGTTAGCTCTCCAAAAGAAGAGGGAAAAAAGATTCTTAAAAAGATTGCAATTCTACATCTCAGTGATTCTGGATTGATTCCAAATTCTCAAAAATTGATTTTAAATTACGTTAATAACACTGTTTCCAGCACAGTAACATGCCCTCTTAAAATTAACGTGACATTGACTTTGCGGAGTTTACATGTTTCTCTTTGTCAGTAAACTGGGAATAAGCCAGTGCATTGTATGAAATGTGTACAAAATTCTATTTTGCACAATTAAAACAAGGAACGTGAAATGTGTAAAACATTCTTATGGCTTCAGAATTAAATTTAGATTCAATGTTGAATCAAAAAGGGACCCCAATTATGGAAGATAATTTGTTCCATTACATTTTTAAATACCGCTGAATTTCTCACTTTGAATTTTTAACTGTTTGAATTTTTTTTTTTTCTGAATTTTTATTTGCTGAAATTTTAAGTATACTTTTCCAACATGTTTCAAATTCAAAATAAACATTTCACCTTTTAAATATTCAGCACATATATTTTCAAGACCTGAAGTGTAAAATTTCACAACAAAGATCCAAGATGCCAAGGCAGAAGCAATTGATCATGTGAGTGAAGACAGAGGCTGTTTCCTATTGGTCGTTCTCATCTGTGGGCGGGGTTTACACTTAAATAAGGATATGTGGTTTTGATGAGGCCAATTGGTTCACTACACTATTTCCTGTTTGTTACTAAATTAGATCGGACAACTTAAAATTTCAGCAACTAAAATTCAGAATAAAAGACTTACATGTACCAGGGGCACAGGTCCGTGGGGTCCTTCAGGTTGGCCCCCGTCAGCCCTGAGCAGGGCATGAAGTGAATGTCTTTCTTTGGGTTGAAGCCCACTTTCTTTAGGAATGGCATTAGTTTGTCTTTACACTCTTCATATCTGTGGAGAGGGAGTGAGTCAAGAGGTAAGCAGTCTAAAATACTACTAATGTACTAACTATATATTTGACTTTTGTCTGCTCAATCATACACAAAGATCTTTACTCGCATGTGTTCATTATATTGATGTAAAACGACTTAAAGGGCCCTTATTACACCATTTTCTGATCTGCTATAATGTTGTTTCCTCATCACAAACTAAGTTGCGTTTTGTTTCGAACTTTGGAGATGTAGACAGAGTAATAATAAAGGATTACTCAAACGTGTGAATGAAACGAAACAACTCCAGGTTTGTTTTTATTTATTTGACAGGGACATTGCATAAAAAATGTATTGCACAGACCAGATTTTCATGTGTAGTCCTTGGGCAAAGACAAAGTGACAACAGGTTAACAGAGTGCCCCATAAAATGCAGCTAAAAAAACTGCAACAACTCATCATCAGCAGAGGGAGCAGCTTATCAGCACTCCAACTACAGATTTACATACAAATTGAAATATTTACATACTAGTATATACATTACACCCAAAGACAGCAGATCAGTAATGGTGTAGCCACCCCTACACTCACAACACAATCCATCCCTTTCTGATGAGTGAGAAGTTGTTCAGGATGGGTGTCAGCTTCTCCACTGTCTCCTGGATTAATGACTACCTGTCAGGCAGGCCTCAGTACGTGCGACTGGGGACCACCTTGTCTGGCACTGTGGTCAGTAATGTAGGAGCCCCCAGGGTACAGTCCTGTCTCCATTCCTGTTCTCTCTGTACACCTCTGATTTCCAGTACAACTCCGGGTCCTGCCATCTGCAGAAGTTCTCTGATGATTCTGCAGTGGTCGGGTGTGTCAGAGATGGACAGGAGCTGGAGTACAGGACACTGATTGCAAACTTTGTGGAAGGGTATGAGGCAAACCATCTGCTCCTGAACGTTTACAAGACCAAGGAACTGGTGACTGACTTTAGGAGGAAGAGGGCAAAAGGAGAAATTAATTTGTCAACTGGACAGAGTTTATTTGGTCGAATATGTATGCTCATCCAAGCTGCTTCTTCAGCTGTCTGTGTTGTCTCAGAGTAATTTCATTGTAATTAGCTCCTCCCTTCAGGCAGATATAAAGCAGTGTCCGCCAGCATCTGACCAGAACTGAAGAAGCAGCTTGGATGAGCTGCGAAACATATTCGACCAAATAATCTCTGTCCAGTTGACAAATTGTTCTCAATGCTGATAAGACAAAGCTTATGATGTTTTCTAATTGTAAAAAGTTGCCTCAAATGATTCCCACAGTGTCCACTCTTGAGGGCAGTAAAATAGAGGTGGTTCATATGTACAAATACCTAGGTGTCTTAATTGATGACAAACTCACTTTCAAGCCACATATAGATAATCTTGTGAAGAAGCTGAGGCTAAAATTGGGATTTTATTTTCAAAATAAACTGTGTTTTTCTTTTAATGTAAAAAAGCATCTTGTCAATGCAACATTTTTTATCTGTGCTGGATTATGGAGATCTTTTGTACATGAATGCTGCAGCTCAATGTCTTCGAATGATTGATACTGTTTATCATGCTTCTTTGAGGTTCATTACAAACTGTAAGATGTCCACTCACCACTGTGAATTATACTCTCGAGTGGGATGGCCTGCTCTGGCCACTCAGAGGACTAGTCACCGGTACACTTTCATTTATAAGGCAATATTGGGACTACTGCCTTCGTACATTTGCACCCTAATTGCTCTGAGAAATGCTGAATCGTATTCTCTTCGTTCACAAGACTATTTGTTGCTTTCTGTTCCTTATGCGCGTACAGAATTGGGTAAAAAGGCATTTGTTTACTCTGCACCTTTTACATGGAACATGCTACAGAAAGACTGGAAACTAACTGATTTAATTTCTTTGAGCACTTTTAAATCCAAACTGAGAGCTTTTGAGACCAATTCCACAATCTGCACTTGTTTTTCATAATGTTTTTAAACGTTTATGTTTTAGTTGTGTAAATATGTAACTGTTTTGTGTTTGCTGCTGCCTCTTGGCCAGGACTCCCTTGAAAAAGAGGTTCTTAATCTCAATGGGATATTTCCTGGTTAAATAAAGGTCAAATAAAAAAAAAACTTTTGCCATGGATTCTACCTGGACGACTGAGGGATTCTACACACATCTTTAGGAGGAAGAGGACACCAGTGGAGCCCATTACCATCCAGGGCCAGGACGTGGAAATAGTGGACTGCTACAAGTACCTTGGCTGTACAGGCTGGACTGGAGGGACACTGTAATGCTGTCTACAAGAAGAGCATGAGCAGACTCTGCTTCCACACATTGAAAGACCTGAGCTTTCTCAAGCTCAGGTCTTTCAATGTGTGCAGCAAGTTACTGGAGATCTTCTACCAGTCTGTGGTGGCCAGGGCCCTGTACTTCGCTGTGGTCTGCTGGGGGAGCGGCAGCAGTAAAAGGGACACTGGGCGGATGGACAAACTGATCCATAAAGCGGGTTACGTGATCGGCTGTGAGCTCACAGTGAGAGACAGGAAGACACTGGACAAACTGCTCTCCATCATGGACACTCCTGCTCACCCACTGCACCAGACTATAGAGGGACAGAGGAGCTCATTCTCCAACAGGCTCCTTCAGCTCCGCTCAAACAGTGAGAGATTCAGGACTACATTCATACCATACTCCATATAGTTGTACAACTCACCCTTATGTAACATATAATACTCCCTACAACTGTACAACAACTCAATCTGAAGTAACGGATAACCTTAATCAGCATATTATTTGCACTGTCTTTCTTGTCTCTTGTATATAGCTGTGATTTTATAGTTTATTTTATAGTTTATTACTTATTTTTCTATTTTATTTTGACTTGTACATATACATTTATTTTTATAATTATGTCTCATTTGACACCTGTCTCTTGCTCTTTTTGCTATACTATCTACTTTTGTTACTTGCTGTTATTATATTATATTGTGATGAGTGAGCTACTGCATCCAAATAATTTCCCTTGTGGATCAATAAAGTTTGTCTAAGTCTAAGTAAGTCCAACTACTCCCTCACAGACACAGGCCCTCGTTGCTCTGACAGAAAAGCAGTTCTGTCCAAACGTGGTGGATTTAAAGTTCACATAACTGTCTCCTCTAGAGGCAGCTCTGGTCGTCCAGAATCCTGCTACTTCAAACAGTCTTACAAAAACGTTTAGGTTTTTAAGTTTTTGATAAGGTAACAGTTAGAGGTGCGCGATATATCGATTAAATCGATTAATTCGAATTTACAGTTCAGAACTATGTGTTTTTATGAAAATCGCTCTACACGGGTAAGTTAGCGGGGCGCGGAGCGGAGGAGGTGTTGTATTTTTCTACTACGACTGACCTGTGGTCCAGCCGAACGATGCAGCCCTACTTGAGTTTAACGGTACATTTTGTTAATAGTAGCTGGGCGATGCGAAGCGTTTGTCTGCAAACAGTGTATTTTCTCGAGGATCACAAGGGGGGATTAATCGCGCAAGGATTGAAAGATGCTTTCACTTTGTGGAAACTTGCAGAAGACAGACTCATCTGCATGACAACAGACAGCGGCAGCAATATGATCAAAAGTTTCTAAAAGTAGCAAAAGGAGAAATTTAATTTGTCAACTGGACAGAGTTTATTTGGTCGAATACGTTTCGCAGCTCATCCGAGCTGCTTCTTCAGTTCTGGTCAGATGCTGGCGGACACTGCTTTATATCTGCCTGAAGGGAGGAGCTTAATTACAATGAAAATTACTCTGAGACAACACATATTTAAATACAGTTTCAGTTAGTCAGGTGAGTCTATTCATTATGGAGTGGGAGTGGGGGAGTAGTTAGCATATCCATTCAGGGCCATGATGGTGTTTTCACACCTCTGGACATGTCCTTTCTAAAAGTGTCCTTTCTAAAAGTGTTTACAATGGCCTGGTCTGCCATTTCACTTACAAGTATGTTTTTTGCTTGTCAGATTGCACTTTAATCCTAAATTTAAAAAAAGAATAAAGTTAAAACTTGTTTTGAGCCATTTATTTGTCATCTGTTATTTGTTTTTGAGTAGGGCAGAGAAAAATCGATTAAAATCGGAAATCGGATTTTTTGTAAAAAAATTTGAGATTTTATTTTTAGGCCATATCGTCCAGCTCTAGTAACAGTATTATAACATAGCTTAAAGCTCACCAATAACAAAATGGTTCCATAAACTTCTTGTAGGATTAGTTCTTGCCTGCCCCTCTACCCTGATGCCACGTTACCACACAGGGCTTCACTGCCACAGTTTTGTTTTTTTTTTAGGTTAGAGTTTATATTTCCATGAAAATCGCAACATGACATTTTTGATATGTGTCCGAACCACAAAAATGTTTTGTGAATAGCCTACAGTGTTTGTGGGTTACACCATAAACAGGGTAAAGACAGAAGTGGCTCACCTCTCCAGGCTCCAGTTGACCGTGGGGTCGTCCATCTTGTTGACCAGGACAATGAGGTGCTTGACCCCTGCTGTTTTGGCCAACATGGCGTGCTCCCGCGTCTGCCCAGCCTTCTCAAAGCCCGTCTCAAACTCTCCTTTCCTCGCTGAGATCACCTGCAGCACAACGCATGTGTCATAACCTCTACATCAGGGTTTATTACTGGGACTCAATCTTATTAAATGTATTGTATTCTTCCGGTTTTTACAGCCCTCAAGAAGGTGCTCGCTTCCTACTCTGGTTCCATTGTGGAAAATGAGCTTCTCCAGTGCATACTCACCAACACAGCCAAGTCTGCCTGAGAGGCTCCCCCAATCATGTTGGGGACAAAGCTCTTGTGTCCCGGGGCATCCAGAATGGTAAAGTGCTTTTTGTCAGTCTCAAAGTAGGCCCTCCCCACCTCCACCGTCTTCCCTTTGTCCCGCTCTTCCTGGTTGGTGTCTAGCGCCCAGGACAAGTACCTGTGGCAGACAACACATTTAGGATCCTTGGGTGGACTTCAGAGTAGGGCTATAGGCCTTTCTCAGTCAACTTTACAAAATTTGTAATAGTTGAGATTAAACTCATGATTCACAAGTTGAATCTGTTTTTATACAAATACATTGTTTCTTAGGAATCAATTCCTAGGCACCTCCCGTGCAGGTATAGTCTTGTGAGTGCAGTTTGAGTCAGATGCATATCTGATAACAATTGATAGGCAGCACACGTCTTTATTCTTTAGTGGACTCAGCCCTACTGGGCTACTGAGTGATGGGATAAACAGCTCCAGGCCTCACCAGGTCTCTCTGTTCTTCTCCTTGGCCTCCCTCTCGTACTTCTCCAGTGTCCTCTTGTCCACCATGCCCGTAAGGTACCTACAGTAGAGGCACAGGTGAGCACTGGGTTATGAACTTGTGTGCTAGAAGAGAAGACAGTACTCACATGATCTGCCCTCCAATGGTGGACTTGCCAGCATCTGTCAGACACAACAGGGACAAGGTTACTGTTAGCAGAGCCCAACATGTGTGAATGAAACAAAACACAACTCTAAGTATGTTTGTGATGCGGAAACTACATTATAGCACAGATCAGAAAATAGAGTGATTTGGGCACTTTAACTGACCAATATAACTATGAATCTTGAATAGTTTTAATTTCATTTTCAGCATTCTTCTACTACAGCTGCTCAGGGGTTCTTCTAAGCCGGTTCAACCATTTCCCCAGGACAAATGACAGTAAAGATATGTTTGCAAGGAGCACATAGCCTCCAGAAATCTAAAACTGCTGTACCATTTTATTCCACCATAACCTGCACATCCCCACTAGGGTTGGCTGGAACAGCCCCCACAGTACAGTGTTTCAAGTCTTAACATCCACTTTTACTTTCTGGCTTTTAACACCGTGGGAGTTGTGTGCCCCTCTGTGCCTGTTACTGTTAGAGGTAGACACGCATGCACGCGCACCCTAGCGATATCAGCAGAAACACATGCATAAATTAGGTCTTACATTTCACTCAAACACTGAGAAAAGTTTAGTTTCTTTTAACATGGATTATAAAGATGAGAAGCACCGGAGGAGAGAAAGAAAGAGGGGGAAAAAAGGTGAGGAGCTGCGGCTGGATCAGAGTGGGAGGGGGGGCCGTCAGACGGCACCACACACACAGAGACAGAGGGAGAGAGACACAGGACTTTTAGTCAAATTGTGCAGATTTAAGTTTAAACTTATGAAGACGTGAGGAGACAGAGACACGTGATGTGGCTCAGGGTGCTTTTTCCTAAGTAAGAGCGTCCTCATCAGCACCACATGCTCTTACTCCCTCATGACTGGCTGTAGACCTGTTGATTAAAATGAGATAAGATATGAGATAAGAGGTAAGAGATAAGAGATAAGATAAGATAATCCTTATCATAAGAGCATGCATCAAAATCAAGATAAATAATAATAAGTATTTACAATCAACTAAAAAACACACCACTGTAAAGCTAAAAGGCACAGGAACATTGCACAATAAGTGTCTTTGATTCTGAGCAGTGAACAAACAGCAGTTAGTGACTCCAGTATAGTAATATATAATATTACTACAATAAAGTGACTCAGATGATTGTGTACAGTGCAGTGATGGTTAAATAAATAAGTAGCAGGTAAAGTGACTTTAAAATATTGCACATTGTTATTATTACTATGGAGATGACACATGGTTGCTATGGAGATGACACATGACTAGCAATGATCATTATACAGTCTGACAGCAGCAGGAAGGAAAGACCTGTGAAATCTCTCTTTAACACAGCGAGGGTGAATCAGTCTGTCACTGATGCTGCTCTCCAGAGCAGACAGGACGTCCTGCAGGGGGTGACACTCATGGTCCAGCATAGACATGAGTTTAGCCAGGACCCTCTTGTCCCCCACCTGCTGCACCGAGTCCAGAGGACAGCCCAGGTCTGAGCTGGACTTCTTGATGACCTTGTCCAGCTTCTTCCTCTCCCTCTCTGTGATGCTGTTGCTCCAGCAGACCACACCGTACAGGATGGCTGATGCCACGACAGAGCCTTATCAATCGAGATCCACCAAAGTTAAAGATCGCGATCTATCGATCTTTCGATTTTTGGCACAGCCCTACTGTGAAGTATTCCAGACAAAACAATCTCCATGGAGAAAGGCATATGATGGACCCTCCACCAGAAAAGTTACACAGTGCCCCTTTAATGTTCAAAAATCACATTCTATGGTCTAAAGAGACATGGTATTGGAATCAGTATTGTGTCTACTCCCGAGTATCGAAATCGAGAAATTTTGTGCACTCACCGACGTGGCCGATGAACACCACATTGATGTGCTCCTTCTTAGGTGTGTCGGGTTGGGCTGGGGGCTGTGGTTTGGGTGCCGTCACTTCCTCATCCTCGTCCATGCCCTCCGAGGCCCCCTCAGAGGCCCCTTCTGAAGCGGCCTCGTCCGGGCCCCGGTCTCCGCAGCCCCCCGGCTCCTCCTCACTGGCTTCCTCGTCTTTCTGGTCCCAGGGCTGTTCTGTGTTCATGTCTGCGTCACCATTCTCCACTGGAACTGAACACACACAAAGTATTAGAGAGGCATTTCAGTGCAAATACAGTACATACTAGGTGCGGATATTACCAAGTATGTCATAAAGCAACATCACCTCATTTGTCCCTGAGGGGCAATTTAAGCACATTGAGCAGTAAAGTACAATAACAAATGCTAAAACAGCCATCTCAGTGTGGCTCAACAGGTAGAGTAATCAAATCCTGTATTAGGACACTGTGAAGGGGTGTAACATCCCTCAAGACAAAGGTATCCCTCCTCTGTCCTGTGAAAGTCTGTTGCATTGTTGTAATAAGTCGGCAGCATTTCAGAGCTAGTGACCATGGTTAGCTAGCGCCAACCATGGTCACCATGGATACAGGAAAAATAAACTGCCAAAAGTCACACAATCCAATAGTCCTTAACCTGCTTCCTTTGAACTGCACAAGTTGCACTTCTTAGTTGGTGAAAATCTCAAAATGTTAAAGAAATTAAGATAAAAATTTAAAGTTTAAAAGCTTTAAAAGCTCAGTTTGTCAGCCAGTCAGCCACAAGAGCAGCCCAACACGACCATGGCAACCATGCAATGACCACTGCATGCCTTGTTGTAGGTATGCATGCTCCACGCAGTGCTGCACAATATATATCGCAATCAAGTCAAAATTATACCTGTACTTTAAACCTCTACAATCTAAAATGCATGGGATTCCAGTTCATCAGTTCAGATTTCAGTCTCAGATGTGAATGTTTCTGGAGTTGTTTACAATGTACGCTGTGAACAGGATTCTACTTTTTAAAGATTTAACACAAATCTAGATTGATCACAATACTTCAAATCACCATTAGAGGATCCATATATATGAACATAAATGATAATTGACATAAATGACTTTTCAGTGCCATTTAACACAAAAAATAAAATGTCTTCCTCCAAAGTCTTCCATCTGCCCCAAACCACACACTTTAACTGAGAGGATTGGCTGTAGAGTTGATTCAGAAACTCCAACCAAATCAGTGACAATTAGACAGGACTAAATCTTCATCTCTGGATAAAGTGTCCAGCCTTACTCTCAGTCATTGATATTACATGGCCCAGGGACAGCATGGAAATGTCAGTCAAACACTTGGATTTGCACCAAGCAGCTAATAACCTGGCCTCATTTGGTTAAGAAAACAGGATGACGGATTCTATGTTCTAGGTACATGAAGACCAGTGCAGACAGTGTAGGCAAGATGGCCTACACCCCTGCAGCGGGATCCTCTTCAGCTGCTCCAGAATCAGCACATCTCACACAGGTTTAATTTTTTTTTTTTTGGTCAGGTGACTTTTGAATCCTCTGAAAAACGACTACAACTCCCAAGTCTCCAAACTCTCAAGTCCTTGGGGTAAGAAGACGAGTGTCTCACCACTCATTTATTTAAATATGTTAATATTTATTGTGATTTTATTTTTTATTTACTTATTGTTCTGAGTGTTTGCACAATTTTTCACAACTTTTTGCACTATACTGTCCCCTGACTGTGAGCTTCTGTCACGAGTGAATTTCTCCTCTGTGAGATCAATAAAGTCTTATCTTATCTTATTTCAGGAACAATGTATTCTCGTATGCTTTACCATACATTCTACATGTCCTGTACTGCATGGTATATCCAGACTGATAGATCTCTATTTTTTGTACAGATATTAGTTTAGTGTATAAGTGAAGTGAATCATTGATTCTGCAGATATCCCCCATATTCTTCAGTCCCCTGTGAATTTTGTTTTCCCTTTATTTATTTTTTTGCTACAGTGGACCATGCATGTCCCCAACTGGTTAATCCACCTGTCAATCACCCCCATTTGAGAACTGGGAGATTCACCGGTGACCAGGCTCACATCAGTGTAGTATTGAAGAAGTCTGTATACTGGATCCCAGGTAACCATTCATATCAAATACTGGCTACTTTTTAACGGCACAGAACTACAAGATGAAGCCATGATCTAATCATGTCACTGTAACACACACAGTTAAAACGGAGAAGGTTTGTAAACCTGGAACCATGGACCATGGAACTGATACTCACCATTGCTGTCCGACACCTCCATGTTGGAGAGGGCCTCCACAGACACTGCAAACACAAGGCTCAAGTTAGCTTCAGGTACAGCTACTGTCCTACCCAACTGGCACAAAGAGCAGCCCAGGGTCTACAAGGGGCACTACAAGAGGGGAAGGGGGCAGCAGGGAAAGCTACAGGGCATGCACAACTTTATAAAGTGTCCTCAAGGCTGGACGAGGGCACTCTCTGAACAGCAGCCACCCATGTAGATGTTGTCCCTGACCTGCAGGCCCTGATAGGGCCTCACACACTCACTAATTGTCTGACCCCCACAGTCACTAAAGGTGAATGCACTCCTTACCAGGGCCATGTCATATTTAACCGGAACATTCAAAGAAGAGGGTCAGGTAACAAAGCTTTTCTTGGTTTAACGTACAATCCTGGATAAGCTTCAAACTACAGTGCAGAGCTGGGCACACAGGACACCCTTAGCATATAATAGACAGGATAACCGTATGGACAGACACGTTCAAATCTAAACTATGACTGCGCCTGCTGCCTGACGCTTTGTTTACCGTTTGTGCGCTTAAACAGAAGCACTCTGCTGTTCTGCAGTGCCCGGTCGGGTCATGGCCCGGGCCCTGCGCTCTCCTGCCCCAGGACCACAGCCCGGTGGTGACCCGGTGGTGGTGGCGAATGCCGGGTAAAGCGTCAGCACTTTAGGACGACCAATCAGAGCGGACCGTCCCTCAGGCTGATCCAATCAGTACATCCCCTGTTCAAGGCTAACGCCGGCCAAACACAACTTTGCTACAGCTACATTTCTATGACAGTGCCAGAGCCCAGAGGCCGTCACACGCACACAGATATGCGCCATTGTTTCAGCACAGTGACGAGCCCGAGACCACCTGAGGCGCCACAGCCGGAAACGTGGCTGTGAGAGGCGGCTAAGTTAGCACCACCCTGAATCCAGTTAGCAAGCGGCTGCTAAGCTAGCCCCAACGTGACTGTGGACTCACCCTCCACAGCGAGGCTTTCCGAGGTCGCACTGGTGGCGAACGCCGGCACAAACTCCGCGGCGTTTACGTTGGGCACAAATGGCTTGGCGTTCACATTGAGGCCGGTCAGGGCCGGTCCCAGCTGCCCGTCCACCTCGTCCTCTTGTTCCCAGGAGTCTGGGGCAGAGTCTCTCGGGTCCATCGTGGCTCTGGACTTTACAACAGTCAGATGTGAACTACGCACTTCCCGCTCCGCTAAATGGTCCCGCTGCAGCCCGGCACGGCAGAAGCCGGAGGTGTGTGCCGGAGTGTGTGCCCGGGGATGAGTGCGGGCTCCCGGCTCTCTCCGTGGCTAAAGCACCGCTCCGTGTGTGAGACCAGATTCTGAACAGATCCTCGACTCAGCACTCAGAGACCGAGCCAGTCCGCGTGAGCTAAAGCAGCCAGGCAGGCACACGCGAGGGCCGCTGGGAAGTAGAGTCCTTTCATAAGCCGAGCTGTGAGCAAGCGTTGCACCCAAACAGTATGAAAACTACAGCTCCCAGCGGCCCCGGGCCATGTCAACACGTCCTGACCTTTTCCGGAACCGCACTTTTGACTCACGTTTTGTTCAGAGAAGTCATCTGTTTTCATTTGTAGAACTATGCTTTTCACTCTCAACTATCTGAAGCTTTATTTCTCAACTAGCTTACCACGTTTTTAATTTTAAAGTGAGCGCAATGGGTGAAGCGAAAGTGTTTAATTGTGCATGTTTTTACAACTAGTCATTTTAAGGCAGGCTAATAGGTTTTGGGGGCTATTCATAGTTATATAGTTCAAGTCAATGTAACCCCAGTACAAATAAAGATGCAAAATCACCAGAACTACACACTTTTGTTTGGCATTTTCTTGTATTGTAAAACAGAAAGAATCATTTAAATACAATCATACATTTATTAAAAAAAAAAAAAAAGTAAGGATATTCAATCACACATCTTTCTAAACCTTTAAATAGTTAAAATGGTTTTGAATTAAAATAATACATATCTTTCACACCACAGAACATAAAACATAAATGTAAACAACCAAATTATGCCAGATGACACAGTGTTACAGTGTTTTAGAGCAGTTACAATTTTATGTGTACATTTTATTACTTCATATAGGCACCTGGCAACTTAACACTCACAAAGGCCAAAGACTTTAGCCAGACCATTTCTAGGAGAAGCGTAGTGTTGTTTATTGCACAATTACATATATTCTTAAATCAAAATATTACCCATTTATGGACAGAAGGATAATTAATGAAATGGCACTGACAATACATAGTAGTAGAGGAGGGGTTGTGAGTAGTCTTATTTTAAAAAGGCCCTATATATCAAATAAAACTAATATTTGGATAAAATGTATGCAATATTTTCAATTTTATATACTCATTAACATTTATTTTAGCTTGTCTGTCACAACTCTATAATTAAACTGATTAGTGAAAGCAGGATTGAGCAGAGGTAGGTAGTACTCAGTTACATTTACTTAAGTAACCTATTAAAAAAAAAAAAAATCATACTTTTAAGAGTAACTTTCTTGCTGCATACCTAAACTCCTACTTGAGTAATATTTTCACTGAAGTACAATACTCTTACTTCAGTACAATTTTTGGTTACTCTACCCACCTCTGGTAATACTTTCACATACAAAAATTTTGTGACGTTAAAATCTTAAGATGGAAAATGGAAGATGGAGCCAACAGGAGGCAGAGACCAAGAAATCCCCATACACGTATTCTTAAAGCTGCACTCTGTAACTTTTCTGGAGTTGGATACGCCGCCTGCCTCCATGGAAATGTTATTGCTTTGCCTGAATTGTTAAACAGTATGGTATAAAACATGCCTGTCTAGGCCAAGATACAGGTCAGATCTGTGGAGAGGTGTCCCCGCTCTTAGCAACACTGCGCATTTTTATTAAGGCATTTCTGAGCTTCAAAAACACCTGTATTTGAAAAACACGTTCTAGGCAAAGCAATGTCATTACCATGAAGACAAGCAGGTGGCGTACCATCCGCCAGAAAAGTTACGCAATGCACCTTTAAGAACTGCTACCATATTTGATCCTGTTGCAAAAAATCCCTTTATGTTTATGTGTCCTGACAGAGAAGACATTTAACTTAGTGCTATTTTTTTTTTATTTAGCCCATATTTGCCAGTTCAGTGGAGTGTCCAGATCCATTACAAACTGTATTCAAGTGGACAGGTTTAATATTCACACTTTTAAAATAATAATGTGCAATATAGCATTTAGCTGCAATAAGCTGGGAGGATGCTAGATAAATGGTCTGGCTCCACAATCCCTTCTTTATCTGAATGGATTGGTGTAATGTAATGTAGATTATTATTGCATAGTGTGTTTGCGAAGCATTCATGACCCAGAGCTCAATAGTGCACGCTCCGCCCATTGACTTTTAGCTAATAATCAAATGCACAGGTTCTCAGCAGGGTTAAACATGATTGTCATGTTATTACATTTAAAACCCAATTTAAAAAAAAAACTTTGTTATAGAGTAGATGGTAATATTTAATTAATATTTAACACAAAAATTTAGTACCGTAGTATATATATATATATATATATATATATATATATATATATATATATATATACAGTATATAATTTTTTTTTTTAATCAATTCATTTTTATTTATTTTTTTATTTTTTATGAGAAAAAAATGCAAAAAGTAATGGGCATTTTAGTTGTAGGACCAGTCTCCGCCCACTGCTGATAACTGATATGATCGGTGAGTTTCCCACAACTCAAACATCTCCCACGTGGTACTACTTTACAACATGGGTGCTGGGTAACTGTTATGAAATTCCCTAGTGTGATGTCACATTTTCCAACCAGGAAGTAAAATTTTAAATCTAAAAAATGGCCAATCTGGGAAAGAAATTTTATTAAAAAAATAAATAAATCTTGTGGCTGTCTGTGGCACATTTACCGACATGTTTAGCTCCTTGCCATATCTGTGCCATGGTTGTCATAGTTGCCACTGTAAATGTCCAGGATACTCTAGGATTCCTCATGTATACAGGGATATAATGAGTATCCTGTTTTTGCTGAGTCCACATAAACATCATATTCAGAATAGTATAGAAGTCATAACCAGGACACTCGAGCGTATGTAAATGAAGTCATTGTGAAAACAGTATCAGAGGGCTACAGTAGCTTAGCTGTAGCCACCAGTCAACAAAAACAGGTTTAGAAAAGTGTGTGTTAAATGTCGTGAGCGGTGTTAGCTTGGACAAAGAAAGTAGTGCAAACATTTACGTTAAAACTCCACTAACCTGCTGCTGTATGGGCACTGGGGAAGAGGAATGGGGTGGTTGAGACAGAACCAGAGGGTTTATGGAAAAGAAAGGTCCTGTACCAGACTTATTTAAGCAAAATGTGCCTTGTTTGAATACAGATGTATTGTATAAGCAGCTCTCGAGTTCAAAATAAGTCTACTGTGTACTGTATTGTCTGCATCCAATTATAAAGCATTTTAATGTCCAATAATCAGGAAGAGAGTGTTAAACCATTGCGGAGAATAATTAGAATGCTCAGAATGCATAAGGTAATAACTTTGGACCACTGCAAACTGTTTAAAATGAACTAGTTCTGTTTTTCATGTTTTTAAAACAGCACCTTTAAGTTTACACTAGACAGACTTTTTGAGAACTTTAAAAGGACAGTTGCTCTTTAATATAAATAACAGCTTTGGGACTGTTTTGAATCCACCAGGAGGCAGCTCAGAATGTTTTGACACAAACAAACTGATGATATCTCACTTGAATATGCCAAAGTCCAAACTCCTGAAGATGTTTTAAGGCTCATTTCTACTGGTCTGGCTTGGACCGGTTTGACATGGACTGGACCAGACTGTACTGACATGATATAAGCTTGCCTTTGTGGGCCTAAAATCATGGAAACACGTTTGTTCCGTTGTACTGGGCCAGGTGATGTCTAAGGAAGTGGAAGGAACTCCCAGGCTGGGGCATGCTGCATAGATGTGTTGCATTTAATTGTATAGCAAAAGGAGAAATTTAATTAGTCAACTGGACAGAGTTTATTTGATAAAAAAAAATAAACTCTGTCCAGTTGACTAATTAAATTTCTCCTTTTGCTATGGATTCTACCTGGACGACTGAGGGATTCTACACACATGCATTTAATTGTGTTTGTAGTATACAGTATTCCAAATATAGAAAGCATAACATTTGACCTGCTGATAACTGGGAGTATAAGGGAGTCTATCTTTTGTAACTTGGCTGCTTCTGGAGCTGTCTGGTCTCACCACATTCCCCTCCACTCCCTTACACAGCTGATGTAAAGGCCAATCTAGCAGTGGGACTGGCAGGCTGGAGCTCTTCTGGACTTTGGTTCTGCTGGTACACGTCAGGATACACCCACATGCTCCTATCTGGCTCTCTGCTCCATCTGCTGGGCTGTGGAAGTCAGAGGGGCCTCCCCCTGGACAGAGCTGTCCCCCTGGACAGAGGAGCTTTCCTTCTGCCCAGAAGAGTTTTGGTCCTGCCCAGAGGAGCCTTGGTCCTGGAGGGGGTGGTCACTGAGGGCAGATGGGACCCTCACAGGAGTGGAGCTGCCTTGACTTTGCTCCTCAGGCTGTCCCATGGAGCTGGTCTCACTGAAGGAGTCTGTGCCTCCTCCACCCAAGCGCCGGAACATCTTCTGACCTGCACCACAAATGCACCAATACACACTGGGGCTTTAGTTAACAAGGAGAGTCTGAGTGTAAGGAGGCAGTACTGCAGTACGTACCTGCAATACACATTGTGGAGTACTACGTTTATGTTACACATAGGTCAGTACTGTGTTACACAGTGAAAAGTACTATATTACATACCCGGCAGTACTGCGTTACGCAACAGGGAGTACTTCGCAACACCACAACAGTACTGCTTCACACATTGTGTTACACACCAGGCAGTACTGCATAACACACCAGTTAGTATTTTGTCACATACCAGGCAGTCTCTTGGCAGAGGAGGTGGGCGTGTCCTGGGTGGGGGTGCGACCACTCTGTGCTTTGGTGGAGTAGGTGGTCTCACTGGAGTCCAGCGAACCTAGAACAGAAGCTCATGTCAGGGTCAGGCCCACAGGTCAGTCCCTTACCTCTCTGGAGTCTGGAGCCTACCTGCTGCCAGGTTGAAGCTGCGGCCTTTTATGGAGCTCTGCACTGGGGAGAACCAGTTCAGCACAGAGCCCACGATGGGAAGCTGTCGCAACGCCCCCTGCAGACAGACAGCATTAAGAATTAAAACATGACTATTTAGAAACATTTCATTGTAAAAGAAAGGCTAACATCATGATTTGGGTCTGGCCTTATTTCAAGAGCACACACCTCCTCCAGGAGCTTCTCCTCACTGGCCTTCTGTAGCTGCTGCTCAGCCTCCAGGATGCCTCTCCTCACCACCTCACTCATGTTCTCCAGAAGCTGTACACAAGAGCTGGACACTCACACAACAAGGATAGAGACTAGAGCATGGTGCAGAAGGACACATGAGGACAGATACATACCCGTCCACTGTCGTCAATGTCCCTCCCCATGGCAGAGATGGTGTCCAACAGCTGCACAACATCCACGTCATCAGAGACCATGCCCACATACACACAGACTGTGTCTGTGTCCTCAGGACCTGCACAAAGGACAGAAAGACAACGTGTGAGGACAAAGTGTGGACAGAAGGACAAGAGGACAGTGTGGTGACAGGAGGACAGTGTGAAGAGAGAAGGACAGTGTGAGGAGAAGACGACAGTGTGAGGAGAGGAGGACAGTGTGGAAACAGAGGACAGAGGTGTCTTGGCGAGTGACTGACCTGAGCAGAAGCTGATGTCTGGGTCCAGCTCCTGTAGTCTCTTGAGCAGCTCACGGTTGATGTGCGCCCCCTGCTGGCTCCTGCGCTCCTCGTCCAGCCCCTCGCTCTGAGGCTCATACCTGCACAATTACAATCACACTGCTTTCAAACGTTTAATGTCAAGGCTGTATTCTGGTAAAGGTGCACTATGGAACTTTTCTGGTGGAGGGTCTGCAGACCGCTTGTCTCCATGGAAATGTTGTACTTATGCTAATATCAGCCTTAAACTAGAAAAGCACTCAGAGAGCGCAGGAATTTTCAAAGTGATCCAGAATCCAGGATTTCTTCTGGATCATCACCAAAATTTACCATTCGGAACATTTCCTGAAAATTTCATCAAGATCCGTCCATAACTTTTTGAGTTATCTTGCTAACTAACAAACAAACAAACTAACAAACAAACAAACAGACAGACTCAGGTGAAAACATAACCTCCTTGGCGGAGGTAATAAAGCCAGAGAATTCTAAGTGCTGTGGGATGAACACTGGAGAAATCTAGTTTTCTGAACCAGAACAATGCTGTCATCACTAGTGCGAATTCCTGAAAGATGGGCAGGGGCAGATGCAGGCTGAGTAGAGCTGAGTGCATGTCTCTTGCCTCAG